>OY757931.1:16586203-16591203 GCA_963585895.1 Sepioteuthis lessoniana | reverse complement strand
TTCTCTCTCTCTCTCTCTCACTCTCTCTCTCTCTCTCTATATATATATATATATAGGAGAGGTCGTTCAAATTTCCCCAACTATATGAAAATTCATATAGGTACTTTAATTCTCACATAGATCATGCAATAATCAGATGAAATACTCTACATACATACATACAGACAGACATACACACACACAAACACACACACACACACACACACACACATATATATATATATATATATATATATATATATATATATATATATATATATAAGTGTGTATGTGTGTGTATGTGTATGTGTGTGTGTGTATTTTCCTGATCTATTTAGTAAATTACGTAATGACATTCTCTGGATCTTATCTTTTTAGACAAAGGGGTAAAATTTTGTCTCTGTAAGATAAGTAAATCTTTCGTATATTTACTAAAAGGCCATGATTACAGCTCCGGTATTTAAGATAAAATTCACTATTCCATAGTAATGGAGAGAAGCGCAGAATGTAATGTTCATCGTCATAAGGATTTATCTCAAAGAGTCAAGATAAACATTTGGAACAGGATATTTGGATTAACATAAACCCTCTGACTGTCGAATAGGATCAATGTTTAAGCAGAGAACAGCTTGTTTAAATTGAGAGTTTTCTCGGGGCTTTAGAATACACCGACCTCATCTCTGCAGAGGAGAAAAAAAACTCCCGCCCCAAAGAGCGTACTGAATATGGCACAAAACCATCTGGCCAGTCGGCTGGGGCTATAGAATACACCATATGCATCTCTGCAAAGGGGTAAGATCTCATGTAAAATAATTAGGTTGGTAATTAATTATTTAAACTATTTTATTCATAATTGATTATATTCATATTTTTAGTTATTTAGATTCGTACAATCATAAGGTAGCTAAAATACGTAAGTGGGAATATCAGTCAAATTTAAAGGTTATGGGCATGCCGAGTACTGGATGAGCCATGTCATAACAGTTCAAGGCAGAATGTAGATTATAAACAAATCAAGGCTTCTCAACTGGCGTAGGGAAATAAGGGCTCGTGACACATGTGATGTTTCTTGAAAGTATGATGCAATAAGTAATTAAAATAGATAATGTAAGAACAGATAATATAGAATTCAAGAGTCGAACGTTTAGAACCCAAAGAGACGTTAATCAGGACAGCCTGTAGGTACGAGGGGCATTCAATAAGATTCCACATTTTTTTGTACAGGCATTTAAAATTGTCGTAGACTCTTGAAAATTCACTATTCTATCGCTATACATTTTATGAGATGACTGACCAGTTTTCTTTTTAAATTTCAGGTTCAATGAACAGTTACAGCAGCAATTTGAATACACCCTACTAAAGCCTGATTGTCACAGCTAGTGAATTTCAAAAATGCAATCTGAATGTGAGGACACTTTAGAAGAACGATATGCAATAAAATTCTGTTTTAAACTTTAAAAAAATGCCACAGAAAAATATGGAATGCTTCAGACAGCTTTTCGACCATCTTGCATGAATCGAGGAAGCCAGTAAGTCTGCGAGGGATGATGAGAGGTGTGGGAGGATTAAGGAAGTCAATACACCAGAGCTGATTGGCCAAAGGTTTAGGGTTAATATATTGAGGTTTTAAGGGAGTTCATGAAGAGATTCCGTCGGAAGAGGCCAACATTCTTCAAATTGGGTCAGTGGCATTTCCACAAGGACAATGCACCAGTCCACAACTCCATTCTTGTCATAGACTATTTGACCAAGATGGTAATCAAGACAGTTCCTCAGCTTCCCTATCGTCCAGACATTGCTCCCTGTGACTTTTGGATATTCCCTAAGCTCAGAGACTGTTGTTATGAGACAAGTGAGGAGTTGAAAGAGGCTGTGACGAAGGGCATTGACACGCTCACATAAGAAGACTTCCATGGGACCTTCTAGAAGTTGTTGGAACGGTACAACAATGCATTGCAACCGGAGGAGATTACTTCGAATGGGACTAGAGTTTCATGTGTGTACTATCAATGAAAGTGCCCATATTAAAAAAAGTCTGGAAACTTATTTAATGATCCTCGTATCTCTGGGTAGCGAAAAATGAGATTCGTTCAAAGCTCCTTTGAAGTTCATCCTCTCTCTTTTATGTTTCATCAGACAGCCATGATTAGAGACAGTTTAAATAAAAATATATTTTCGCATCTGATCAACGGAGTCCCTTGTTGGTATTTAATATTTAACAATGGTTCATCGTATAATACCCATCCTAAGAGTGTCGAAGATATGACATTAAACAGTCTGATGTTGAGTCTACACTAAGGTTGGACCTTTGGAGAATGCTGAGTACCATTATATTGCCATTACTCCAAGTCAACTCTAGCCTCGAATGGTAGCAGCCAATAGGTCCTATCTATGGGTAAAATTGTACAGTTTGATAATAAGCTGTGTACAAACAAATACGTATGCTAAATTGAATTGTTTGAAATAGAACTATTTGATCATTTAACTGTGTGTAAATAAATGACTGATGTTTAATTGAACTGTTGTTAATACATAGCAATACATGAAACCATTTAAATTTATGAAAATATACATGAAATCAAGCGCGTTTAAAAATGTTATCCACAAAATTTTACAAATCAAATATATTTAAGAAAAGTAAACTTTGCAGCCGTAGTCGAGGGTGACCAGAAGACCCCTTTTCAATAGCTACTACACCGAGGTGTAGAGGGGGAACCACTCCTTTCCCAGGATTGCTCTACTTTACCAATGATACATACCTTATTTTGCTGAGTGTTAAGCAAGGAGGTACCAAGTACCATTTTTAATGTCTTTCGTATGACGCGACCTGAGATTGAACCCATATCTCCCGGACAATTGGAGAACACTACTATATAAGAATTAACAGGATTTGCCATTGGAAAACGTACATATGCCATAAACTAAACTAAACCAAACCAATTTGCCCAATCGGCTCAGGTTGTAGAATACACCGACTGCCCCTCCAATGAGTGTCCTGGATATGACACTAAATGATCTGATGGTGAGGTTCCAGTAATAATGGGGCTTTGGGGAACACGGAGTACTCCTTCATTGCCATCGCTCCCAGGTCCACTCTGGCCCTGCATGGTAGCACCTAATAGGACCCTATCTATGGATTAAATAGAACTAACGGCATACCTATGTTAAACTGAATCATTTGATTAAACCGAATTCCTTGAAATAGAAATGTTTTCGACAATTAAACCGTGTTACATTTAAACTCGTGTTTATGCTAAACTGAATTATTTGAAATAGAACTGTTTTTTGACATTGAAACTGTACTTACACTAAACGGAATTGCTTAACATAAAACTGTTTTGACATTTAACTGTGTGTAAACAAAACAATACTTATACTAAACTGAATTAGTTGAATTAGAACTGCTTGACTAAACTGAATGTTTGAAATAGAACTGATTATTTATTTAAAAATAGATTTCAATGGTTCCAAATATTCTTACATGAATTGTTCTATATAGTATTAATCATTTGTTTGCACTCGCTTAAATGGCTTAAAATATTACTACCTTATGTAAATAGTTTTATTTGCACATAGGTGAATAATTTCAAGTGTCGCTAAGTTATACAAGCAATTCAATTTAGGCACACAGTTAAAGAGTTTCAAGTATTGCTTGTCAACACTAATATTTCTTTTCAGTATTAATGTGTTACACCGTTTCAAGTATGGCTATTTATCCCAAACAATTCAAATAAACATCAGTCGATTGTTTACACACAGTTAAATGGTCAAATATCTCTATTTCTAACGATTCAATTTAATATAAGTCATCTTTTTCTTTAGAGTAGACTGTGTCTCCATCCAGGGAGCAAACTTTTACTTTCGTGTTTCTATATACCATCATTATAAACATCAGTCGATTGCTTACACACAGTTAAATGGTCAAATATCTCTATTTCTAACAATTCAATTTAATATAAGGCATATGTTTCTTTAAAGTAGACTGTGTCTCCATCCGGGGGGCTGACATTTACATTCGTGTTTCTATATACCATCATTATGAAACACGAAAGTAAAGGCCCGCTCCCCGGATGGAGACACAGACTACTTTAAAGAAAGCAGTGTTTCATCAACAGAGACTGACATCAACACGCGACTAGCAAAGGCATGGAGAGCTATCGATTGCTATCGGTCATATGGAACTCAGACATGACCGATAAAATGTAACACAGTTTTCTTCAAGCAGCGGTCGTGTCGATACTGCTGTATGGATGCACTACATGGACACTAACTACACGTATGGAGAGAAAGCTTAACGGCCATGACACTAGCACTCTGCGAGCAATATTGAACTAATCCTGGAAGCAGCACCCAACAAAGTAGCAGCTGAAGACCATAGCGTTGCGAGAAGAAGAAAGAAAAACTACAAATATATTGCTATTAATGTTAATCAATTGTTGGTTTCCCCCAAAAAATCAATTTTACCCACATATAAATTTTTTAAATTGACAGACGTGTTTATGTGCACATATTTCCTTTATGCGAGCAAATATTATACGTAAAACACACAATTATACGCAAAACAAAAAAAAATATTATACGAAAAACACACAAATATTATACGTAAGACGCACAAATATTATACGTAAAACACACTAATATTATACGTAAAACACATAAATATTATACGTAAAAAACACAAATATTATACGTAAAATACACAAATGCGTAAAAAATATACGCAAATATAAACCCAACGAGATACAATCATTTACTGATGCTAAAATGAAATTAGTTTTTCTATCTCTTTATCTGTTTATCTGACGCAATCTCTCTCTCTCTCTCTCTCTCTCTCTCTCTCTCTCGTTCACTCACTTTATATATATATATATATATTCATATATATATATATATATATATAGCTGTACTGATGTGTCTGATGACTATCGCATCAAATTGAAACTGAAAGAAATTCAAAAGATCTAGTCCTGAGCTTTTGTTTGAAAATCTTTTTTTAAAAAAAGCTTTTAATGAACACCACC
>OY757931.1:16444097-16586003 GCA_963585895.1 Sepioteuthis lessoniana | reverse complement strand
CCTCCAATGAGTGTCCTGGATATGACACTAAATGATCTGATGGTGAGGTTCCAGTAATAATGGGGCTTTGGGGAACACGGAGTACTCCTTCATTGCCATCGCTCCCAGGTCCACTCTGGCCCTGCATGGTAGCACCTAATAGGGCCCTATCTATGGATTAAATAGAACTAACGGCATACCTATGTTAAACTGAATCATTTGATTAAACCGAATTCCTTGAAATAGAAATGTTTTCGACAATTAAACCGTGTTACATTTAAACTCGTGTTTATGCTAAACTGAATTATTTGAAATAGAACTGTTTTTTGACATTGAAACTGTACTTACACTAAACGGAATTGCTTAACATAAAACTGTTTTGACATTTAACTGTGTGTAAACAAAACAATACTTATACTAAACTGAATTAGTTGAATTAGAACTGCTTGACTAAACTGAATTGTTTGAAATAGAACTGATTATTTATTTAAAAATAGATTTCAATGGTTCCAAATATTCTTACATGAATTGTTCTATATAGTATTAATCATTTGTTTGCACTCGCTTAAATGGCTTAAAATATTACTACCTTATGTAAATAGTTTTATTTGCACATAGTTGAATAATTTCAAGTGTCGCTAAGTTATACAAGCAATTCAATTTAGGCACACAGTTAAAGAGTTTCAAGTATTGCTTGTCAACACTAATATTTCTTTTCAGTATTAATGTGTTACACCGTTTCAAGTATGGCTATTTATCCCAAACAATTCAAATAAACATCAGTCGATTGCTTACACACAGTTAAATGGTCAAATATCTCTATTTCTAACAATTCAATTTAATATAAGGCATATGTTTCTTTAAAGTAGACTGTGTCTCCATCCGGGGGGCTGACTTTTACATTCGTGTTTCTTTATACCATCATTATGAAACACGAAAGTAAAGGCCTGCTCCCCGGATGGAGACACAGACTACTTTAAAGAAAGCAGTGTTTCATCAACAGAGACTGACATCAACACGCGACTAGCAAAGGCATGGAGAGCTATCGATTGCTATCGGTCATATGGAACTCAGACATGACCGATAAAATGTAACACAGTTTTCTTCAAGCAGCGGTCGTGTCGTTACTGCTGTATGGATGCACTACATGGACACTAACTACACGTATGGAGAGAAAGCTTAACGGCCATGACACTAGCACTCTGCGAGCAATATTGAACTAATCCTGGAAGCAGCACCCAACAAAGTAGCAGCTGTACAGCCACTTACCACCCATCACGGAAACTATCCAAGTTAGAAATACCAGATATGCGGGTCACTGCTGGAGAAGTAGAGACGAACTCACAAGTGATGTACTCATGTGAACCCCGTCAAATGGACGAGCAAAGTTAGGACGACGATTTAGGACCTACATACAACAACTGTGTGACGATACAGGATGTATCCTTGAAGACCTACCGGAAGTGATGGATGATAGAGAAGAGTTGTGGGAGAGAATCAGGGAGATTCGTGCTGATGGCATGACATGATTTTTTGATGATGATGTTTCTTTAAATGTGGGACTGTTCTTTTTGAGCCATAGGTAGGATCCTATCAGGTGCTACTACTCCGGGTTATAGTAGACCTAGGAGTAATGGCCATGATTGGGTACTCTGTTTTTCTCAAAGCTCATGGGCGAGACCCTTAACATCAGATAGTCTTGTATTATTACTACGACACTCGTTGGTACTATTTACCCAACCCCTCCGCTCGGGCAGGATATGACACAAGGTCAATTTTTAAGCGGAGTTTAACAGGTTTGAATTCAGAGTTTTCCTTCTCCTAGACTAATTGCCTCACCATGGCTGAAAAACCTAGTCTGTCCTACTATTTACCCATAGCTGGAGGGAGAATAATTGGATTCATACCTTCCCCAAGGGTATTAGTGCTATGTGAAATACAATCAGTCTCGTCCAGGATTTGAACTCGAGTCGCCGTGTTCATTTGCCAACGACGATAACGACTACACCACGGGCACCCCGTGGTGTGGAATATCTTAACCGCTTGCAAAGAGACAGCCGGTGCATTCTACAGCCCTAGCCGACTGGGCTCCTTTACGCACGAGGGCGGTCTTAGATAAATAAGCCCTACATTATTGAGAATGATTTATTTTTTCTTTCACCTTATCTTATTTCTTTTTTTATTTCAATGCTCAGATCATTTAGGATTTGAAGACAATTCTATACAACAGAATTCAATGTTGCGGAATGTGAGGAAGACCATAGCGTTGCGAGAAGAAGAAAGAAAAACTACAAACATATTGCTATTAATGTTAATCAATTGTTGGTTTCCCAAAAAAAAAAAAATTAATTTTACCCACATATAAATTTTCTAAATTGACAGACGTGTTTATGTGCACATATTTCCTTTAGCAAATATTATACGTAAAACACAAAATTATACGCAAAACACAAAAATATTATACGAAAAACACACAAATATTATACGTAAGACGCACAAATATTATACGTAAAACACACAAATATTATACGTAAAACACACAAATATTATACGTAAAACACATAAATATCATATGTAAAAAACACAAATATACGTAAAATACACAAATGCGTAAAAAATATACGCAAATATAAACCCAACGAGATACAATCATTTACTGATGCTAAAATAAAATTAGTTTTTCTGTCTCTTTATCGGTTTATCTGACGCAATCTCTCTCTCTCTCTCTCTCTCTCTCTCTCATTCACTCACTTTATATATATATATATATATATATATATATATATATATTCATATATATATATATATATATAGCTGTACTGATGTGTCTGATGACTATCGCATCAAATTGAAACTGAAAGAAATTCAAAAGATCTAGTCCTGAGCTTTTGGTTTGAAAATCTTTTAAAAAAGCTTTTAATGAACACCACCCTTATATATATATATATAAACAAAAATCGGTCACATTAAGATAATAAATGCATATTCTTCAGTTAAAAATCATTGATATAAATTAATGCTTTAAAAAAATTAACTGACCTTTTTCAGATCAAACAAGAAAATCTTCTTTCATCTGAAGAAGTCCTGTTATTTTTCAGAGTATTCATTTACGTTAATGTTTTTTAACAGGGTGAATGTAAATTTATAATTTTAATGTGACCGATTGTTGGTCTTTTTGAAAAAAAAATTGGTTGTTGGATTTTATTTACATTGGGCACTTGACCAGGATTACTTAAATTTAATATTCTTTATTTGAATATTGGAATTGTCCTGCTTAAAATTGTTCCCATCTCTTGATTTACTGTATTATATACTGTCTTATATATATATAATGCGTGAGTGTTTTTTTCTGAGAATTTGAATAAAAACACCCCCCCACAAATATATGTTAATAAATAAGAGCATTTAAACTTTGGTGGCAGATGACGAGATCGAACACAATGCAATGTTTGATCCGTGAGGACAACAAATAATCAATTCCACACACACACACACACACACACACACACACACACACACACACATATATATATATATATATATATATATATATATATATATATATATACTTCTTATGAAGTTAACAGCCTGATGAATGTTGTTATAAACTTCATGAAACCTTAGGTTGCAGAATAATATTTTCCATGGATTAAATATATATATAATATATGTTTATTTATTATCATTATTATTATTATAGCTCTATCCTTGATATTGAGCATTCTCCATATTATATTGCATTTGGTTTGACACATAACCCCATAGTGATTTACTGACGACCAACACTCTGCTGGGTGATGTCTTTCTTTACTGCATCTTATTAGCAACTTCTCTGGACCCCAATTCAATCGGGGGCCCCGAGCCCCTTCGGTCTGGTGTGGCTTTCCTTACCACATCTCGTCGATAACTCCAATTCCAACTCTGACTGGAACTCTGACTTCTGTCTTGACTGAGTTATATAATAGTTCAACGCCCACTCAATCGCCTACTCGATCTTTGGAATGGCATGATTGATCGTCATCCAGCGGAAATAACTGTCAGGCAGTTCACAGGTCACTCTCTTCTTGTGCATCAGTCTATGAGTGTACCATGGGAATTTTTTTTACCTCGTCCCCTTTCATCAGCAAATTTCTGCCATTAGAATGTGTCACTTCCTTCCGGTTCATCACCTTGAATGGCATTTTTGGCCATGTCGAAGGCCAAAATACAACATTAGCACTAGTAGTTTTCTTACACTTAAGCATTCACTTTCATATTGGATGGTGAGCATGAGTTTTCCAGTGCCTCGGAAGATATTTTTGGGTTTCTCAAATATAAAAGATACGAGTATCATCATTGTAGTGTAAGTCAGGGGTAAGAAAATAACTACCTCATTCATAACTAGTTCTAGAAAAACATTTTAAAAATTGGGTTATCATAGAAATATCCCCCTCGAAATTTTATGAAAACATTGAACCAGACTGTACTGTTTTGTTTTGCGGAATTCTATTCACAGTTTTGTACATTAACACCACTACATTTAATTGAGAAGATACTCATATTATGATGGTTTTCTTTGCAGGAAATGGACACGGCGACTCGAGTTCACATCTTGATAGAAGCCGTTTGAAGTTCACATTATCCTAATACCCCTAGGAAAGATATGAATCCAATAATTTTCCTAATAGATATAGGAAAATAGTTGGTTACATTGGTGTATTTAATGTTTGTATGTCAACCGATCAAGGAGAAGGAACACTGATTTCAAACCTGTTGAACTACATTCTAAAAATTGACGCCGTGTCAATTTTGTTTGTGTGCTCGGATTTGTAGGTACAAATACATCAACAATACTTTGACCGGTAACAATAATCTTCATTTCTCTTCAAAGGGCTTTTCTCCCCTGCTTAAGGCAGATTAGGAATCAATAAAATACAAGTGTAAGAAAAGTTTCCTTTCTTTTGCTTGTTCCATTATCTGCCTCAACGTAAATATGGCTTCTATTGTCCCTTTGACTGATTCGAATCGATACTTTGTTTCGCTTATGTTTCTTTTAGTTGAGTCTCTTATACTGTTAAGGAACAGCGTAACAAATAACTAGACATAGAGCAGGACAGGACAAGATAGTTACTGAATAAAGTTTCTGTTTTCTTGCGACTAATGTTTAAAATCTTCCTTAATCAATATCTAAATTTTTGTCTCTAATTGGAATCATTTTGAGATGAGGCTTCTTAATCTGAGAATTAATTTTTATTTATTGCGGACTTTTTGTCCTCATCTTGGTAGTTTTTGTGTTGTTTCTTCTTTCACTACGTATCGGCGAAATTTCACCTCTGGCCTTCGTCAGGTGATTTTACCGTGACCTCGGATAGGAATGCTGAGTCTTGTAACCGTATCCTCAGTAATTACTGCCTTCCATAGTTGTTGTCTATCGCACCACGTTTTTGACCAAGTAAACCTCTAGCCGGCTTGGGTAGGATTTGAAACCGCTATCTTCTGACAATGCTCACCTGGAACCGTAGAGACTCAACGCCTCTATCCGCCGCGACATTTCTGTTCTTTTTTTATTGCTTATCAATCACATTAATGATTTATCCCTTTACGCCCAATCTAGCGTACTTTGTTAACTTATTGTGTTTTCATTGATTAGAATAAATGATATGGCTGATTAAAATCCTACTTGTATTTTATCTAACATAACAGTGTGCAATTTACTTCATATTTCCCTTGAACCTGCCTCATATAAGATTTGAAAAGCTATGTCAAGCGAGGCAGTTCGGTTTGTCCAGGTATATTTCAGATATATTCACTCCAAGGTGTGATTTATGAAGAGGTTTATCCGGGGTTAACATATTGCGAAAATGTTAAAA
Source organism: Sepioteuthis lessoniana (assembly GCA_963585895.1). Classification (NCBI taxonomy): domain Eukaryota; kingdom Metazoa; phylum Mollusca; class Cephalopoda; order Myopsida; family Loliginidae; genus Sepioteuthis; species Sepioteuthis lessoniana. The sequence goes on along the minus strand of OY757931.1, from coordinate 16,580,175 downwards.
ATTGTTGTTTAATATATATATATATATATATATATATATATATATATATATATATATATAATGGTCCAGTCTCTGACTCTGGGTTTCATTCATTCAGCAATCGTCGGGCAGAGTGAAGATTTTCAAAAAGCAAAAAAGAAAAAAAAAACGATTAATATGGTTCATTTTTTGTTCGAAAGGTGAGTGTTATTTGTGTGTTTATGTGCCTGAGTTTGTGTGTTGTTGAAAGCTATTATTATTATTATTATTCACTGATTAGAGCTTTTTACATCAGCATTAGCCGTATTATTATTATTATTACTATTATTATTTATCTAGAATTTTTCACATCAGTATTAACTGATGGTTTTTCACTGGAGTTTGAGTGACAGCAAGTCTCCTCAAGTCTACAGGACTCGTCTCAGTATTCTGGCCGTCCTCAGCAATGCTGTCTTTTTGATAGTCTCTACCCGTCAGCTAACTTCCAAGTCCTGCAGGCCCTTTAATAATCCTTTAATTACTGTGCCTAAGGCACCAATCACAATTGGCACAATCGTTACTTTAATGTTCCACAGTTTTTTTCAATTCTCTAGCAAGGTCAAGGTACTTATCCTTCCTTTCACTTTCTTTCAGATTTATTCTGTGGTCCGCCGGGACAGCAAAGTCGACTATTTTGCAGATTCTCTTTCTTTTGTTGATTATTATGAAGTCTAGTCTTCTGTCCGGGATTAGGTGATCCGTTTGTATCTTAAAGTCCCATAGGAGTTTATGCGAGACATTTTCTAGGACAGGCGCCGGGTTGTGCATATACCATTTGTTTGTAGGGTCGAATTGAAATTTCCTGCACATTTCCCAGTGGATTACCGTGCCGACCCTGTCGTGTCTCGCCTTTTACTCCTTCTGTGCCAATTTGCTGCATTCGCTTATAATGTGATTGATCGTTTCGTCTCTGTCACTGCATAGCCTACATTTACTGTTTTGTTACGTCTTATCTATTCTCGCTTTGATATGATTGGTTCTTATGGCGTTGTTCTGTGCTGCTATTCGGAGGGATTCCGTTTCTCTCTTAAGGTTTCCTTTTCTTAGCCAGGTCCAGGTTTTCTGGTGTGAGATGTTGTTTATTAGACGCTTAAAGCGGCCATAGAGTTGTTTTTCTTCCCATTTTTGTTTCCTAGTTGTTATTCTTTCGTTTATCGTGTTGTCCGTATCGACTCTGATGGTTGTAATTAGTCCTCGTTCGTGCTTTTCTATGTAGTCTTCGAGCCGTTGTATGGATGCGTCAACGGTGGCAAGTCATCTTCCTCCCTGTTTTCTAGATACATATAGTCTGTCAACGTCGTCTCTGGGGTGTAATGCCTTATGCATGGTCATTAGTTTTCTTGTCCTTTGGTCCATTTGTTTAAGTTCCTCTCGGGTCCACTTGAGAAAGGGTCCCGAGTATCTGACTAGTGGCACAGCCCAAGTATTTATTCCTTTGATGAGGTTTCTGCGGGAGAGTTTTGTCTCGAGTAGTTTTCGCGTTCTCCTGAGATATTCTTTTCGGATCATGTCTTTCATTTGCACTTGTTTGATGGTGTCAGCCTCCAAGATGCCCAAGTATTTGTAGGTTTCATTTTTTTCCAGCGTCCTAATTCTGTCGTGATTTGGTAGTCCATTCCGTCAGTCATATGTCGTTTTCGACTTTTCATGACGAGCATGGCACATTTTTCTATGCCACATTCCATTCCTATGTCCTGACTGTATATTCTAACTGCTTGTATGAGAGTTTCCAGTTCTCTTTCATTTTTTGCAAATAATTTAATGTCATCCATGTACATTAGGTGGTTGATCTTCTCTTGCGATCTGCTGAGTTTGTATCCGGCAGTGCATTTTCTGAGTATGTGGTTCAGTGGCATCATGGCTATTATGAATAGTAAGGGCGATAGTTCATCTTGGAAGATGCCTCTTTGGATCTTTGTTTCAGCTATGCTTCTTCCTCCTGTTGTCAGTTCCACTCTCCAGGTCTTCATGGTCTGTTCGATGAAGTTTATGACTTCATGTGATATTTTGTACATTTTGAGACTGTGTAATATCCAGCTTTGTGGGAGCATATCATATGCCTTCTTGAAGTCAATCCAGGCCATAGCTAGATTTTTCTCATTTTTTTCTCATTTAGGATGTGTTGATCTATGAAGAGTAATTCTGCTGTGCCTCTGGATCCTTTGCGGCATCCTTTCTGTTCGTCAGGGAACAATCCGCGGCTTCTTAGTGAATAGTAGATTTTTCCCTTATTTGTGCTGTTAGTATTTTCCACATCATTGGTAGGCAGGTTATGGGTCTACCATAATGTTAGAAATAAACAAATTCCGAATGCAACAATCCATTTCCCCCCTTCCTTAGCACACTCTATTACTTTGTCCTACTCCTTCCCACCAACAGACAGCGGCAATAGGTAGGCTGGTTGGTTGGTATTTTGCGGTTATAGCCTATCAACCTTTGTAGGATATTTAATGCCAAATCAATTTTTAAACAAATAATCAGTTCTATTTCAAACAAATCAGTTTAGCATGCATACACAGTTTAATTGTGAAAAAACATTTCTATTTCAAACTATTCAGTATAGTCAAGCAGTTCTAATTCAACAAATTCAGTTTAGTGAAAGTGCTGTTTCCATTCCAAAATCAGTTCTATTTCAAACAATTCAATTTAGAATAAGTACGCATATTAGTTCTATTTAGCCTATAGATAGGGGCCCTATCAGGTGCTACCACTCTGGGCAAGAGTGGACCTGGGAGCGATGGCAGTGAATGAGTGCTCCACCATCCCCAAAGCACCAGGGTCACATAATCTTCCCAATCACATGGTTTAGTGTCATATTCGGGACTCTTTTTTAGGGGGGGGGTGTTACCCTTCTGCAGAGAAGGTGGTGGTGTATCTACAGCCCCAGCCGACTGGGCAATACACAGATGTAAAAGCAGTTTTATATCAGATAATTCTGTTTAGTACGCTGTTTAGATGTCAAACAGTTCTATTTCGAGTAATCCAGTTTAACATAAATACGCAGGTTAAATGCAAAAACAGTAAACTCTCGAAACCACGGTTTAGTTCGATATCATCCATAGATAGGATCCTTATCAGGTGCTACCACTTCGAGCCTGAGTGGACCTGAGAGAGATGATAATGAAGTGCCACTTCGCATTTCTCAAAGCTTCAGTATTACTGAAACCTCAACACCAGATTGTTTATTTTCACATCCAGGGACACTTGTGGGACGGTCTTACCCCTGTGCAGAGAAGCCGTCGGTGTATTTTACAGCTCCAGCTGACTGGATTAGCGGATATATGTTTACATATGTAAGGATGCATGCAAGTACATACGCAAACATACGTATACATGTGCCCGCGAGCGACAGTACATACACACACATACTAATATTCTATAACTCACAAACTAAAGCACACATATGGATCCAAGGACGATGGTAGGGCAGCGTGCGCGGCTGTTTTGAACAAAACAGTTCTTAAGAAAGCTCTTCCAAGGGAAAGCTCTATCTTCATAGCAGATGCCCGTGCAATAGACCTAGCTCTCAACATCATTTCGAAAGTAAGCATAAGAAATTTATAATATATTCAGACTCACTCTCTGTCTTGCAATCATTAATAAATAAAAAATTCAGAACCCTCTTATCATCAAACAGTTGAGTAGATTAGACTCAATGTCAGATAGAAAAGAAATAATTACATGCTGGACACCAAGCCACATTGGAGTGAGAGGAAATGAAAGAGCAGACTCGGCAGCCAAATCGACCTGAGATCTGACGCCTGATAAATCCAGGATCCGATATACTGACCTGAAACCAACAATTAATAAATTACTTTACACAAAATGGCAACAACAATGGAGCAATAACATCCACAATAAACTCTTCCAAATTCAGCCCACCTTAGGAGAGTGGAGACCAGCATCGAGAAAATCAAGAAGAGAACAAGTTGTTATATCCCGATTGCGAATTGGTCATAGAAGGCTAACTCACTCTTTCATTTTGAAACAGGAACCACAACCACAGTGTTTAACCTGCCAGACAACTTGCACGGTTAAACACATTCTTATAGAATACAGAACTTTCGCTGTTATCAGAAAGCGATTTTTCAAAGTATATAACTTAACCGATCTGTTTAAGAACGTCAAAATAGATGACATTCCGTCCTTCTTGAGAGAGACAGAGTTGTACCAAAAAATATGACAACTTAAAACTGGTTAATCGCGTGCAAACAAATGAAATCCTGCTTATAGAAAATTTTATCTACCTTAATATTCGTTTTGAAATCTTTGATTGAATATACATGTATATATAGACCGAATTTGGCGTTAAATGACCTACAAGGGTTGATATACCATAAAACCCAAATAACCAAACAAACACATGTGCACAAATAAACCCCACTTTTCGAACAAATATAAACCATATATTCTTTCATAAGAATCTTCACTCTGTCCGATGATTGCTGAATGCATGAATCCCAGGGTCTCCCGATAAAGCAAAAATGTAAACAAACAAAATCTACTACGTGATGCCTTATAATTCCGAAGTTGACGTGGTTTGCTAGCTGGCTGATCGGTATGATACTATGTCTGACGGAAAATTAGGTGGGTTTCGATTCCAGTTTCAAGCGTCCTACATGTTTAGCCTCAATGTAGAGTTGTGGTACAACAAAGCAGTCTGTCTGTTGGTGATAATACACATATATATATATATATATATATAGTACAATTTGAGGGAGACTCAAACTCAGTTAAGTCGTCATAATGAATTTATTTCGGCGGAGAATATTACTATACTCTCCGCCTCGTCAGATGACTATTTACATGCTTCTCTCTCGTCACAGAATATTTATATATGTATATATATGTGTGTGTGTGTGTGTGTGTGTGTGTGTGTGTGTGTGTACTCTATCATTGATATCGAGTACTATTTAACAATGCTGCAATATTTGGTCCTCCAATAACTCTCCAAGTGAACTAGTAAAAGCTATAAACCACTCACACACACACTCATATATATATATATATATATATATATATATATATATATATATATAAAAGAATCCTCTCAAATAATATGGATTACCGCTCCTAGAAAACGTGTTTTTGCATTAGCTTAATCCGATAATAATAAACTTCGAAATCTGTGATAAAATCTATTTAATTCGATACACAAACTTTCAAGATTTATGGATCATATCCAACATTATTTAATGTAATTTATTATGGTTAATAATCGGGATTCTTTAATATTCTTCATTGAGTATATGAGGATGAGATCCGTTGGCGCAAAAAAGTTTCCACTGCTGGTGATTAGATTCTATTGATAGTAATCTATACTTGTTGGGGATTACATTCAAAATTTATTGGTTTCTTTATTTGTTTCTTTAATTTGTGTGGGAAAAATCCCGACTATTAGATAAAATCAATTATCTTAATCATTCTTTGGTATGTTTTAAGAAGACAGGATGTTTGGCTATCACATAAAAAAGGTTTGGTCTCGAATTTGGGCTTATTTTATTTCTCATGGATAAAAATAACGGAAGAAACGCTGTTTAAATGGTAAGTACACATATATCACCAGAGGTTATATATATATATATATATCATGGTACAGTCTGTGACTCTGGGTTTCATTCATTAAGCAATCGTTGGACACAGTGAAGATTTTCAAAAAGCAAAAAGGAAAAAACGATTAATATGGTTCATTTTTTGTTCGAAAAGTGAGTGTTATTTGCGAGTTTATGTGTCTGAGTTTGTGTGTTGTTGAAAGCTATTATTATTATTATTATTATTATTATTATTATTATTATTATTATTATTATTATTCACTCATTAGAACTTTTCACATCAGCATTAGCCGTATCATATATATATATATATATATATATATATATATGCGCGTGTGTGTGTGTTAACGGAACACATATGTGAAGTAAGAAATTTAAAATGAAGGAAGGTTGATTTATGGGACTCAAGGTCGTGCAAGTATTATTTGGGAGAACATTAGTGAAATATTTTTGAAATAGATGATTTGAGTGGAAAGTAAGCTATAAAATATTACATACAAGGAAATTACAAAAAAAAAAGAAAAAAGATTATCCCAGCTAAAACGTACATAGAGTAATTTTTGATTTCATCAGTTATATACATACATATATATATATATATATATATATATATATATATATATATATATATTACAACATTTTTAATATAATTCTGTTTTGTGAATCACTTTTTATAGTCCATTTGAACGCGAAACCTGCAATGAAAATAGGGAGCTCACAGACAAATTTGTTTTCCTTATTCAGAAGCGATTATTTTGGAAATATATAGACCAAAATATGCTTTGCGTTTTGTATAATAGCCAAAAACATAAGGAGAGCTGATAAACGTTCAGGTGCATAATTACATTTATGTGAGGGTAATAAAAAGTTTGTCGAATGATTTATTTGTAAAATAAAAAGCAGTAACCGGCATAATGTCAGTTAGTGAGAAAGATAGAATTCAAAGATATTTACAAAGTATGTATGTATGTAAGTATGTCAGACTAACTTCACACCCACACACACACACACACACCCACACACTTATATATATATATATTTATATATACATATATTATAACGCAGAAACGCATTGAAGTAAAAGCGTTCAGTCCTGCTGTTACATCAACTTTTTAAACGAATAAACTTGGAAAAGATGTCCCCCCAACTAAATATTATTACTGGTGTTCTACCACAAGTATGGGTTTGGTGTTGAATAACCTACAAAGATTGATATGCCATTAAACAAAGAAACCAAACCAAACTACGTACAAGAATACCCATAATTATATATATATATATATATAGTACAATTTGAGGGAGACTCAAACTCGGTTAAGTCGTCATAATAAATTTATTTCGGTGGAGAATATTACTATACATTTCGACTCGTCAGATGACTATTTATATGCTTCTCTCTCGTCGCAGAGTAGAAAATGGGGAGTTATATATATAATATTCTTCGATCTAGTAAACACGAAGTAGGGAACAAATCCGTCAGGACAATTACATTATTCAAAATTCGAATATTTAAATACTCCTGGTAAAGAGCTCTATATAAATAATTTCACAAAGCAAATATTATTTCAAGAAAAAACAAATCTTGGTCACATAAGGATTAGAAATTTAATTCCATCATGTTAAAAGCATTGATATGATTCAACAACTCGGACAAAAATTTAATAGGCCATCTTCAGATCCACATGAAATTAACAAAAACTATTTTCATGTTGGAGCTGAAGAAGTCTTGTTAAATATTTGTTGATTGATATCAGGATGGAAATAAATGTGACCGAATTTTGTGATTTTCTTGAAGATATATATATATATATATATCTACAGTCATCCACAGGCAGATCTGTTTCGTTCTATCGGAACTCATCAGTGTGGCTAGACAGTATCTTCCCGTAGCTGGGATCGAAACCCGGTTGACTCAAACCATTTCTAACCATTCTGCCACGAGGAGATATTAGCTGCGAAGTAAATTTAAACGGTTATGAATCACAATTACTATTGTTTACATACATCCGTTCAACGGTAGCCGAGACCTCAATTAAAACGAAGAGGCTTGCAATATATATATATATATATATATATATATATATGATAATAATGATAATAAATAAATATATATTATATATATATTTAATCCATGGAAAATATTGTTCTGCAACCTAAGGTTTCTTGAAGTTTATAACAACATTCGTCTGGCAGTTAAGAAAATGGAAGATTCCATCTTCTTAACTACATGAGGAATGTTGTTATAAACTTCAAGAAACCTTAGGTTGCAGAACAATATTTTCCATGGATTAAATATATATATAATATATATTTATTAATTATCATTATTATTATTATAGCTCTATCATAGATATTGAGCACTCTCCATATTATATTGCACTTGGTTCGACACATAACCACATAGTGGTTTACTGACGACCAACACTCTTATAATATTAAATATATATATATATATATATATATATATATATATATATATATATATGTAATGTGTGTGTGTGTATGTGTGTATTTAGGCAGCAAAATTTGTGATCGGTATGTGAAATTAGATTAGACGGTGATTTTACAAGTGTGGATGAAAATAAATCATATATCGTCTGAATTCTCTTATACTCAAATTAAAATACTAGTATTTTCGACCATTCATAGTCATTATGGGTATGTTTGTATGACCGTAAATAAAAACTGACAGGAACAAACAATCAAATACAACCCATGAGGTCAGCCAACGAAATGGTCGAAAGCGCTTGGGCAGTTTCCACCCAGACATAAGGAAAATAAAAAGATCTAAACATCTTCACTTAAGGATCCTAAAAAAGTTAAAACTCTGCAGTTTTCAATATATATATATATATATATATATATATATATATATATTGAAATATGTAACATTATTTTCGATGAAAAAAGGCTTTAAAGGTGGTTAGCTTTCGTCAAACATTCACCTCGTAATATTTACTATGTGTCACAACAGATTGACAGCTTGTTTGATGTAACGGCATATCAAAACATATGGGCCTATTTCATGTCTAGAGATAAGGGTCGATTGTCCTTTTTTTGTGAAATTATTATTTTTTATTATCATTTTTTTTTTGTACATGGTCTTTTTCGCATAGGAATACCTTTTTAAAAGATCAATTTCGCTCATTGATGGAAATTAACTTGTAATACCACTCCCTGTCCGAGAAAACCTGGAATTAACAGTAATAAAAGAGAAGTGGGTATTCTATACTTCGACTAGCAAAAGCATATATAGCTATCGATAGGCTATCGGTCATATTGAACTCAGACCTGACCGATAAAATGAAACGCAGTTTTCTCCAAGCAGCAGTTGTGTCGATACTGCTCAATAGATGTTCTGCATGGACGCTAAATAAACGCAATGAGAAAAAAGCTTGACGGCAATTACAAAAGAATGCTGCCAGCAATATTAAACAAGTCCTGGAGCCAGAACCCTACAAAGCAATAGCTGTACAGCCGCTTACCACCCATCACGAAAACTATCCAAGTTAGACGAACTAGACATGCAGGACACTGCTAGAGAAGTAGGGACGAACTCATAAGTGATGTATTCCAGTGGACCCGTTCATATGGACGACCAAACGCAGGACGACCAGATAGAACCTACATCCAACAGCTCTGTACCGATACAGGATGTAGCCTTGAAGACCTACCGGAAGCGAGGGACGATAGAGAAGGGTAGCGGGAGAGGACCAGGGTGATCCGCGCTGGCGGCGCGACATGATGTTGATGATGATGATGATTCTATACTTCAGAGTTTGAGCCTCAACATTAGACGCATCTCAGTGGGGATGGTCAGCACCTAAATGTTTTGGTGAGCTTCCTACACATGAACTGATAGATCGCCAATAAAAAAAAACAAAAACATTATATACTTTAGCACGTGGGCGCATTTCTTTTTAAGTTTCATATTCTGTAGATTATTTTGTGGCTTTCTATTTTATTGTCATATGCAATTTTCTAGTGAAATGTTTGCTTGTTGCGTGATCAAAGACTTAATAGAGATGAAGTGAAACTGAAGTATATATATATATATATATATACCTAAAGAGCCAGAAACTAACTACTTAGGTTTCATCTACCAGATCACCAAGATAATTCTGTTTAAGAGGGTTGACCCAAACGACATTTTCTAAATGAAACGGCCTCCGGAAGGAATAAAAAAAATAGCATAAAAAACAACGAACAATAATCAAAACAAACCTGCGTTCTATTTACCAAGCAGACAAACTTTTTATTGTTTACAAACATTAAGTATTCCTGATTGAATTCGTTGAGTAATTCATTGGATTTATTGTAAGAAGCGATTGCAAACTTTTCCTCCATACTTAGGAGTTAATATCTATCACCAGCTTTATACTTCCGACATTTTTTACTATCAACCATTTTTTGCTGGATTTATACTTTGCTTCTTTTAAATTTCCCACCCACAGTTAGATAAACTAGTCCAGTGCCTCAATATTTCGTGCGCAAAACTACATGTATGTTTGAAATATATTTTTGAAAGGTCCTCAAGTAGAGCCCCTGTCCACTTTTTTACCATTATTATTATTATTACTGGATCCGCTGCTATGTTCCTCAACCTTACATACTAAGCATTCATAATGGGATTTGCTATAGTTATAGAAATAGGTTTAAAAACACACACATATATATATATATCTATATATATATATATATATATATATATAAGCATTTTAGTTTTAGGACGCCATTTTTTGTGTATTCTAAGCAATATTTGTACCGATTTTGTAAAATCATGCACTTTTAAAATGCACAAGACTTATATAAAAGATATTAACCATTCCTCATATATGTCGAAATTGTTAAACGGATTGATCGATTTAAACGTTATGTCATCTGGGGCTATTTTGCCATTCCCTGTTTCATATGCGTAGCCATCCCTCAAGAAGAGAGGGTGAGACTTGTGAATTCTATCTGTCAAGTAGTGATTGTTCGTTCAGTGCATCTTCTGTAGTAAAACCTATTTCCTTATCAAACTACTTCATATGTGTTTCTTATTTTCTTTGTTAATTCGAATATACGAGTTACAACAATCTTATGCCCAGACATTAGAGAATTGTATTCGTTGTACATTTCTTATAACATTTTTGTGTTGTTTCTGAAGATTTCTTTTTTGCACACGGTTATGTTATAACAAGTATTCCTTCTAATATAAATTTCTTTATTTGACCTACAGACGAGACCCTAAAAGTCACCACCAGTCTGGGTCGGAGTGAACCTGGGAGAAATAGCAATACAAAGGTACTCAAGACACAACAGATCTCTTGAACTGTAACTTCACTATCATAACAAGGGCATATATATATATATATATATATATATATATATATATATATATATATATATATATTTGGTGGGATGTTACCGTCAATGTATTCTACGCGCCGCCAACACAGCAGTTACAGGACATCGGTCGATGTTTTGTTTTAGGTATGTACGTTTAAATTGCAGACTATATTCACATATATGTACCAAGGTTTATATATATATATATATATATATATATATATATATATATATATATATATATATATATATACGCACTTTTGTTAAGTGTGAGTAGTATATACTTTTTAACTTCAGTAGTATTAAGGTTCTGTTCACACAACGAAGAAAAACTTGACTTGGAAAATGCATATAACAATAAAATAAAATAAAACCCCACAAAACCATCAACAGAATATGAAACCTAGTAAGAAATGTGCCTGGGTGGTAAAGGACTCTAATGTTTTTATTGCAGGGCTATCAGTTCATATGCGAGGAAGCTCGCCAAACCCTTTAGGCGCTGGCCGTCCCCATTGCAATTCTCCCACCAAGAAGGCATCTCTTTGATGATACTAGGTACGCTGTGGGGTGAGGCTGCCATTACTGCGATTATTATCATTTCGACTATGCTCTACATTACAAACATAACTTGACTGTAGCCTCTTGCGCCCTCATCCCTAAAAAACTATAACCATTACGCATACGCCATTTTTTTTTTCTTTTCGCGCCTCAATCATTGTGGTCGTTATGGCTTTGTTTTATGACCAAAGAAGCGTTGGGTGGTGTCAATGTTTGTGTTTCCTCGCCTCTTAACCCAGCTTCTCTCCTGAACCAATCTGGTGAAGGAATTTTTGTATGTGCGCTTATAGAACGGTTATATCCGAGTAGGACTCATATTTTAGAATATGATGGATTAGAAGTAAAAACAAGTAAAACAAATACAAACAAAAAATGAAGGTGATTGGATACGTTGTGCGCATAAGGCGATCCTATTTAAAACGACCACCCAGTTTTAGAATCGCTTCTTGCTTTCTTTTATTGCTTGATTCTTTTATTCTACTTTTTTCTCTGTTTTCACCTTCTTTCATCATTATATTTTAATATCTTTCATTCTTTGTTTTTTTTCTTTATATACCATTCTTGTTTTCTTTCTCTATTTTCACTAAATTGCTTTATTTTCTTAAGTTTTCTTTCTTTCTTTCTTTCATAATTTTTCTAAGTATCTTTCGTTTGTCGTTTTTGCTTTATTCTCTCTCTCTCTCTCCATTCCCTTCTCTTACTCTTTCTCTCCTTCTCTTCTTTTTTCGTCTTTTGTCATAATGGTGATTTAATTCAATTTTCTTTCTTATTTTCTTTTTTTTTTTTCATACTTTGTTTTTTAAATTTCTTTTTTCCTTTTGTCTCTTCTATTTTATGTATTTTGCATTTTAATTGTTCTTTTCTTTCTTTTTGTATTCGATAATTTTTTCAGTCGTTTTTTTCTAAATGCATTTTTTCTCCTGGTTTTATTTTTATAAATATATTTGTATATTATATCTATTTTTGATGTTCTTTATTTAATTATGAATTTATTTATTTTCGATTTCAAATTTCCGTTTCTCACTTTTTATTTTCTCTCTCTCTTTTTTTGTTCTTCTTTGCACTTTTTCTTTTTTTTTTCTATATTTTTCTTTTTTTTTCTTTTTTTTTAAAGTCCTTCTTATATTTTTTCTATCTCTTCTTTAAATTGCTTCATTTACTGATGTATTCTGTATTTTCAAATATATGTTTTTTTTTCTTTTTTTATGTTTTCTCTTCACTTGGGTAGTTTTTTTTCGATATTCTTTCAATTACATCTTTTTTTGTTTCTCTGTTTTTTTTTAAATTCTTTTTTCTCTCTTCTTGTCTCCTACATTCTTCTTTTACTTTGTTTTTTTTCTCTCTTATTTTACATTTCTTTTTTCTTTATACTTTAAGTGTACTTGTAACTCTATCTTCTCAAAATTGCTTTCTTTCTTTCTTTCTTTCTTTATTTATTTATTTATTTATTTCCATATGCTCTTCTTTATTTTCTCTTTTTTAAGTTTTTGTAACTTTTTCTTTCGATATTCCTTCTTTTTATTTCTATTCGAATATTTTGATTTTCAATGTGTTTTTTTAAACATCTTTCTCTGATTATTTTTGCCTTTGTTTTTCTCTCTCTGACTTTTTGTGTCTTTTATGTTTCGTTCTTTCTTTCTTTTTTTCTCTTTCTTTCTTTTTCTTTTTCTTTTTCTTTCTGCTCTTCTTTATTTAACCATTTTTAAGTTTTTGTAATCTTTTCTTTCTTTTGGCTTTTTCTTTCGATATTTCTTCTTTTTATTTCTATTCGAATATGTGTTTTTATATGTTTATTTTTCGTTATTTTTCCTTCTATCTGATTCTTGTGTTTTTTTCGTTTTTTTCGTTTCTTTCGTTTTTTTTTCTTTCTTTCTGTCTTTCTTCCTTAAACATTACGACGTTTTCCTCCCTGTTATTTAAACTGTTTCCTTAATTTCTTCTTTATATTTGATACACTTTTCTGTACTTATTTATCTGAATGTTTCTTTTTTTTTTTCCATTTTTTAATTGTTTGCCTTATTTTTCCATGGATTTTCTTATCTCCAAAAAAGTGTGTGCTTTCAATATTTTTATTTATTTTTTACTTTACCCTTCTATCTTATTTTATACTCCCCCTCTTTCTTTTTATTGTTTTTTCTTTCTCTTATTTTCTTTCCTTTCTATCTCTTTCCTTTTTTGGTTTTACTTCCTTTGTGTAATGGCATATCAACCTTCATGGGTTATTTATACTCCCCCTCTTTCTCTATCTTTTTATTTTTTTTTCCTTGTTTTACTTCTCTTATTAACTCTTTTTAGGTTATTTAATGCCAAACCCGTTCTCCTAGAAGAACAGTAGTGGTACTATTTAACCCATAGCTGGGAGGATAAAGGGCTCATACCTTTCCCAAGGGTATTTGCCCGAAAGTAAACGTAATAGCGTGACTGGAGTACGAACTCGCGTACTACGATTCCGCAGTCCAACGCTTTAACCATTACACCACGAGGACACCCCCTTCCTTTTTGGTTTTAGTTCCTTTGTGTAATGGCATATCAACCTTCATGGGTTATTTAATGTCAAAACTACCTTTCTGGAAAAGCAATAGTGATAGAATTTATGATTTCTTTGTTCAATGGCATATCAACTTTTGTGGGTTATTTAATGTCAAAGCTATCCTCGTAGAAAAGCAACAGTGATAGAATTTTTGATTTCTTTATTAAATGGCATATCAACCTTTGTGGGTTATTTAATGTCAAAGCCATCCGTGTTTTTTCTACTTTGTCGCTTGTTTCTCTCTAAAATTTTTCTTTCTTTCTTTCTTTCTTTCTTTCTTTCTTTCTTTCTTTCTTTCTTTTCTCTAAATTACTTTCTTTTCTTTACAGTTTTTTTCTTTATTTCTGTATTTGTAATGCTTTTCTGTGATTCAATAATTTTTCCTTCATTTTTTTTTTTTTGATTTATTGATTTTCATTCTTATTTGCGGTTTCTTTTTTCTTCAGATATTTTTCTTACTTTTTTTCTTTAATACATTTTCTCTTTGTGTCTGTTTCTCTGTCTCTCTGTCTCTCTCTCTGTCTCTCTCTGTCTCTCTGTCTCTCTCTCTGCCTTTCTCTTTCCCATTTTCTTGATTAAGTTTATTCGCTTACTCTTTCTTTCTTTAACGTTCTTATTTTTCAATATAATTTTCAGCTTTCCAACATTTTTGTATTTTCTCTGTCTCTCTGTCTGTCTGTCTTTCTGTCTATTTCACTATATCACTCTCTGTCATATTTTCTTGATTTTGATCATTACCCTTTTTTTCTTTCTTCTTTTCTTTCTTCTTTTCTTTCTTTTCAATCAAATTTTCAGCTTTCTTTTTTCTTTTTATCTAATATTCAGCTTTCCAACATCTCTCTCTTTATTTTCTCTAAATTATTTTTGAAGCCATCTTTCTTTCTCTACTTGTTTATTACGTTTTTTGTCTCTCGCTTCGGCATTTTCTTTTTTTTATAAATTTATTTCTTCATTTTCACGATAAAGGCTTTTCTTTCTGTTATGGGACCGTTACCTACCCATTGATGGACTCTTCCAAATCCTATATTAATCCAGAGCCAAGAACACTCGTTGTTGGGATGAATGTTCAGCTGGTCGTAGAGACTGAATATTCGACTGACTAGTAAGCCACCACTTTTCTCAGTATTTTGTTACTTCAATATATCCTTAAACTTATACCGTGTTCCGAGTAATCAAATTGGGTACACATCACTTTCTAATTTTTTTCTCTTTTAATTTCATCGTCCTTTCCCTCTTCTTTCGTCATATTATAATGTGCTTTTTACAATCGTTCTTTGGTTTTCCCGCTTTTTTTTCCTCAATGAATCTAATTTTTTCTGGTCTTTTATTCTTTTTTTCTCGATCATTTTTCTATTGTTTCTTTTTCTTTTATTTGAATTTTTTTTTCCTCCGTTTCTTTTTCTTCTAACTGGTTTCTTTCGCTCCTTCTGTTTTCTTACCATTAAATAATCTGTTAATATTTTTCCTTGTTCTTTTTGCATTTCTTTTTTTCTTTGATATTACTTCCTATTTTTCGGAGGATTTCCTTTGCAAATTTGCAAACATGCAGGTCTGCAAAATCGTAGATAGCGAGTTCAAACTCCAATTGCGCAAGTACGTTCCCTTTCGAACTAATAGTCATGAGAAAGACATAAACCAACTTATCTCTTAGTTATCAGTTAAACAGTTCTACAACCGATCTCCTATGAAGATGGCCCTAGAATTATAAAACGCCAGGCCCTGAGGGTATGCATGGATTCTGGTTTTAAAGACTGCTTAGAAGAAATTAATACAGTCAAAAGCATGACGAAGGAGAAGACCACCTTGATCCAGAAAGGTACAAAACGGACTTACTCTCGACATTATCAACTGATAACGTGTTTACATACAATGAAGAAAATCAACCGCATATATTATAGAGGGAATCTATTATTCGACATTAAGTCATGGACTGTTACACGGAGAAAGGAAAGGGGAAAGGAGGAACATGTGATGTACTGAACATTGATCAAAGCGCGGGAAATTGTTGCCATGGAGAGTAATGAGTACAAAGTCTATGCTATCGTCTCACAAAGCTGGATAAGGGAGCATCTAATATTCGACTAAGTGAAACATTTCATCACAGAAGCCATGAAAAAGTGGAAAGTGGAATTGACAGTAGTAGAAAAAACTTTAGCAGAAGTAAAAGTGCAAGGAGGTATCTTTCAGATTGATGGGTTTTACGAAAAAAATTGATATAAAAAGAGCCCTATTCTCTGCGACTGATTTCATCAGTCAGAACGTTATCATTCTTTTCAGATCTCTCTCTCTCTCTCTCTCTCTCTCTCTCTCTCTCTCTCTCTCTCTTTATCTATCTATCTATCACACACACACACACTCTCTCTCTCTCTCGCTCTATCTATCTCTCTCTGTATCACACACACACACACACGCTCTCTCTCTCTCTCTCTCTCTCTCTCTCTCTCTTTCCCTACGCCACACTTTCTTCTTTCTTATAAACAAAAAAACATTATATGAATTATTCAGAGTAGAATCGTCATCATTCATGTTTTTGTTTGAATTGTTCTTTCAATACGCTCATTGACTTTTGACAGATATATATCTCATTCAGTAATTTTCAAGACCATACATCATTATCATTTTACTTCTTTCAAGTTTTTCACATCGGCGTTAGCTGATGGTCTTTTGCTGAAGTCTGAGTGTCAGCAAGTTTCCTCAGGTCTCCTGGGTTCTTCTCAGTATTCTAGCCAACCTTAACAAAGCTGTATTTTAGATGTTCTTGGATTTCTTACTCCCATAATCCCCTGACAAAGTATTTGGTTATCGTTCCAAGTGCACCAGTTATCATTGGTATAACCGTCACCTTGATGTTTTATAGCTTTTTTACTTCTATGACATGGTCTAGTTACTAGTCTGTCTTTTAGTTTTGGTTGATTTTCATTTTGTGGTCTGCTGGGACGGTGAAGTTCACTGTACGGCTGGCTTTATTATTTTGTAAACTATCTCTAGGTCTTTCACTGGAGTTTCAGTGACAGCAAGTCCCCTCAGGTCCCAAGGACTCTTCTCAGTATTCTGGCCGATCTCAATAATGTAGTAGTTTGAATAGTCTCCACTCGCCCTCTTATATCCTATTCCTACAGTCCATTTATTAATTCTTTAATGACTGTACCAAGAGGACCAATTACAATTGGTATAAGCGTCACTTTCATGTTTCAGCGTTTCTTCAAATCCCTTGCAAGGTCGAAGTATTCATCCTTTCACCTTCTTCTAATTTCACACAGCAGTCAGCTTGGAGAGCAAAGCGGACAATTTTACAAGTTCACAATCGATCCCAAACCAACCGCATACCCAAACGGCTGGCCAGAAAAGGTCACTCATGTGAATGTCTGTGGATGCAGGAGTGTGCGTGCGTGTGTATGAGTGTGTGTGTGTGTGTGTGTGTGTGCGAGAGAGAGAAAGAGAGAGAGAGGGAGAAAGAATAAGAAATTAAGTTCTGATCCATACGAAAATCCTGCAATCCATACCAGTTTCTTTATAAATAATCACTAATAGAGTAGAACTGTAGTTAGCATTTGATAATATTTACCGTGATAAATAAAAATGATTAGATTGAAAGCAAATCTTGGCCACACATTATAGTTACTTCTTGAGAGTTTTTCCCATCAGCGTTAGCTGATGGTCTTACACTGGAGTTTGAGTGAGAGTAAGGGTCCTCAAGTCTCCAGGGCCCTTCTCAGTATTCTGGCTGATCTCAATAACGCAGTAGTTTGGATAGTCTCCACTTGTCCTCTTATTTTTAAATCCTCCTGTCTCTTTATTGATCTTTTGCTGACTGACCAAGAACACCAATTATAATTGCTATAAACTTCACTTTCGTATTCCACAGTTTCTTCAATTCCCTAGCAAGTTCAAGTGTTTATGCTTTTTACAGTTTCTTTTAATTTTACTCTTTGATCAGCCGTGATAGCAAAATCCACAATTTTGCAAGTTCTCTTTATTTATTTTTGTTGATTATTATAAGGTCTGGTTGTCTAGCCGAGATTTAGTGATCCGTTTGTATATCAAAATCCCGGAGAAGTTTGTGTGTGTCGTTCTCAAGGACAGATGTTTGCTTGTGCATATGCCATTTGTTCGTATGGTCAAACTTCAATTTCTTGCACAATTCTCAGTGGATCACTTTGCCAACCCAGTCGTTTCTAGTCTTATACTATTTCTGTGCTAATTTGCTACATTCACTGATATTTCGATAGATGGTTTCCGCTCTATCACCACATAACCTACATTTGCTGTTTTATTGTGTCCTATAGTTATTATTATAATTATTATTTGAGTTTTTCGCACCTATGTTAGACAGAGGTCTTTGACTGGAGTCTGAGCAACAGTCAAACTCCCCACGTCAGCGGTATACTTCTAAACATCCTCACCCATCTAAACAATGCTGAACTGAAGATGATCGTGATTTATCTGATTTACAATTTCCCAAGTCTACTTTCCAAATCTTTGAGAACCATTCCTAGTGCCACAACTACGTTTAACTCCGTTACCATCACGTTTGACTGGATTTTGAGTACTCTAGTAACATTCAAGTATTTGTATATTTTTTTTCGCTCTGCGGTCTGCCGGAACGGCAACATCCACGAAAATAAAAAAAGATTTTGTCAATACTAGATCTAGTCTTTCAGCTGTGGTGACGTAATCCGTTTATATATCAAAATCCTTGAGAAGACTTTGAGTCTTATTCTCAAAAACAGTTTCTTGTTTATGCCTTTACCATTTGGTAATATGATCAAATTTGTATTACTTTTTCAATTACCCGTCACGCCTAATTTTGTACTATTTGTTGTCCTAGTTTTGCACTACTTTTTGTCCTAGTTTTACACTACTTTTTGTCCTAGTTTCTTTCATTTGATTAATACAAGGTGCAAACGATAAGTTTCCAGACTTTTTTCGTATGGGCCGCTGGTGAATTTCAAAAATGCAATCTGACACTTTAGAAGAACGATTTGTAATAAAATTCTGTTTTAAACTTGGAAAAATGCCACTGAAACGTATGGAATGCTTTAGACTGCTTTTGGAGCATCTTGCATGAATCGAGCATCAGTTTATGAGTGGCATAAGAGATTCAAGGAAGCCAGGGAGTCTGTGAGGGATGGTGAGATGTGTGGAAGGAGTAAGGAAGTCACAGATGATTTGCCAAAGGGTTAGGGTTAGGGTTACTATGTTGAGGCTTTAAGGAATTTCAGGAAGAGATTCTGTCGGAAGAGGCAAGCACTCTTCAAATCGGGTCAGTGGCATTCCCATCAGGACAATGCACCAGTCCACAACTCCATCCTTGTCACAGACTATTTGATCAAGATGGGCATCAGACAGTTCCTCAGCCTCCCTATTGTCGAGACCTTGCTCCCTGTGACTTTTGATTATTCCCTAAGCTCAGAGGCTGTAGTTATGAGAGAACTGAGGAGATGAAAGAGGCTGTGACGAAGGTCATTGACACGCTCATACAAGAGGACTTCCATGGGGCCTTCCAGAAATTGTTGGAACTGTACAACAAGTGCATTTCAGCCGGAGGAGACTACTTCGAAAGTAACAAGAGGTTCATGTGTGTAATATCAATAAAAGTTCCCATACGGATAAAGTCTGGAGACTTATCGTTTGCACCTTGTATGTGATTTAACCGTTTCGTTTTTTTTTCTCGCATAAAAATGCTTTCTATTCGGTTACGTATAATGAATTTTCGCTCCATATAATTAATGTTTAATACGTTGTTTTCTGCTGTTTTTATAAGTGATTTAGTTTTTCTTTTGAGTTTTCTTTTTGCCATGTCCATGCTTAGTTAGCGACCATAGTCGAGGGTGACCCGAAGGCTCCCTTTTCGATAGCTACTACACCAAGGTGTAGGGGAGGGCGCTACTCCATTCCCTGGATTGCTCTACTTTACCCTTGAACCGTACATTATAATGCTGAGTGTTAAGCTAGGTGGTATCAAGTTCCATTTTTAAAGTCTTTGGTATGACTCGACCTGGGATTGAACCCAGGTCTCCCGGGCCATTGGCGAACACTCTAACCGCTGGGCCATGTCCATGCAATTTACCAATTTTTCCATGAACTATCGATGCAGTTGTTTTTCTTCTCAATTCGTCTTTCTATTATTTTTCTAATGTTGCCAATGATGTTACCGGCTGCTGTAATTAGGCTTTCTTTACTCTTTTAAAAGTAGGCCTCCAGTCCTTGTATTGATATATCTATGCTATCTTCAATGTTGGCGTGTCCTCTTTTTTTTTTTTCTTTACTCATATAGTCTGTCTATTTCATCACTCAGCTGTCAGACATTTTATATCATTAACTATTTCCTTGTTCTTTGGTCTTTTCGTATGAGTTCCTCCCTTGTCCATTTCAAAAATTGACCTGACAATCTTACAAAGGAAACTCCCAGAGTATCAATTCATTTGATGAAAATTCTGTTAGAGAACTTAGTTATGAGAAGTTTTCTTATTATTCTGCCCTACTCTTTTCGTTTCTTTTTTTTTTTCTTTCTTCTCTGTCTGTTGATGGTGTCTACTTATAACATTCTCCAGTATTTGTAGATTATTTTCTATTTAAAAATGGCCCAGTCGATTTGGGAGGGCTGTAGAATACACCGATTGTGACTCTGCAGAAGGGCAAGACTCCCCCAACAAGTGACCTTAACAATCTGATGGTGGCGCTTCAGTAATGCTAGAGCTTTGGAAAATGCGGAGTACCCCTTCATTGCCATCGCTCCCTGGTAAACTCTATCTCGGAGTGGTAGCATCTAATAAGGTCCTATCTGTGAGTCAGGTAGAACCGTTTGACATTTAAACTATGTACACATGCAAAACTGAATTGTTTGAAATATAACTGTTTTTACATTTAAATGTGTGTAAACAAATGACGGATGGTTCAGTCGGCTGGGCTGCAGAATAAACCTACTGCATCTCTGCAGAAGGGTAAGAATCCCCCAATGAATGTCCTGTTTATGACACTAAACAATCTGATGGTGACGCTTCAGTAATACGGGAGCTTTGGGAAATGCGGAGTACCTCTTCATTGCTATCGATCCCTGGTCTACTCTGAACCGGAGTGGTAGCATGTGATAGGGTCATATCTATGAGTCAAATATAACTGACTGGCATTTAAGTGTTGGAGCTATGCTAAACTGAAATGTTTGAAATATGCCTGTTTTTAAATTTAACTGTGTTTAAACACAAAATGTCTAGGTGTACGAAGAGATTTGTATTTTTGAAGTTATTTATTTATTAAAAATAAACAAATAGATAAAATAAATTCAAAAACATACAAATCTATTCGTGGACCTGCCTTTTTAAAAATATTTTTATTCTCTCTTTGGACCTACAACAAAAAATTATATATATATATATATATATATATATATATATATATAATGGGTTTACCATTAACTGACGTACAATGGTTGATATGCCATAAAACGCAACTTCTAAAAGCCTGATGCTCTCCTGATCTCTTCTTTCCTTTGTTTGTCATCTCCCTTTTTTATTTTGAGCATGACTTATTTTTAAATCTTAATTTCCATTCATTTATATTGGTTGCACAGTCAAATTATTTCTACCAGAATACCTAGTTCGTTTTTATTTTTTAAAATATTTTCATATCATGTACGTATAAAGGGTGATTTATCTTTTAATTCTAAAAATGTGTTGCTACCTGTGCATTTCATTTGTATGTAATTCAGTGACAACATTGTCATAACAGAGGTAATGGTAAGGGTAAGTCTCTCTGGAAAATGCCTCTTTGATTTTCCAACTCATTTACGTGTTTTTATTCTGCTGCTAATTCCATTTTCCAGATTTTAAAAGCTTTTATGATGCAGTTATTACTTTGACAAATATTAAATTCATTTTCAGACATTCGTCAACCTTTTTAAGTACTCCTGAAGTCCTTGTTTCTACACAGTCTTCAATGTTGACTAGTCCTCTTTCTTTTTATTTTTTTAACACATAGTGTCTATCACTATCATCATTCAAATATCAAAACTTGTCTGACATTACTAATTTCCTTGTTCATTGTTCCATGTGTCTGAATTATTTCCTTTTTTTCAGTACTATAACATAGGCTTTTTGTTATGACATCAACGTTATTAAAGAAAAACAGTTCTGTGCACAGAACATATAAACGATTGATATCAAATCTATATTCAGATCAAATTCAGTTGAGTAAGTCATCCAGTAGTTCCCAAAAATATCCTCTTAAATTCCTTTTCTTTCCACAATCGAAAAATGTTTATTTTAAGAACCCTTTCTTATCGAGATTATTCAAAGGGGAAAATGTTCGAATTTCTTTTAATAATGAGAATTGGCGCCTTCGACAGATTATGGAAAAAAAGTCCAGGTTAAGGTGTTGAACCTGCGTGGATGTGACTGTCACGGGTGAGCGGTTCCGAATACTGTCCAAGTAGGATTGATTTTTCACCTCAAATAGAGAGTATAAGACAATAATGGTAAACGTGATCCTTAGCATTTTAGATGTCTGGCTCAGGAACTGCACATTAGTAGTCTTTCAAACAAAATTATGCACAAGCACACACACACACACACACACATATATATATATATATATATATATATATATATATACTGTTCTTTATTCCAATAAGATAGAATAAGAAAAACTAAGACAACTCATGACTAGGAGTTTCGTGCACGCGATAAACTGGTGAGATTATATCCGCACACCTGGTGTATGTATATATATATATATATATAAATATAGTCATCTACAGACAGATCTGTTTCGTTATATCAGAACTCATCAGTGTGGCTAGACAGTATCTTCCCGTAGCTGGGATCGAAACCCGGTTGACTCAAATGTCAACCCAAGCTTCTAGTTCCTGCATTTTGACCGAATTAATAAATCAATAAGTTTTAAAGTGAGTGTCATGAGAACAAACTTCATGTGACGTGGTAATATCTTCACATTTTATCAACGTTTTTTATCACTAAGAATAATCGGATTATTGTCTTCATATTCATTTATATACTAACAGCATTTGGCCGATATGTCTTTTGGTCTTCTACAAATGTTTCATGTCTTGCTCTGGATCCCACACAAAACCGTGAACTGATCCCTTTATTTAATCCACGCTGGTAGTCAGTTTTAATTTTATTAACCATGACCTGATACAAGTGTAAGCTATTCCAAGTATGACTTGTTATTTTTATCTGAAGCTGGGATTGAACCTGCAAGCTCAAGATGATTTCACTTAGAATCACTTTTCAAGCAAACCCTTTATTATTTTATATTTTGTTCAGTTCGTGATTCAATGTGGGCTTCGAAGTTCTTCAAGAAACGCCTGATAAAAGCTGAAGGATATATCAGCAAAAACATCAGGAATATAGCAATGAAAATGGAGAGAATAGTCTGAATATTCTAAGTGATAAATTCTATTAAGCTTTATCGCTGATATTTAAACGAATAGTAAATATAGTTTATAAGACACTTTTTCTCATGTTTTTTTTTAAGTGTATAAATTCAGCATCAAGTACTTATTACCTCCCAGTGAGGGATCTTGATAAGCCACTGTACTTCGCGAAGAGGCTTCTCAGCGGACTGTCTGCCATCCGTGCCGGACTGTCAATGCTAAATGGCCCCCGGCTTTGGCTGGGTCACTTTCAGGTGGGTGAACCGCATTATTGACACCTTTGTCCCCCCCTGTATAGCACTGGACATTCCTGTCCAGTTTCAGCTATAATCATGGATCTCTGCCTGGACCCAGATTTGTCTAACTAGGCTTATCAGGCCCACATTGTACTATGTGGGCCATTGACTAGTATAGTCCAGCAAGGCTTGAGTCTCGCTTCGTGCCTTGTAGAACGTTTACCAACACTAAATTCTGGGGTACTACAAAGGATTTATTAGACCCAGTGGACAAGCTTGTTACGCAATATATATATATATATATATGTGTGTGTGTGTGTGTGTGTGTGGACGCATTTGTGTGTATATATATATATATATATATATATTAAAGAAAGTATGTATTATATCCAACATTGGAGGAAACTAAATTAGATATATAGACATATATCAGACGAGTCTGCCTATTTGGTAAAAAAATATGATGCTAGGGGCATTAGAAATTAGTTATTCGAAATATAAAAGATAGAAAGAGTATAATAAAAGGTTTTACGAGAATGAATAAATTGTTAGAAGGAGTGAAAAACTATTTCATAAAATTAGACAGTTTAGATAAATCATCATCATCATGTCGCGCTGGTAGCACGGATATCCCTGACCCTCTCTCGCCACTCCTCCCTTTCGTTCATCGCCCTAGGTAGGTCTTCAGGACAACATCCCGTATCCTCACATAGCTGCTGAATGTATGTTCGTGCTGGTCGTCCTGCTTTTGCACGGCCATGTGTGGGGGTCCATAAGAGTACATCTCTTATGAGTTCGTCCCTGCTTCTCTAGCAGTATCCTGCATGTCTGGTTCGTCTAACTTGAATAGTTTTCGTGATAGGGGGCAGGTGGCCGTACAGTTGGTGTCTTGTAGGGTGTTGTCGCCAGGACTTGTTCAAGTTTTTCAATTTTTAGAGAATATTTCTGATATATTTGTTTGGTTTGGTTTTGTGTTATGGCATATCAACCATTGTAGGTTACTCAATGCGAAATCCATTGATATATATATATATATATATATATATATATATATATATATATATATATATATATATATTTCAAACAATTCAGTTCATTTTAAGTTGAGGTTTTTGATTACGCTAGTTAAATGTCAAAACAGTTCTATTTTAAACAATTCAGTTTGGCTTAAGTTGGCAGTTTAAATGTCAAAACAGTCCTAATTCAAGTAATTCAGTTTAGCATCAGTACTTTATAAATAAATTTATCAGTTAGTTCTATTTGTCCCATAGGTAGGACCATATCAGGTGCTCCCACTCAAGAGTAGAGTCGACCTGGGAGTGATGACAATGTAGTACTCCGCATTCCCCACAGCTCCAGAATTATAGGATACTCGCCATTAGATTGTTTAGTGCTGTATCCACGACACTTGTTGGGGAAGTTTAACCCCTCTGCAGAAATGCATTCAGTGTATGTAACAGCCCCAGCCGACTGGGCTGAGATGGTTTCGGGTTTTATCCAGGACACTCGTTGGGGTAGGGTCTTACCCCTCTACAGAGATGCAGTCAGTGTATGCAACAACCCCAGCTGTCACATCTTTGTAACAGTCATCTCCTGAGATTACCATCAATCAAAATTATATCTTTTAATGAAAACAAACAAAGCATTTTTTCGATTATTTCTGCATCTGTAGACACATTTCGAAGTCAATAGATATTGATGTATAAATTCATTGGCTCAAACTTTGTATATACAAAAGAAGCAGGCACACTTCGATGAATCGAAAGGAGACTGACACGGATGATCATACTCACTGACAGACACACGCTTGCACACACACAGAAATGCACCCTGCAGAGTTCCAGCTTAATTAAGATATCGTTATCAGGACAGATATATACCATAGAGTACCAGATCTACTCTGCGTTGTTATTGGATATAAATTGCCCCATTGTTCATGGGGTAAACAAAAAATGATTCCGTTAAAAACTTCGAAGAATGAAGGAGTACTCTGCATTCCCCAGAGTTCCAGCATTATTGGAACCTCACCATCAGATTGTTTAGTGTCATACCCAGGACACTTGTTGGGGAAGTTTTACCCCTCTGCAAAGATGCAGTCAGTGTATGCTACAGCCCCAGCCGACTGGGGCTGTAGAGTACACTGTCTTAGCATTAAGGATTTGGGTATGATTTCATTATCATCATCATCAAGTCGCCCTGAGAGCACATAGTTCCTTCACTGTCTCTTGCCATCCGTCCCTATCATTCATTTCTTCTAGCAAGTCTTTTAAACTACATCAAGTGTTCACACAGAGCTGATAAATGAAAATCCTTGGTGGTAGACCAACAGTTGAACGCTAATCTTAGGCATTCATATGAGAACGTCGACTATTAGTTCGCCCTTACCTCACCAATCGTTCGCAATGTCTTATACTCGTCTTACTTGGATTGTTTTTTTAGATGGGGGTAAGTTGCCGTACAGCTGTTGTTTTTTGGGTGTGCAGTTTCCAGGATGTATTAAAAACAGCACGTAGTATTTTTGTGCACTTAACATTAAGGTTTTTTTATGAGCTTTCTAGGTGTACAGGTGGAGAATCCAAACATCAGTTCTGACACAGCTACAGCCGAAAAAAACCCTCTTTTATTTTATCAAAGACATCAGAATTCAATATCATCGATAACGTGGAAATGGCAGTCCATGATCTACTTTTGCAACGACTAATATCTTAAAAGTTTTTACAATTTAAAAAAAACCGATTTACTCATTAGTCTAAATTCGCCCCTCTCTTTCTTATACTATCTATCTATCTCTATCTTCCTTTCTTTCTCCCTCTCACTATATATATATATATATATATATATATCGCGTATATTTTGGCAGGACTTATCATTTATACAGGTTAAATTAAAGACTACAAAACTTACCTTTTTTATGATCTTATGTCTTCTCTCTGGTTTATTAGTGTCCTGGTCCAATTGCTTAGGTGCAAAAGTTCTCAATCAGTTTGTACCTGATAGTTTATTCCTTCCTGGGCCTCTTTTTGTTCCATATATGGAGGTTTAGCACGCATCTCACCTTTGTATAGACAAAGGAATGATCTGAAATCTGAATTTTTTTTTCTTATAAGAAGTGGTTGTGTGTTGCTACAACCAAAAAACATCAGCCATAGGTTTCTCTAAGTGGGGCTTAGAACATACTGAACGATACTCGTATATATATATATATATATATAGTAAAAGTAAAGTTGGTGACCATAGTCGAGGGTGACCCGAAGGCTCTCTTTTCGATAGCTACAACACCAAGGTGTAGGGGGGGCGCTACTCCTTTCCCAGGATTTCTCCACTTTACCCTTGATCCGTACCTTATAATGCTTAGTGTTAAACAAGGAGACATCAAGTACCATTTTTAAAGTCTTTGGTGTGACTCGACCTGGGATTGAACCCATGTCTCCCGGGCCATTGGCGAACACTATAACCATTATGCCAATGCCCGCTATATATATATAGGGGTTGTACAAAATAATGAAAATACCAGGAAATATCGAACAAATTTATTTTAATATTGGTTT
Source organism: Sepioteuthis lessoniana (assembly GCA_963585895.1). Classification (NCBI taxonomy): domain Eukaryota; kingdom Metazoa; phylum Mollusca; class Cephalopoda; order Myopsida; family Loliginidae; genus Sepioteuthis; species Sepioteuthis lessoniana. The sequence goes on along the minus strand of OY757931.1, from coordinate 16,553,008 downwards.
TTGGTTGCCTTTCTTCCTTTGTGCCGCTCGCTTCCTAGAGTTTTTAAGGAAAATGGATACCCAAAGATGGTCTTTATGCTCTGCTATCATTTTTGGAGTTATATTTTAACGATTCTTTCTAGCAATCCACGAAAGAGCCCGACGATCCCTATCACACTGCCTTAGCCTCATAGAAGCAAAACTCCTGCCAGAGTTTGCCTCACTAAAAAATCTATCAAACATCTTTAGCTTTGGGTCAGAGTTTTGCTTCAGTGCGGAGGTTTTTCCTTTTTGCTCAAATGCTGTCATTACTTTCGATGCACTATTCATTGCTACACCAAATAATTCAGCAGATTTTGTTACACTAGCGACTGCCACACGAGCACCAATAATATGAACTCTTTTAAAGTCTGATAGATCTGCGATTTTAATGAATGTAGATTAATTTCTTCTGATGATATCTTTAAAAGGACAACAATTTTAGTAAAATTAGACGAGAAAAATTGATCAAAAATACAAAAAGCCCATGACAATCACAAATGTTTGGTGGTTTCACAATTTTGATACTAAGATTCGAGGTATTTCCATTATTTTGTCCATTCCCTGTGTATATATAAACCCCAGCTAACGGTTAGATAGATTGGGCTAGCTACCTTTGGTTAGGCAGTCGATCCGGATGGAAGAAAAACTCAAAATTCCGAAAGTGAAATAGTTAATATCGTAATCGAACAGTTTATCTTTCGTACGACGACAATGACGGGAGAATCTATAATATATATATATATATATATATATATATATATATATATATACACGAGGTACATACGATAAGTTTCCAGACTTTTTTCGTATGGGCACTTTAAATGATAGTACACACATGAAGCCCTAGTCCCCTTCGAAGTAATCTCCTCCGGCTGCAATGCACTTGTTGTACCGTTCCAACGACTTCTGGAAGGCCCCATGAAAGTCTTCTTGTGTGAGCGTGTCAATGACCTTCGTCACAGCCTCTTTCCTCTCCTCAATTGTCTCATAACGACAGCCTCTGAGCTTTGGGAATAACCAAAAGTCACAGAGAGCAAGGTCTGGACAATAGGGAGGCTGAGGAACTGTCTTGATACCCATCTTGGTCAAATAGTCTGTGACAAGGATGGAGTTGTGGACTGGTGCATTGTCCTGCTGGAAATGCCACTGACCCGATTTGAAGAGTGCTGGCCACTTTCGACGGAATCTCTTCCTGAACCTCCTTAAAACCTCTACATAGTATCCCTAACCCAAACCCTCGGGCCAATCAACTCTGGTGTATTGACTTCCTTACTCCTCGAACGCCTCTCATCATCCCTTACAGACTCCCTGGCTTCCTGGAATCTCTTATGCCACTCAAAATCTGATGATCGATTCATGCAAGATGGTCGAAAAGCAATCTGAAGAATTCCCAACGTTTCTGTGGCATTTTTTTCCAAGTTTAAAAAAGGAATTTTATTGCATATCGTTCTTCTAATGTGTCAGATTGCATTTTTGAAATTCACCAGCTGTGACAATCAGGCTTTAGTATGGTGTATTTCAATTGCTGCTGTAGCTGTTCATTTGAACCTAAAATCATAAAAATAGCTCAGTCATCTCATAAGATGTATAACAATAAGATACTGAATTTTTAAGAGTCTACGAAAAATTCAAATGCCCACAGGAAAAATGTCAGGAAACTTATCGTATGTACCTCGTATATATTGAATCTAGTTAAAATGACCTATTCATGTTACATCTATATGAATTGCACACATCATTCTCATCAAATTCTTTTTTCTTACGGCTGTAATAGGCTTTTTACATATTCTGTCACCTGTTATATTTTTTATTTTGAACTTTCGTCGAATATGACCAAAATACGTTGTGTCTGAAAGAATGGAGTTCGCAGAAAAGAAACACTCAAAACTCTCATTTTAAGGAAGAAAATAGTAGTCGCTTTTATTCATGGGGACTACAGTAGGCTGTAGTTAAAAAGTTTGTTCGATAGCGTTCTTCCTCCCTCTTCTTCCTGACGGTGATGCCGGCGTCGTTATAGCTGTCTTGTTGATACTTTCATTTCAGTTGCATTGCTGACAGGCTGGGTATGGCATGGGTCGAGGTGTCATGGACCTCTGTTGAACCTGTTTAGAAATCTGCCTTGAACTTCCAAAATCTCGTTACTTGATTTCTTATATAGCGATTTGATGGATCAATTCGAACGTTCCGGAATGCTCGATGATCACCAGAGAAAACAATAGTGTAGCACGTGAAATTTCACGCGTGATTATATTAAAATCACGCTTGCTCTCTACAGGTCATTCTGCCTGCACGAGCGAGGTTCGTGACATCTTTGATCATCAGACCCATGTACCCAATGATTGATTACAGCTGATGTGCTCATGCGATCTCAAACCTTGAGGCCGCCGCAACTCAACGACAGCGCCTGTCCGTAATATCATACTTTTTGCTATATGCATAATTATTGGTTAGTACAGTTTTATGATTTCAATTATGCTTATCCAGTGCTAATAATTTTCAAAATGATCTATTTGGGAAGAGTCTACTTGGCGTTGCGGTGTTGTATAACCATGATACAACTATAGGTATACATATACATGCAGAAACAAAATCAACAATAATGACGAACGAACATACTTTAGAAAAATATACCTCTCAAACTTTATTCTCGAAAGGGTTACAAAATGCTTGCGAAAAGGTTGAATGTGTGAGAGGTGAGTTGGAGACTGAGAGAGACTGCTACATATTGACCCAAAGTTCCTCTGACTATAGCAGCACTTCTTCCTCATTCTACTGGGCGGCTAAAACGGGGTCCTGAGTGCCCAAGCCCTCTGTCTGGAGCTGGTTTTCACTACGGCATCTTATCTCCAACTGGAACTGCAACTCGAACTCCAACTAACTCAAGCCGTCTGTGGCACCTGGTTATATAATTGTTAGACACCCACCTGCTTCCTCTGAGCGTACGCATCTGCACCGAATTCAACCACCTCCACATGTCAAGGTAATATTCCGATATCTTCAACCGGATCCACCTGTTTATTGATAGACGGCTCAGTCGAGGGTCAGTATGTTACTGTGGCTAACGTGCTCGTCTGCGACATCATCATAAACTAGTTCAAACTCCAGTCGCACTATTACGTTCACTTTCAGATTGATAACCTGGGGAAAGGTATGAACCAGTTAAACCTTCCAAATATGTTTTAAATAGTACCACTATTCTTCTAGAAGGATGGCATTGGTATTAAGAATCCCATGATACTTGATATGCCATTTAACAAAGAAATCAAAGAACACCTATTAGATCTATAGAAGCAAGATAACAGCCAAGACCGCTCCGAGTCAGGGTAGACCAGGGAGTAATGGTAATGAATGTGTATTGCACATTACTCAGAGTTCTTGTTTCATAATTTTATTTTCTATGTCTCAATGCTTTCAGTTGGCTTTTTTTCGCTGGATTTGATTTCTTCTAATATTTATTATTTTAAAGTTCATATGTGTTCTTGTATTTCTATTATGATTGTAATGTTATCTAATGTGCTTTTTAAGGCTTTCTATTGTTATGTATTTTGCATCAGAAGTCAAGTCATAGTCTGCTGAGCGAGAATTTTGTTCTAAAGAGACAAGTTTATTACGGTCTATTGATTTAATTTTGTGACTGTAATTGTTTAATCTAAAATCGAAATTGATTTTCTAAAATAGAGTATGACGATAGATTAGGAGATAAATAGAGAGATAATTGTCTGAAACGGAGACACGAAACCAAAATGTGAATAATGAATGCTTTAGTATATATATATATATATATATATATATATATATATATATATATAGGTGTGTGTGTGTGTGTGTGTGTTTGTCAGTGTCTGTATCAAACACACACACACACATATATATATAAATATATATGTATATATATGTATATATATATATATATGTGTGTGTGTGTGTGTGTGTGTGTTTGTCAGTGTCTGTATCAAACACACACACACACATATATATATAAATATATATGTATATATATGTATATATATATATATGTGTGTGTTTGTGTGTGTGTGTGTGTGTGTGTGTGTGTTTGTCAGTGTCTGTATCAAACACACACACACACATATATATAAATATATATGTATATATATATATGTGTGTGTGTGTGTGTGTGTGTGTATGTGTCACACACACATATACATATATATATGTGTATGTGTGTATGCATGTGTGTGAGTATGCGTTACATACACACACACATATGTATGTGTGCATATATGCGTGTGCATTTATGTGAGTATGGTTCACACACATGCACCCCCACATACATACACATATATTTGTGTGTCTATGTATATGTGTACGTGTGCATGGGTGTAAGTATGTGTGTGTGCGTGTGCATTTATGTGAGTATGTGTCACACACATGCATACAAACACACACACATACACAAACACACAGACACACGCGCGTGCACACACACACACACACACACACGTATATATATATATATATATATATATATATATGTTGGTGTCTTTGTGCGTGTATCTATTATTGTCTGGGTATTTGAACTCCACATATACATGCTTTCCAGTATTAGGTATATCAGTGTAGGTACCCGCACTCGCAACCAGACACCCACAGTCCCACCTAAAACAAGCAGCTACCCACAATAAATCAGACCATACAAAAAATATCCCGTAGAGCGGAATATTTTGACAGAAGAAACAAACGAAAATATCACCGGTCGCTTTACACACAGATCGTTTTATGTTTTTTTGTTTTTGTTCTTAGATTTTTTTCTTCAAAGTCTTTTTCCCGCTCATTTCTGATTTAGTATTCTTTTTCCTCGGGGCACATTTATATGTCGCGTTCATTTATTTATTTATTTTCAGGGTTGTGATGGGCTTGGGATTTTGTCTAACTGCAACGGCCCGGACGCAAACTACTAACGCTATTGACACACAAACGAATCCGAAGCAGAGACAGGAAAAAAATGTGATGTGCGACCGCTCAATCGATTAGCTGGATAACAATTTTACATAAAAATGATGTTGTTTCTTAAAACTAGCAAGGTTACCGGATATGCCCAGAATTAAGGAGGTTCTGCTAACTGTATGGTTTCGTTTGGCTTGTTTTGGTTTTATGGCATATCAACTGCTGTATCATTTAATACCTAATCCTGTTTATACCTATATATTATACACATGTGACTTATAAGTGATTTTGTTGATAACACAATTCATTCATTTGGAGATTCAAATGGTTTTCAGTATTTCTAAGGAATGCTCAAAATGCAATTTATGTACACAGTTAAGGAGTGTCTATTATTGTTATTTTATACTAATTATTCAATTTAACATTACTTATTTATTTGCACTCAGTTAAATGGTTACAAGTAGTTTTATGCATCACTAACAATTCAATCAAACATCAGTCATTTGTTTACACAAAGTTAAACGGTCAAATTGTTCTATTTCTAGTAATTCAATTCAACATAAGTTATCTGTTTGATCACAGTTTAAATGTCAAACAGTTATATTTGACCTTATATTTGACCTTATCAAGTGCTACCTCACTAGGTCAGAGTAGACCTATGAAATATGGCAATGAAGAGGTATTCCACATTCCCCAAATTTTAACTTCTCTGCAGTACGCGTATTCTACTGCCACTGCCAACGGGCCTACTTCGACCTTATTTCCTGCAATAAATGACAGATATACATTTATATTCATTAATCTAATTTCATATGAAATGCCGAAATTTTGTCCTTTAGTAAATGTTTGATAGTAATCATATTTTTCTCTGCCCAGTCAGCTTGGGCTGTAGAATACACTGGCTTCACCTCTGCAGAGTTGTAAGGACCCCCAATGAGTGTCCTGGGTATGACGCTAAACAATCTGATGGTGAGGTTCCAGTAATGCCGGGGCTTTGGGGAATGAAAACACCCCTTCATTGCCATTGCTCCCAGGTCCACTCTGGCCCAGCGTGGTAGCACCTGATAGGGCCCTATTAATTGGTTAAATAGAACTAAAGGCATACTTATGCTAAACTGAATTGTTTGACTAAACTGAATGGCTTTAAATAGAAATGTTTTTGACAATTAAACCGTACTTACATTTAAACTGCGTGCTTATGCTAAACTGAAAACGTAATTACATTTAAACTAAACTGAATTATTTAAAATGGAAATGTTTTTGACAATGAAACCGTACTTACACTAAACTGATTTGTTTAATATAGAACTGTTTTGACATTTAAATGTATGAAAACAAATCTGTACATATACTAAAGTGAATTAGCTGAATTAGAACTGCTTGACTAAACTGAATAGCTTGAAATAGAAATGTTTTTCACAATAAAACCGTGTTCTCATGCTAAACTTAATTGTTTGAAATAGAACTGATTAGTTACATAAAAATGGATTTGGCATTAAATAACCTACAAATGTTGGTATGCCAACCGACCAACATATCTTTTCTACGCTTCGTTGTACTTTATGTGTGAATAACCTTTGATTTGCACCTAGTCTTATGGTTTCAAGTATTTCTATTCAATACGAATAATGTATACACAATTATATATGGTATTAGGTGTTCCTATCAAGTACTAATAATGATACACGATTATATACACATGTCCCAATCAAATACGAATAATTTATTATGAATAACCTAATGCGACTGTGGTTGTAGAATACGCAGACTGAAACTCTGCAAAGTAGAATGACCTTGCCCCACATTGGTTGCCCTGGATAAGACACTAAACTGTGTCTGGTGATGAGAGTACAGTCCTGGATCTCTGGGGAATGTGGAACACACATTTTTACCATTAATCCCAGGTCTACTCTGACCTTGGGTGGTAGTATCTGTTAATATTAAAAATTTATACACAAATGTATGGTTTAACGTAACAACTTTTATTTAAAAATTATTTTTTTGTTTTCACACAGTGTATGGCTTCAGAACGTTCTATCTAACATCAATCATTAGCTAGCAATTATATGGTTTTAAGAAGTTAATTGTAATTCTTTTTGACAAACAGTTAAGTCACTATCTATTCATATCACTTGCTCAGTTATTTGGTTTAAAATATAACTATCTAATAATAATAATCTACACACAATTATATCATTTAAAGTAACAATTAATATTTGATAATAATTGTTCATTGTTCATAGTTACACGGCTTTAAGTATTTTCATCAAACCTCAATAATTTCCAAGTAATTATATGATATCAAGTAACAAATGACAATGCTTTAGAAACAAATTTATATTTAGCTATAGTTGGTGACCTTAGTCGAGGGTCACCATAATGCTCCCTTTTCAATAGTTATTACTGTGGCACTACGTGCGTTTAAATATTTAATTAAAGTATAAAAATTGAAATATATATATGAAATTTAATGTGTATCTCAAAAACAAAGGGATCCTTAAAATAAGTATCTTTTTGTTCAAAGCTTGTATTGACCTGGGGGAGCTGGTTGATTGTTTCTGCGGGTCACTTAAGTACGGGACGCTTGTTTTTGGTTTTTGAGGGTCGACGGGTTTTGTTTAATTTTCATTTTAACAACTACATCCGTCGATCATAGTTATAGGAAGGGTCATTTCGTGCAGCGTATTTTTCTGGTCCTTGTTTTGAAGATCAATGTCAAAAAGGAGATTTAATTTTAAATAAAGGTGCGCTGGGCATGGCTCATCCAGTCGGGTGAGGCTGGGTGTTTTTGGTTCAACCCCATTACTGTTCCCATTAGTCAAAGCGTCTAAGAAGGGGTTTCCCAGTGCCTGTGAGATATGGTCCTGAACTAGGATTGGCTGACCAATGGAAATATGGCTCCTGATTGTCTTTTATTGGACAACCAATCAGAAACCTTTTTGATCCAGATATTGATCTATAAAATAGGATGTTAAAACAGGTCATCAGAGAGAACAAGAAAAGGGACCAGAAAACAACTCGAGATTGCCAAACCTTTCAATTCTAGACCTGAGGCACTCTGAACAACCTTCCGGCTATAAAAATTCAAAGTCCCAGACTTTTAGAGATATTAGAATCATACGAACCGCCTCTAATTGTCACATTTCTCTCTCAATATTCTTCTGTTTGCCAGGAAAGCAAACATTGTTGCTTTATTGTCTCAGAAAAGTTTTTCAATAAAACCATTTTTGTTAAATTTTTAGCAACGGGTTTTTCTGTTTATTATTTGAGTTGCTAGACAATCTAGCCACTCATATTACCTTACCATCAGAAAAAGATCCGGCTGAATTGCGTCAACCTCCATTAATGGATCTTTCAAACATAGCGTGGACACGGAAGGACTTGACAAAAGCAAACAGTCGGAAGCAAATGTGGTAGTCACGAACACAACAGCCACAACAAGTCCTGTGACTAGTTGTCACACCACATTGGGCTCCGTGACTAGCATAGGACCACATTACACCGTTGTGTAGGGGAGGGCGCTACTCCTTTCCTTGGATTAAATATTTAATTATATCTATAAATAATTTTCACATAGTCATATGTTTTCAAGTATTCTTATTTGAAACAAATAGTTTTCGATAAAATCTAGTTGACCAATAGATGTGAAGCTAATCTATACAGCCTTTCTGGGTCTGGGTTGACCTAAAATAATAGCTATGAATAGGTACTGCCCATTCCCCCAGAGATCCAGAACAAGTGTTTCACTTCTGAATGCCATTTAATGTCATATTTAGAAACACCCCATGTTCTTGATGGGAGTTATTACTCCTTAGCAACTAACCTATTCAAACTCTCGCTGAACTGAGAAAATAAACGACAGAATTGTTTATATAAGAATTGTTTCTTTCTTAATGGTATGGGTTCGATTTGGTTAGGTTTAGTTCGGTTTGGTTTGATAGCACATCAATCATTGTAGGTTATTAATGCCAAATCCACTTTTAAATATATAAAAAAATTCTATTTCAAACAATCAACTTTACCATACAAAACAGTTCTATTTCAAATAATTCATTGTAGCATAAGTACGCAGATTAAATATCAATATAATTCTATATCACGCAATTAGTTTAGCATAAATACGCAGCTTAAACGTCAAAACAGTCTCATCTTAAACAATTTCGTTTAGCATAAGTACACGGTTTAGTTCTATTTGACCCTTTGATAGGACCCTGTCAGGTGCAACCACTCCTGGCCAGAGTGAACCTGAGAGCGATGGCAATGAAGGATACTCCGCATTCCTCAAATCTCCAGCATTACTGGAACCTCACCATAAGATTGTTTAGTGTCTTATCTAGGACACTCGTTGGAAAGTGGGTCTTACGCTTCTGCAGAGAAGCAGTCTGTGTATTCAACAGCCCCAGACGACTGAGCAAGGTATGGATTCGATATTTTGATATTAGTCTTATAGTGTTGAGAACACAAGCAGAAGATCAAATTTTCCATCTTAGGGTCTGTCGTAGACATCACTAATCATTTTGTTATATCGATTGCCGTGTTCAGCATATAAAGGTAACAGTATCGCTTTGCTCCAGACATTACAATATCCACTTGATACACAAAAGACAACTTGTTATATGAGTGACTGAAAAACTTTCGAGACTAAACCTTTCTATAAAAAGTATCTTACCTGAAGCGGTATTTACGAAAACAGAAATAGACAATGAATTAAATTATTATTTTCTTCTAAATATTACCACTGAAGTGAGCATTTTTGGCATTGACGTTTCTGCTGGATAGAGGCGCTTATGGATTTCGTTTTTCTACGTGGAATTCATGAGACATAAACTAATCTTTAAACTGCATTAATTCTTTTTTTTAATATATCCTCAGTGGAATTTAGTATATTGTTTGCTTTCGTAAAATCCCTTTATTTTCTTCTTATATGCTATCAATTAAATATTAATTAAATTTTACACGATACTAATAAAACATTAATTTTCTGAAAATAAAAACTAAGACATTTATGTAAATATTTCTACCAAACTAAAAGTCAGTGGAAAAAGTAATGAATTCCAGTGGAAAACACTGGAATTCATTACATTTTCCACTGACTTTTAGTTTGGTAGAAAACACTGGAATTCATTACTTTTTCTGCTGACTTTTAGTTTGGTAGAAATATCTACATAAATGTTTTATTTTTTATCGAATTAATTGAATAATAATTAAATTTTGTATGATACTAATTAAATATGAATTTTCTTCCAAAAACTACCACTGAAATTAAATTGCCCAGTTGGGCAATACACGGACTGCTCCTCTGCAGAGGGGCAAGACCCCACTTAACGAGTGTCCTAGATATGACAGTAAACAATCTGATGGTGAGATTCCAGTAATACTGGAGCTTTGAAGAATGCAGAGTACTCCCTTCATTTTCATTACTCCCAGCTTCACTCAGTGGTAGCACCTGATAGGGTCCTATCTATGGGTCAAATTGAACTAAACAGTGTACTAATGCTAAACTGAATTGCTTGAAGTAGAACTCTTTTGCCATTTAAGCTGCGTATTTATGCGCATTTGAATTACTTGAAATGGAACTGTTTTACCATTTAAATCAGATACTAATGCTAAACTGAATTTTTTGGAATAGAACTGTTTGAATAACTGAATTGGTTGAAATAGAAATGTTTTTGACAATCATATTGTGTATTAATGCTAAACTGAATTATTTGATATCGAACGGTTAATTCATATTAAAACGGATCTGGGATTAAATAACCCAGAATGGTTGATATGCCATAAAACCTAAACAACAAACAAACAAAAACTGGAATCAAACCCTCATTTTACAGCATTTCCATTTGCGCGAAACACCTCTGACATCTGTATTTTTGTGGGGTATAAATCTTCTACGTTATTTTTTACTTTTATGTCATTCATTTCCGAAAATCTCACCTTTTAAGATGAATTTTAGATTCAAGAATTAAAAAGAAAGCCTAAGCGTTACATTCGCACAATCATGTGTTTTATTTGAAAAAAAAAAAAAAAAGAAAAAAATCTGCTGATCAGATATATTGATATTGCTACTCAAATGATATAAAAACAATTGGTTGTTCCCATAAAAAAAAACAATCTCGGCAACAAGGAAACAATACTCTATTATAAAAGTTGCTCCGGTATGCAAATAATTTCCTTAAATTGCATAGGGTGCAAAGCATTTCATTTAAGTGCACTGGGTGCAACATATATACTTTCCATATTTCGAATTGGATGGTACAATTAATTTTCGGCAAGTGGCAATGGCACATCAATAAAGCAAAAGATTTATTATTATTATTATTATTATTATTATTATTATTTAACTCCTTGAGGGTTTTTCACGTCAGCGTTAGCTGATGGTCTTTCACTGGAGTTTGAGTGGCAACGGGTCTCCAGGATTCTTCTCAGTATTCTGGCCGATCTCAATTAGGGTGTAGTTTGTGGGTCACCACTCGTCCTCTTATTTACAAGTACTCCAGTCCTTGTACGAATCCTTTCGTGACTGTACCAAGAGCACCGATTACAATTCGTATAACCGTCACTTTCTTATTCCACAATTTCTTCAATTCCTTGGAAAGTTCAAGATTCTTATCTTTCTTTTTGCTTTCTTTGGATTTTATTCTATGATCAGTCAAGTCAGCAAAGTCCACAATTCTGCAAGTTCTCTTTTTTGTTGTTGATCATAATAAGGTCTGGTCATCTGGTCGTCTGGCCGAGATTAGGTGATCCGTTTGTATCTCAAAATCACAGATGAGTTTGTGCGTTTAATTCTTCAGGAGAGATTATGGGTTGTGGATATACCGTTGGTCCTTTTGGTCATAGTCAAATTTCTTGCACAGTTCCTCCTGGATCACTTTGCCCTCCCACTCGTGCCTACTCTTATGGTCTTTCTGGGATGATTTGCTGTATTCGTTTATCGTGTGATTGACGTTTTGGTTCTATCACAACATAACCAACATCTATGGTTATTATTATTATTATTCCTTGAGATTTTTTCACCTTTCACGAGAGTTTGAGTGACACCAAGTCTCCTCAACTATCCAAAACTCTTCCAAGTATTCTTGCCTATCTCAATAATGCTGTATTTTGGATGGTCCCCCCATATCTTCTTTTTTCAAAGTCCTCCAGTCCCTTGCTGACTGTACAAAGAGCACCAATTACAAATAGTATAAACGTCACTTTTTTGTCTCACTGTTTCTTCAATTCCCTAACAAGGTAGAGGTATTTATCCTTCTTTTTACTTAAAAAAAAAAAAATTAACCCAGCGGTCAGCCGGGAGTGCTGAGTTCACAATGTTTCAATTTTTTTTTTGTTGATTATTGTAAGGTCTGGTCGTCTGGCCTAGATTAAGTGATTATTAATATTATTATTATTATTGATTACTCACTAGAGTTTTTCGCATCAGCTTTAGCTGGTCTTTCACTGGAGCTTGAGGGATAGCAACTCACCTCAAATCTGCAGGACTATACTTAGTATTCTGGTCGTTCTCAATAATGTTGTAGTTTGGATGGTCTCCACTCGTCCGCCAACTTCCAAGTCCTCAAGTCCTTTTAGTAATCGTTTAGTTACTGTTCCAAACGCACCAATTACATTGGTATAAGTGCTCACCACGTTTTCCATAGTTTTTCAATTCCCTAGCAAGGTCGAGGTACTTATGATTCTTTTCACATTCTATCAGTTTTATTCTGTGATCAGCCGGGATAGCAAAGTCGACAATTTTGCATATTCTCTTTTTTCTTTTTTTTTCTTTCTTTTTTTGTTGATTATTATTAGGTCTGGTCTTCTGGCCGAGATTTGGTGATCTGTGTGTATGTCAAAGTCCCATAGGAGTTTATGTGTGTCATTTCCTAGGACACGTGCTGGGTTGTGCATATACTATTTGTTGGTGTGGTCAAATTTGAATTTCTTGCACATTTCCCACTGGATCACTTTGCCGACCCAGTCATTTCTAGTCTTATATTCCTTCTCCACTAATTTGCTGCATTCGCTTATCATGTGATTGATGGTTTCGTCTCTGTCACTGCATAGTCTACATTTGCTATTTTATTGAGTCTTATCTATTCTCGCTTTGATATTTTTGGTTCTTATGGCGTCGTCTTGTGCTGCCATTAGGAGAGATTCTGCTTCTCTCTTAAAGTTTCCTTTTCTAAGCCACGTCCAGGTTTTCTGGTGTGATATGGTGTTTACTAGTCGTTTAAAGCGACCGTTTTCTTCCCATTTGTGTTTCCTAGTTATTGTCATTCTGTCGTCTATCGTGTAGTCAGTATCGCTTCTGATGGCTGTAATCAGTCCTCTTTTGTGTTTTTCTATGTCTTCGAGTCGTTGTATTGATGCGTCAACGATGTCTTCGATGCTGGTAAGTCCTCTTCCTTCCTCTTTTCTAGATATATATAGTCTGTCAACGTCGTCTCTGGGATGTAATGCCTTATGCATGGTCATTAGTTTTCTATTTCTTTGGTCCCTTTGTTTAAATTCATCTCTAGTCCACTTAAGAAAGGGTCCGGAATATCTAACGAGGGGTTCAGTATTTATTCCTTTGATAAGGTTTCTGCTAGAGAGTTTTGTTTCGAGTAGTTTTCTAGTTCTCCTGAGGTATTCTTTTTGAATTTTGTCTTTCACTTCCACTCGCTTGATGAAGTCAGCCTTCAAGATACACAGGTATTTGTAGGTTACATTTTCCCCGAGCGCTCTAATCTTGTCTTGATTTGGTAGTTCCATTCTGTTAGTCATATGTTGTTTGCCACTTTTTATTACTAGCATGGCACATGTTATTATTATTATTATTATTATTATACTCCTTTAAGAGTTTTTTTTACACCAGCGTTAGCTTGTAATATAATTGCGGAGGGATTTCGTTTTGTGTATCTTGCCTTTCGGTTTAGTTAGGCTGAGAACCTTTCGATTGGCGCATGGGTTAGTTAGGTGCAACATTAACGCAGGTGTTCACGCGCGCGCGGAGAGGATGTGTCATTTAGAGATGTCAAAATAAAAATCCCAGAGAGGAATTGGATCAGGGGGATGTGAGTGACGTCAGGCGTGGGCTGAGGATTGTGGGATTTGAGAAAAAGCAGTGAGTTGAGTTCCTGCGTCCGAACGAGAGAGTCGAGATTCAGAGCTGGGCGAGTCGAGACGACTTAGTGCGTTACAGGCGCCGTGTGTTGGTTTGTTTGAGAGCAGACAATGTAAAAGCTGTCAGCATTGAAAGATTGTGTGTCTCTCTCTCCTCATGTCGAAAAACCTTTGAACGCAAAAAGGTGAATAAAATTTTCGCACCTGAACCAATTTCGTGTTTTCGGATTCCTATATATGTTTATGAACATTTTATGAACATTATGTCTATTTCACATATCCGTATCACGGGTATGTTGCAAGCTGATGATCTTCCCCTAGAGTTAAAGTGACAGCAAGTCTCTTCAAGTCGGCAGGACTCTTCTCAGTATTCTGTCCAATCTTAATAATGTATTTTGGATGGTCTCCTCTTGTCCTCCTCCTTTTCTTTTCTTTTATTTCGGATCAGAACAGTTACAATCATAACTTGGACCAGTGCACACCGTTTGTTTGTATTGGAGAGGCTTTTAGGACTTGTGAATACGTAATTGCTACATTTTTCTTTTAGAGATCTTTTAGTGTTCCGTTTACGTTACATTGAAATGATGTTATTCCGTATAAAAACTTCGATACAGCTATTAAAGGAAAATTCTACCCGAAACAGTAAGATAAGATGAGCAAGAAAATCTGTCGTTGTCGAAATTTACAAATTCAACCGTTTTAAAAAGGAAACATTTCAGGAACATACAAAGGGTGTTAACCGCTCCAGGCTAGGATCTTAACTGATGTTATCTAAAAGAAAAGAATGATAAGAAGATCACTTGATGGAGCTTCTATTGCCACTTGTCTAAGTTTATTTGTATATATATATATTTACCAACCCCTTCGCTCGGGCAGGATATGACACATGGTCAATTTTTAAGCAGAGTTTAACAGGTTTGAATTCAGACTTTTCCTTCTCCTACAGTAGTTGCCTCACCAAGGCTGAAGAACTTAGTCTGCCCTACCATTTACCCATTGCAGGAGGGAGAATGATTGGATTCATACCTTTCCCAAGTGTATTAGTGCTATGTGAAATGCAATTAGCCTGGTCCAGGATTTAAACTCGTGTCGTCGTGTCCATTTCCTACGACGATAACCATTACACCACAGGTATCTCCTGGCCCAACCCCTCCGCCAGAGCAGGATATGACATCAGGTCGATTTTTAAGCAGAGTTTAACAGGTTTGAATTCAGAGTTTTCGTTCTCCTACACTAGTTGCCTCACCATAGCTAAAGTGAGAATTATTGGATTCATACGTTTCCCAAGGGTATTAGTGCTATGTGAAATGCAATTAGCCTGGTGCAGGATTTGAACTCGTGTCGTCGTGTCCATTTCCTACGACGATAACCATTACACCACCGGCACCTCCTAAGTTTATTTGTAACACACAGCTGTCAGTTTAAATGTGAGAGGTACTCTGTGCATTTTGGACGATAGAATTTTTTAAATAATGATTTTGTTTCGGTACATCTTGGTCAACTCTGAGATTATCTGAAATTGGCGAAACATGTATCCCTTCCAGAAACCTGTGTGTAATGTATCACCACTTGACTTCAGGAAATTGGCAGAAATTCTTCCCCATTAAAGAATGAACCCTGCAAAACAGAAAGGCTGACGTAATGCATCTCCCTGGCCATTGAATACTGTAAGACTTTAGCTGGCATATCGGGAGAACAAGTCTAAACTAAAGATAATAATTTTATAATTTTATACATATTTAATATGCCATTTATATAATTAATTCTTAAATTTCTTTGACATATTTGGGTCAGTTTCTAGTCGTCTAGGGCTTAGAAAATTAATGGTTATCACAGTAGGAAATGTAATCGGTAATCCAAATAAAAATTCATTGACCCAGTCTGCACCACTACAGAGGCGTAAGACTCCTCTAAAGAATGTCCTAAATATGACACTAAACAATCAGATTGTGAGGTTGCAGTTATACTAGAGCTTTAGTGAATGTGGAGCACCCTTACTTTGCCATCACTCCCAGGTTCACTCTGTCCCGTTGTGGTAGCACCTGATAGGGTACTCTCTATAGAACTAAACTATGTTCTTATTTTAAACTGACTCGTTAGAAATAGAACTGTTTTTACATTTAAATCCTCTAGTAAACTGTTTAAAAATGTTTATATGTATAAAATAGATTTGGCATTAAATATCCTGTTATGGTTAATATGCCATAAAACAAAGTCAAACCAAATCAAAACTAATTATTTTAGACTACCTTACAAGATTAAATCACCCTTGAGAGTAATGGCTAAAGTCGGGTTCTCCACCTTCCTGGAGTACCAGAACCTAAACCTTGTGGGGATTTTATTAAGCCCCGAAAAACCCGGTTTATTCCTACGTTTTGTAAAAGAATAAACCGTTCTCAATTGCAGTAGGGAATTGGTGACAGCTTTTGAAGAAACGAACGAACGACTTATACATGCAACAAAATTTATATACAACAACAACAACAATAAACAGGGTTTTACACCAAATGGAATAAACAACGAATGTGTAAGTAATAGTTCATAAAAGAGAGTTCAAGAAAAAGTTCAAGATGTAAAATGTGGTTAGGTTTGTTGTGAAGGTTGAAGGTAAAGTAGGTTTGATAAGGTAAAGAAGTGAAGTAGGTGGTTTGCAGATAAAATGCCTGCTGGAACTTAACTGTGTATGTCTTGTTTCGTTAAACTCTGCACGTGCGTTCGTCGCTCTTGGGTCCCGGTGGTGGAAGGTACCAAATACGTATACCGTCAAGGGCTGCAACGAAAAGGACCTTTACTATCAGTGTTGGTGGTGGAACCAAAAAGAGAGAGAATCCCCTATGGGACTCCTTTTTTATAATGGACGCCAAGGGGCTGCTGCTGATCGGTGAAACAGGATCACCAGTTCCTTACGAAAATTTCTACAACCTCGCTATCAGATACAGTCTATGGATACTGTCGATTTGAAAGCAGAATGATGCTAGAAAGTTTTATAAAAGAAATAGAAACGCTGAAGTGTTTACTTTACATGAAATATTTTTTTAAATTCGATTTGATAGGGAAAGAAAATGTTATGTTTAGGTTTCTAAAATCTGCAGAATGATCTTTCTTTTCTTTAAAAGTAGACCAGCCGTCGGTTTCCCATCAGAACAAAAGTTTATGATAATATTGATGCCTCTATTTAAGAGGAAATAAATTTATAGACATCTCAGTTCTCTTGATAATATGTTTGATAAAAAAAGACGTTAACTGTGAATGAAGAGCACATAAATAGTATCATTCATTTACTAATTGAACAGGGTATTGCTCTATTCTTTTAATCTAGAAAATTCCTAGCGTGTTTCTCTCAGAATAATTACTAAGATGTTCTTTTTGCCCCCCCACACACTTACATATATATATATATATATATATATCTTGAAAAATTTAGTAATATACTAGGCAACTCTGAAAGCTCTTAAATTTCCGCGCTGCTAGCGATTTACGATAATAGTTATATGTTTTATTTCTGTGTCCCAACGTAAGTTGCCGGGGATATAGACGGGATGAAGAGTTGACGACGTGTTAATAGAAAAAGAAAAAGTCAGGCATGTGGTCTACGAAAAATACTACTCACTTTATTAATGTTTCAAACTTTTTGCGGTGGCCACAAATATAGAAGACACTTAAGTCAAGGAAGGAATTACCTTATTGTTTCATAAATCTAAGTCCACCGTAACGGAGAGAACGGTTTGGATAATTCCGAAATTTAATCTCCTTATTTGTCATCTGCTCGTCACGAGTTGTCAGATTGACTTACTGCAGTAAAATTCCCCCACTCTTAAATGACCGTTTCTCGCATCTACCGTGAGAGTATCCGTGGTTGATCCGTTGTTGTCGTTCACCAGTTTCCCCAAGGAGAAGGCCGGTCACAAGGTTCTTCAGGAGAACTTGCTGGATTACTGATACTATATTCATGAAACAGTGAGGATTCTTATATGCCCTTCATTGCAGTTTCCGTTAAAACAAGGATCTATATAAAAAAGAGCATTACTCAAATATGCTGCGTGCAGTTTTAAACACAGTGTAAAAGCAGCAACTCACAAACAGCTGCTGTACGTTGACCAAATTCATATCTTTCCAACTATCCAAGTGAGAGATGCTGGACAACGGTTTGGTTTGGTTTCTGTGTTTAATGGCATATCCATCTTTGTATGTGATTCAAAGCCAAAGACATTCTCCTAGAAGAACAGTAGTGGTAATATTAAACCCTTAGGTGGGAGTATAAGGGAGTTCATACCTTTCCCAAGGGTATTTACCCGAAAGCGAACCTAATAGCGCGACTGGCGTATTAACTCACAACGATTTCGCAGACTGAACAATGACGGTGAAGTGAGGACTACTTCTTAAGCGACATTGTTCCATGGACACCTACACAAAGGCACATCAGTGTTTTCCGATCAAAAAACTTCATTCATTGACTCTATGCGACACTGGGTGGCGTTTAGAAAACTTTCGATGGATGATAGGGATGGATGGTGAGAGAGAGAAAAGGGAATCTGTGTTGTTGGCACTACTTAATAATGATAATATCAGACTTTTTATCCATAAACTAATCTTTCAGTGACAGGCTGTACTGGAAATTACTTTCTTTTCTTAAACTTTATAATCCTCTTTATTAGATTAATTCATCTGCATGGTGCGCCGTTTTCTCTGATTAATGATTTGATTCAAACATGAGGAAAAATTTTATTAACATTTTGAGAGAAATCGAAATTTCGTATTTGTTTTATCCACAGATATTTTTGTTCATTTTTTGGCTTTTATAATCCCTGTTGTTATTGTTGTAGCTGGTTGTTGTCCGGTTATTATTTTCGTTGTTGTTGTTCCTTTTGCAATTATTATTTCAGATGTTGTTATCACATTTGTTGGCACTATTATTTTTTTAATTGTAATAATTTTCGTTGTTGTTGCTTTTGTTGCTGTTGAAATTATTATCTGTTGTTGTTTTGTTGTTGAAATAATCTGTTTTTATTGTTGCTGTTGTTGACATTATCCCAATTGTTGTTGTTATTGTCTTTGTTGTTTCTGCTGTTGTTGTTCCAATTATTATCCGTACTGTTGTTGAAATTATTATTTTTGTTGTTGATATTTTGTTGTTGTTGAAATTATTCTGTAGTTGCTAGGCTTGTTATCGCTGTTTTTGTTGATCCCTTTATCATATTTACCACCCACTCAGCTCGGGCAGGATATGACAAAAGGTCAATTTTTAAGCGCAGTTTAACATGTTTGAATTCAGAGTTTTCATTCTCCTTGACTAGCTGCCTTACCAAGGCTGAAGACCCCAGTCTGCCCTACTATTTTGCTCATAGCTGGAGGGAGAATAATTGGATTCATACCTTTCCTAAGGTTATTAGTACTATGTGAAATGCAATCAGTCTCGTTCAGGATTTGAACTCGTGTCGCCGTGTCCATTTCCTACGACGATAACCATTACACCACCGGCACCTTTATTGGATTTGTTGTAGTCGTCGTTGTTGTTGCAATTATAATCTCTGTTCTTGATGTTATTGTGGTTGTTGTTACATATACTGCGGTTGTAATTATTATATGTTGTTATTGTGATTGTTACATCGATTGTGGATGTTTTAGCAGCACTTATTGCCCCTGTTGTCGTTATTGGGGTTATTGTTGTTACATATGTTGTAGTTGAAATTATTAGCTGTTGTTATTGCGATTGTTACATCTCTTGTTGATGTTTTGGTAGCTATTATTGTCCCTGTTGTTGTAATTTTGGCACTTATTATCTTTGAGTTGTTGTTGCAATTGTTACTTCTGTTGTTATTTTGCTGCTGTTGTTGTTGTTGCAATTATTATATCTGTTGTTGTTGTTGTTGTTTTTGTTGATTCATTGTCATTGTTCTTGTGTCTTTTGTGTGATGACTCGATATTAAAAAAGACTTATCACCTGATCTAGACTATCGATTTTCAATCGAAAGGAAAGACGCTGCAGCATTCTGCTTAGAAAAAAAAATCTATGCGTAAACGCAGAGGACATGGAGCTGTGAATTGGAACAAAATAGAAAAAAATGATTGAAAACAAACAAACAATCAAGAATCCCATGACTCGATTCAATACGTTCGGATCTATTGATTTTATATGGACACATGAGTGGCCTTGCAAGTAGATGTCGTAATTTTTGCTCAGTCTAACGATTTAAATAGTTGTGTTCTTGTACAGAAAAGCATGCCAATTAAAATCTACGTCAGTATTGTTTCAACTTAGAAAAAATAAACTTTATCAAGAAAATAAAGGAGGTGCCAGTGGTGTAATGGTTATCGTCAAAGGAAATGGACACGGCGACTCGAGTTCAAATCTTGGACGAGACGGATTGCATTTCACATAGTTCTAATACCCTTGGGAAAGGTATGAATCCAATTATTCTCCCTTCAGCTATGGGTAAAATAGTAAGGCAGATTGGTTACTTCAGCCTTGGTAAGGCAACTAGTCTAGGAGAAGGAAAACTCTGAATTCAAACCTGTTAAATTCCTCTTAAAAATTGACTTTTTGTCATATCCTACTAGAACGAACGAGACGGATTGCATTTCACATAGCACTAATGCCCATGGGAAAGGTATGGATCCAATTATTCTCCCTCCAGCTACGGGTAAATAGTAGCCTTGGTGAGGCAACTAGTGTAGGAGAAGGAAAACTCTGAATTCAAACCTGTTAAACTACGCTTAAAAATTGAACTTGTGTCATATCCTGCCCAAGCGGAGGGGTTGGGTAAAAATGATAAAGGAAATAAAGGTGGACCCAACACCACACAAATGTTGAGAAGTTGAGGCTCTATATCAGATGTAGTTGTGCGATATACTCAGAACACTTGTGATTTTAGCACTTAAATTAACTATTCAACTAATAATAAAGCAAAAACCTCTTCATTGCCATTACTCCCAGGACCACTATCAAATCTATTCTATGAATCAAATACACATGTGAAATCTTTTCGTCTTCATCATCATCATCATGTCGTGCTAGTAGCACGGATATCCCTGACCCTCTCTCGCCACTTTTCCCTATCGTTCATCGCCTCACCAAGGCTACTATTTACCCGTAGCTGGAAGGAGAATAATTGGATCCATACCTTTCCCAAGGATATTAGTGCTATGTGAAATGCAATCAGTCTCGTCTAGGATTTGAATTCGTGTCGCTGTGTTCATTTCCTATGACGATAACCATTACACCTCGGGCATCTCCAGCAGTATGTTTATGGTTCTAATTAGATTGGAATACTTTATAAATAAAATTACTTACGGTAAATTGTAATTCTTGAAATTCAATGGTATATAGTGATACATGAAATCTTAGAGTGACAAGTTATAATTGAAATCTAAGTGTCAATAGTGATACTTGAAATCTAAAGGTGAATTGTGATACTTGAAATCTAAGGGTGAATATTGATACTTCAAATGTATGGGTGAATAGTTTATACTAGAAATTCAAGGATGAATAGTGATGCTTGAAATCTAAGGGCGAATAGTGATAATTGAAATTTAAGAATGAAAATTTATACTTGAAATCTAAGGGTGACTAGTGATACTTGAAACCCAAAGATGAATAATGATACTTGAAATCGAAGGGAGAATATTAATACTAGAAATCTGAGAGTGAAGAGAAATACCTGGAATGTAAGGGTGAATAGTGATACGTAAAATTTAATGGTAAAAATAATACTTGAAATCTAATTGTAATACTTGAAATTATTCAAAGGTGTGCAAACAAATGATAAATATTACTTACAATTATTGGTGTTAGATAACAATACATGAATCAATTTAACTGTATTCAGACAAAAATCCCCTCCATACCCATGTGTGTGTGCATGTGTGTATGCGTGCATAAGCAAGATTTCGCATTAGATAACCCACAAGGATTGATATGCCATAAAACCCAATCAAACCAAAAAATGCAACACTTATTCTAATATAGTTTCTTAATTGAAACAAGACATTTATGCTTGAAGTTCCATTCAATAAATAAGGGAATCATTTTTTAAAAAAAACAACAAATTCTTTTCTTTTCATATTTTTCCCATGAAAGCAATTATTTTCTCTGTAATTGTTGCCGCTGTTGTGGTTTTTGTTGTTGTTATTGTTATTATTGCAATTATTGTCTCTGTTGGTGTTGTTGTTGTTGTGATTGTTGTTAGGTTTGCAATTATTACTTCTGTTTATATTTGTTTAAACTCTGCTTTGTTTGAAATTGGTGCATATCAAAAGTTATTCTAATCACGCAAAAATAATTTTTATTTGTTATTCAAAATGACGGAATGTCAAACAGAGTCCTCGAGGCTTCAACAGAAGTATGCCATCAGTTTTTTGGTGGCTCAGAAGTGAACACAATGTGAAAATCTACGATGTGTACGGAGAAATATGTTTCAGTAAAAAAATTACAGATGAGTTAAAAAGATTTGCCACTAAGATCGTGAGATGTACGTGGTGGATTCAATAAGTTTCCAGACTTTTCTGTACAGGCATTTAAAATTGTCGCTGACTCTTGAAAATTCAGTATTTTATTGCTATACATGTTATGAGATGACTGACAATTTTTTATGATTTCAGTTTCTGATGAACAGCTACAGCAGCAATTGAAATGCACCTTACAAAAAACCTAATTGTCACAGCTGGTGAATTTCAAAAATGCAATTTGGACATGAGGACATTTTAGAAGAATGATATACAATAAAATTCTGCTTTAAACTTGGAAGAAATGCTACAGAAACGTATGGAATGCTTCAGACCGCTTTTGGAGCATCTTGCATGAAGCGAGCATAAGTATTTGAGTGGCATAAGAGATTCAAGGAAGGCAGGGAGTCTTAGAGGGATGATGAGAGGTGCTCGAGGAGTAAGGAAGTCACCAGAGTTGATTGGCCAAAGGGTTAGGGTTATGGTTACTATGTTGAGGTTTTAAGGGAGTTCAAGAAGAGATTCCGTCGGAAGAGGCCAGCACTCTTCAAATCGGGTCAGTGGAATTTCCATCAGGACAATGCACCATTCCACAACTCCATCCTTGTCACAGACTATTTGATCAAGATTTTCATCAAGACAGTTCTTCAGCCTCTCTATAGTCGAGACCTTGCTCCCTGTGACTTTTGCTTATTCCCTAAGCTCAGAGGTTGTCGTTCTGAGACAATTGAGGAGACGAAAGAGGCTGTGACGAATGTTATGGACACGCTCAAACAAGAGGACTTGAATGGGGCCTTCCAGAAGTTGTTGGAATGGTACAAGAAGTGCATTGCAGCCGTAGGAGATTACTTCGAAGGGGACTACAGTTTCATGTGTTTACTATCAATAAAAGTGCCCATACGAAAAATGTCTGGAAACTTATTTAATGATCCACGTACCTTGGGAAAAGTATCGATTTTTCTAAATTTTATTTTTTACTAAAGTTAATTTGTACGTTTTGCTTTGATATTGCTTTGTCAAATGGAAATTGAGAAGGTTATTTGAATAAATAAGATTGAAAATTTATAATCTACGATCAATTTACAATCTTATATTTTCTAATAATTTTTTTCTTTTAAATAAGTTATTGATTTGTTTCAGTCTTTTATACCTTTTGGCTGTGATTGTGTTTTTAACCTTTTTGTAAATTGGTAACATTTTACTTATTGTAAATTAAGCCATCAGTCTGAAGTGTTAAGTACAAAGCGAATTGAGACTGTGATAAGTTAGAAGTTTATCTTTGTAACTGACCTGATAACATGCCACACAAACCATTATCCTTTCCCAGCAAAATACATGTTTTGAATTGTTGTCTTGGATATTCAATGATTTTCCGAACAGAATAACCATTCCAAAGAGGTAAATATTGCAACATTATCAATTCATTCTGATAGAAGGGATTCTCTTGATCTCCTATCTCTATTTGTCCCTATCATCCATCAATCATAGCATACCTTCTTAACTGAATCCAATGTCTGAATAGAGCTGATGAATAAAAGTCTTCGATGATTGGTCAGCACTGGTGAGTCCTTCTGAGAGAGTGTTATGGAATAGCCGAGGGATTTCGGTTCATGCATTTGAGTTTAGTTAGTCTGAGAACCTTTCGGCTCAGCACATGGGTTAGTTAGGTGCAACATTGAGGCAGGTGTTAACGCGGGCGCGCGCAGGCGGATGGATGTGTCACTCAGATGTCATAATAGTCCGAGACGAAACACAGTGAGAATTAGACGCCAAACGAGAAGGATCGATTTTTGGAGCACGCTGGCGCGAGGCAAACTTACGCCCTATGGGGCTCGAGTTGGGGGCCAAATAAATAAGACAGCATAGAAGATTGTGTCTCTCCTCCTTACATCGAAAACTCAAAGTTAATAAAAAGGTTTCGTACCTGATAAAGAAATCGTTACGCGTTTTCGAATTCCGAGATTCCTGTGTTATTTATATGTTCTATCGTTATGAACATTATATGTCAATTTCACACATGGCCATATTCGTGTATCTACATACGCAAGAAGAGCACACTGGAGAATATTGCTCATGAGTCTCTCACGATTATTTGTTCATAACTATCCATGTTTTTCCTCTGCTAAGGCTGATATCGTTTTCTGTTGATGAGATATTCCTACCGAGGTGAGGGAAATATGTGTGGAGATGATATACTCTTGTTTGTTAGATATAAACCCTGTTTTATCTTAATTTACTTTCTGAATCCTGCTGGTGAAGTAACGACGACGCCATAAGCGACTTTTTCCTATGAACTAAAGGACATGGAAACGTCAGTGTTAGCCGACCAGCAAAAAGGTGCATTTATCAGCGCCGTTTGGACCCTGGATACTGTCTTGAATGATGACGGAAAGTAACGGACGGTGAGAGAAAGAGAGAGAGAGAGAGAGAGAGAGTGAAAGAGAGTGAGAGACAAATAAATCCATAGAGTTGTTATACCATGATGATGATAATGAATATTTATGTAAAGTTTTTTTTAGCAATTTTTGGTAAGAAACATTTTTAAATTACAAAAAACTATCTCGTGACAAGATATATGTCACACAGCCACCTCTTCTTGCAAATTTGGCAAAACTCGAAACAAATAAAGCATATGAACGCAATTAATAATTCTAAGTAGTAATAATATACCAATGGGATCCTTTACATGTGTTTATTGAGTTTTTATGGCATATCAACCATTGTAGGTTATTTCATGCCAAATCCTCTTTAGATATATATCTTGAATATATGTGATTTTGCTGGGTTGAGTTTTATGGCATATCAACCATTGTAGGTTATTTAATGCCAAATCCTCTTTTGACTTATGTATTAAATATATATATAATTTGATTAGGTTAGGTTTTATGGCATATCAACCATTGTAGGTTATTTAATGCCAAAACACCTTTTGACTTATGTATTAAATATATATAGTTTGATTAGGTTAGGATCTATGGCATATCAACCATTGTAGGTTATTTAGTGTAAAATCCTCTTTGGACATACATATTAATTATAGATAATTTCACTCTGTAAATACTCGTCCTGGCTTTTATAATATTTCTCCTTACTTGAGCAAATCCATTTTAAATAGCTACAATATATTCCATATTTAGTTAATATTTTCCGCATACATCAAAGTTTTTTCTTTTGTCTTTCTTTTTCTTCCTTTTTATTTTATTTTATTTTATTTTCCTTTTTGATTCGGAATCTTTCTTGATAAACAAACGGAACATAAATTCTACACAATGTTTCTAATAAGTCAAATGACATAATTTAAAACAAATAAACGCTGATTCACAAATTAAACGGACAACTTTTTCTTGTTATACAAATTTCCCCCTTTTTTTTTGTATTTTGCA
Source organism: Sepioteuthis lessoniana (assembly GCA_963585895.1). Lineage (NCBI taxonomy): Eukaryota > Metazoa > Mollusca > Cephalopoda > Myopsida > Loliginidae > Sepioteuthis > Sepioteuthis lessoniana. Next base: position 16,527,170 of record OY757931.1, on the reverse strand, counting down.
CTTTTAAACATCCATCGTTGATTTAACATCACTAATATAATTCTTCATAGACCTGATGATGGTTCATTAGAACCGAAACGCTTCTCAATAAATCTCTCATTCTACTTGTTTTACCTTGTCATCAATTTTTCTTTATATAAGGGTGTAAATACGGGTGTTCACAGAGTAATGACGCAGTAATAGACAGGATGTGAATACAAATATAAATTGCATTTATTTAAATATTAATCTAAAAAATCTAAACCCCTTCCTTTGTAAAAACAGCAGAAAGAAAGGAAATGTTTCGATTAGAATTTTAAAGAAATCTTAGATTTTCTCCAGAATAGTTTTTCCCTGTAAGCTGGGGCTGTAGAATACATCGACGGCTTCTCTGCAGAGGGGTAAGATCCTTCCAACGAGTATCCTGGATATGTCACAAAATAATCTTATGAGATTCCAGTAATGCTGGACCTTTGAGAAAGGCAGAGTATCATTTCTTTGTTTGTTCTGTCCCGGAGTGGTGGCACCTGATAGTGTCCTATCTATGGGTCAAATATGACTAAACTGTGTGCTAATGATAAACTGAATTGTTAGAAGTAGAACTGTTTTGACATTTAAACAGTGTACTTACGCTAAACTGTATTGTCTGTAATAGAACTCTTTATATTTATAAAAATGGATTTGACCTTTAATAACCTACAATGGTTGATATCCTATAAAACAAAAACAACAACAAAAAAAAAACAATTTTATCAAACTAACTTTATTGAGTATTAAATGACCTAAAAAGCGTTGATGTACTACAGAACAAAATAACGAACCAAGCAGAATAGTTTGAATGACCGTTAACAACATCTTTGTTATTAAATGTACGGTTACTTATGAAATATTCTTCCGATTGAAACAAATGAAAATATTCAACACAATTAAGTGTTTAATACATAGAGAATATATTTTCTTGGATAATGTATATTTGTCCCTTTATTGCCAATACTCTGAAATCCACTCGGGCTTGGAGTGGTTGTTCCAGTTAAGATATCCATTACGAGTCAAATAGATAAATAACGAAAGTGAAACAAGCGATGTAAAAGCTTGAAAACTTACAAAAAAGGTTTCTTCTCCGTTTACGACTGAATAACTGGTCAGTCGGTCGATTTATAGGTTTAACGGCACGTCACCCCTTCATGCCGATATCAGTTTAACAATGTTCGTCACCAATTTTTTACGGTACACAATTGGATCTTCACAATCATTTTAAACATTTAATTATCTAAAAAGTGAACTTTGACTCATATATTGAATATTGAAAGAGTGGGCCTGGGAGTAGAATTTTCCTTTTTTTTTAGTTTGTTTATTGGTGTCAATTGATTAAAACCTTAATGTCAAATTTTACATCAAAAATAGTTTAATCGTACACAACCAAGGTTCTTTTTAAGTATGTATATCATACCTACCTTTGCATTTTCGTTTAAGATTTACAGCCAGTTAAAATTAGAATCACGCACCACAAATCCTGTTGGCCGAACATATACATCTATTTACTTAAACCATATGTGAGATGATGATGGGCATTCGTTGCGTGGGTGTGGGTGTGTGTGGGTGCCAGTTAGAGAATCTCTTTGTCTGTTTGGGCGCGAAACCCAAACAAAGGGCCTGCTCGCGAGATCTCCCACGAGACAGGAAGGACGAGGGAAGGAAGGTCCCAGAGATGACTTGGCAGTTGAAAGAGTCAAGAGAAGACATTCAGCAGGAGGGAGCTGAAGGGACCAGTCGAGAGAACAGTTCAGTCAGGGAGATGAGAGTCGGGCAGAGAGGAAACCAGTCAATAGAAGTCAGAAAGGCGGATGCTTGGACCTGTTGACCCACAGATGCCTGGTGGACCAACGCGAGAAGTTAAGTTAGCATTGCTAGTGGCTTTGTGAGAGTTTTCGCTCGTGTACACACTCGCGTTTGCTCACAGAAACACAGAATGTACGAAAAGTGTCACCAAGATTTCCCCGCTTCTTGTGCTTGGAGCATCCAAGTCCGTGATTGTTCGTTTGTTCTTATATTCTCCCCTTTTGGTGGTGCTTTGCATATCTGTAAAGAAATATGAAATACCCCTGGCCAGAGATGAGAAAAAGCACAAGATGAATCACTGGCCATGAGTGGTTTAAGGGACCTGAGATAGTGGGGTCGGCCGGCGGGTATTGGCACACATATACCTGATGAAGTTTAAATTAAGCACAATAAGTGATTAAACACAATGAGTTAAAAAGTCAACCTATATATATATATGCATATACACACATTAACAGAAGCTGATTAAAAAAATTGTTTTTAGAGTATTTTTGAGGTATTTTTATGATGTTTTATGATAAGTTCACATACCTCGGCAGGAATATCTCATCTATTGAAAGTGATGTCAACAAACACCAAGCGAAGCTGTAGACTGTTATTCACTGGTTATCCATATGGAAGTCTGATCTACCCAATAAAATAAAACCAGATTTCTTCCAAGTGATGTCTATGTTAATACTACTGCATAGATGGAACACATGAATGTGAAGCAAACGCATGAAGAAAATCTAGACGGTAGCGACACAAGAATGCTACGTGCTTGTTTGAACAAATCCTGGAAGCCGCACTCTACAAAGATAGCGGTTTGTACGGCCATTTACCTCTCATCACACAAAACATCTAAATAAAACGAACTAAACGCACGAACACAACAGGAGAAGCAACGACGAACTTATATGCAACGTTCATCAATGGAACCCTTCACATAGTATCACGGTGTCGATTAACAAGCAATTACTATCTTATATAAACTCTATGTTGTGGCTGTATGATGTTTGGAGGACTTGCCAGGAGCGATTGATGATAAGCATAGATGAAGAGAAAAATCCGTGCTGTCAGTTCGTGTTGATGATAATGATGATGATAATGATAATTTCACTATTCCTGTAAACACTTTCATGCAATCCTCCTTAGTTTATCCTAAATCATTTCAACTTTTTTTTTTTTTGCAAGGACACACCCTTAGAAGTGTTAATACTTTTTGAATCTCTGGTGAAAGATTTTAAGAATGTGTTGACAGCGACTGTGAGCAGACAGATATTGTTTGATATAATGTAATGTGCGTACACACACACACACACACACATACGTGTAAATCACTTATATATATTTATATATATATGAAGAAAAACATTCAAAGGATGTAGTTATTTATACATGAATAATATGCCAACGTTTAATCTTTTGCTTCTTTTTTGGCTGGGGGGTAACCATCTTCCGGGAGATATCAGTATATGATGTTCCTCTCCCTTAAAGTTGTTTACTAAATAAAAAAATCTGAAACAGAAATAAAAACATTCAAACTTAAAAAAACTTAAAATGAAACGTAAAACGTTGGCATATTATTCATTTATAGATAAATACATTCTCTGAATATTTTTATGTTATATTTAGATATCACTTCAGGTGGGAAAGTTTTTGTTGCTTAGTGACCAAAATGCTGAACTGTGACCTTGTAGTAAGCAAGTTCGAAGTCCTGTCAAGCTATTACATTCAATTCTGGACGAATACCATCCACAGGGAAGGGATGAATATCCAATATTTCACCATCTATAAGTAAAATGGAACAACCACTTTTCTTTTTCAGGGATACCTTTCACATTGAATAAATCACGAAGGTTGATATACAATTCACACACAAAAAAATCTTTACTTAACCGTCAGAATTATTTTCGTTTTTCTCTGATATATATATATATATATATAGTAAGCACACAAACACTCCTTATTTAGTGAGCGCTAACTTTGATTTCATTTTTCTAACTGTGTGACCGGTGCATAAAGTTCTGCTAGTAAGATGAGTTATATATATATATATATATAGTGAGCACACAAACGCTCCTTATTTAGTAAGCACTAACTTTGATTTCACTTTTCTAGCTGTGTGACCGGTGCATAAATTTCTGCTAGAAAGATGAGTTATATATATATATATATATATATATAGGGAGCACACAAACGCTCCTTATTTAGTGGGCGCTAACTTTGATGTCACTTTTCTAGCTGTGGGACCGGTGCATAAAATTCTGCTTGTAAGATGAGTTATATATATATATATATATAGGGAGCACACAAACGCTCCATATTTAGTGAGCGCTAACTTTGATTTCACTTTTCTAGCTGTGAGACCGGTGCATAAAGTTCTGCTTGTAAAATGAGTTATATATATATATAGTGAGCACACAAACGCTTATTATTTAGTGAGCGCCAACTTTGATTTCACTTTTCTAGCTGTGTGACCGGTGCATAAAGTTCTGCTAGTAAGATGAGTTATATATATATATATATATATATATATATATATAGTGAGCACACAAACGCTCCTTATTTAGTGAGCACTAACTTTGATTTCACTTTTCTAGCAGTGTGACCGGTACATAAAGTTCTGCTTGTAAGATGATTTATATATATAGTGTGCACACAAACGCTTATTAGTTAGTGAGCGCTAACTTTGAATTCACTTTTCTAGCTGTGGGACCGGTGCATAAAATTCTGCTTGTAAGATGAGTTATATTTTGAGTAAATGTGTGTGAAGTCAACATATTCCGAAACATATTCCTATAAGTTTTGATCTTTTGACTGTTAGAAATCGTGGAAAGGCGCCTCGGGTGATTTAAGGGTTAGCAATCTAGACTTGCAAATATAAACGAGTGAGTGCGAATCTCCTTGCATGCCCCATTCATACGGCCTTGTTCCAATCCTAAGTAAACAAATAAGCTTTGTAAATTACTACGTGAAATCGAGGAAAGTTTTTGAGGCTTTTTTATGTATGATATCTGCAAAGTGCCTGTGGTGTAATGGTTATCGTCGTAGGAAATGGACACGGCGACACGAGTTCAAAACCTGGACGAGACTGATTGCATTTCACATTGCACTAATTCCCCTGGGAAAGGTATGAATCCAATTATTCTCCCTCCAGCTATGGGAAAAATAGTAGGGCAGACTGGAGTCTTCAGCCTTGGTTAGGCAACTAGACTAGGAGAAGGAAAACTCTGAATTCAAACCTGTTAAACTCCGCTTAAAAATTGACCTTGTGTCATATCCTTCCCGAACAGCGGGGTTGGGTAAATAGGGTAAGACAAACCCATCACAAAAAGAAGTGTTGTATCAAGCAATTATCCAAATATTCTAAATACTGTTTTCTGCAAGTAATATTTACCACATGACTTATATCGTAGCATAGAATTTACAAGCTCATAAATTCCTCCCACTTCCTATCATTGGTGCTTAAAATACACTGATTATTCCCTAGAGATAATTTCGTGATAGGAGGCAGGTGGCCGTCTAGTTGGTGTTGCCGCCAGGACTTGTTCAAGATTGCTCGTTGCATTCTTGCGTAATTGCCGTCTAGCTTCTTCTCCAGCCGAGACGAACCAGACATGCCGGACACTGCAGGAGAAGCAGGTACGAACTCATAAGTGATGTACTCTTATGGACCCCCACACATGACCGAGCAAAAGCAGGACGGCCAGCACGAACATACATTCAGCAACTATGTGAGGATACGGGATGTAGTCCAGAAGACCTGCCAGAGGCGATGAACGATAGGGAAAAGTGGCGAGAGAGGGTCAGGGATATCCATGCTACCAGCACGACATGATGATGATGATGATGATGATTCCCTAGAGAAGCGTGGTGTAATGTTTATCGTCGTAAGGAATGGACACGGAGACATGAGTTCAAATCCTGGACGATACTGATTGCATTTCACATAGCACTAATACCCTTGGGAAAGATAAGAATCCAATTATTCTCTCTCCAGCTAGGGGTAAATAGTAGGGCAAACTGGTTTCTTTAGCCTTGGTGAGGCAACTAGTCTAGAAGTAATACTCTGAATTCAAACCTGTTAAACTCCGCTTAAAAATTGACGTGCCATATCCTGCCTGAGTGGAGGAGTTGGGTAAATATGGTAAATATGGATAAATGCAAAGTAGAATTAAGAATACAACTTTAGTTATTTTCTCTGCAGCGTTCAAGGATAAAATATTTACTGATTTGAAAAGAGACTGTGAAGTAAGTCGTTTTAAAAGAAAAAAGTTTAGAATCGTAGAGTTATCAAATGGCGTTTAGTATTACCCTCATTATCTCGCTGGCAAAATCATCTGACAATCGATTTACCAACTGGCAGTAATGCTAAATGGTTCGTGATATATTTTACTATTTTTTTCAAAATACATACTTTTTAAAAAAAAAGTCCGAAGATCAAAGCTAGATTAACATATTCACCAATGTAAGACATGCTTGGTAGTACAGTGTATACTTAATGGTAATAATCACAGTAGGCTTTTATCACGAGAATGTATTGTAATAAGTATTTTGATATAAGGATGCATTGAAAAAGGAATTAGTATAAAATTGAGTGGATTTATTTTAATAATACATATGAAAGAAATCTACAAAAATGTATTGGAAAGTATCTTACAATAGTCATACATTGGAGAGTGTTTTACTATAAGAATGGGTTTGAAAGAGTTTTATTATTCGAATAAATTGGAAAGGAATAGATCAAAGGAATGTATTGGAAAGTATTACGTTCACTTTCGGGCAAATACCCTTGGGAAAGGTATGAACCCCCTTATCCTCCTAGCTATGGATTAAATAGTACCACTACTGTTCTAGGAGAATGGCTTTGGCATTAAATAACCTACAAAGGTTGATATGCCATTAAACAAAGAAACCAAACCTATAAGAATGGATTTGAAAGAGTTTTATTATTCGTATAAATTGGAAAGGAATAGATCAAAGGAATGTATTGGAAAGTATCTTACAATAGTCATACATTGGAGAGTGTTTTACTATAAGAATGGGGGGGGTTCCTCATGGTGTAATGGTTAAAGCGCTGGACTGCGGAATCGTAGTACGTGAGTTCGTACTCCAGTCGTGCTATTATGTTCACTTTCGGGCAAATACCCTTGGGAAAGGTATGAACCCCCTTATCCTCCCAGCTATGGGTTAAATAGTACCACTACTGTTCTTCTAGGAGAATGGCTTTGGCATTAAATAACCTACAAAGGTTGATATGCCATTAAACAAAGAAACCAAACCTATAAGAATGGATTTGAAAGAGTTTTATTATTTGAATAAATTAGAAAGGAATAGATCAAAAGGAATGTATTGGAAAGAGTTTTCAACAAAAGTTCATGGGAAAATATTTACTCTAGAATTACGCTGTGGAGGAGAGTTTTTCTATAAAAATGAATAAGAAGGGATTTAGGATGAAAATGAATTAGAAATAGTTTTACTAAAAGAATGCAAATGAAGGGAATTTCCGAAAGTGATGCACTGAAAAGAGTTTTATTATACTTATTTACCAACCCCCCCCCTCCGCTCGTGCTGGATATGACAGAAGGTCAATTTTTAAGTGGAGTTTGACAGGTTTGAATTCAGAGTTTTCCTTCTCCTACTCTCGTTTCCTCACCAAGGCTAAAGAACTCAGTCTGCCCTACTATTTCCCAACAACTGGAGGGAGAATAATAGGCTTCTTCCCTTTCCCAAGGGTATCACTGCTATGAGAAATGCAAGCAGTCTTGTCCAGGATTTGAATTCCTGTCCCCGTATCCACAACCTACGACGATAATCATTACTCCACGGGCACGAGTTTTATGATTAGATTGCCTTGGATTGTTTTTTTCATCAGAATGCATGTAGAAAGGTTTATTATTATAATGCATTGAAACATATATATATATGTGTGTGTGTGTGTGTGTGTGTGGGAGTGAGTGTGTGGGGGTGTCATGTGCGTTTGTTTGTGTGTACTTGTGTATGTTATGCTTTGCATTAGAACAGAAACACACACACATAGAGCACACCGGGGGAGAGTTTTCACATAAAAATGAATGGGAAAAGGGATTTGCTATAGAAGTTCAGCGGAAAGAGTTTTAATATAAAATTAAATAAAAAATGGATTTACTATCAGAAAGTACTGTTTTTAAAAGTGACGTCATTCACGGTCTGCATCTGACATACACACACACACACACACACACACATATATATATATATATATATAATCTCAGCTAACTCTGGGATACAGACCTTAGATTGCTTATTGGACTTGCAGTCACTTAGTGATCACCCAAGTAAGTTTTAATAAGTTCATCACTTCTTAAGCTGAAGGATTTGGAGGGAATCAGTGCTCTGGGCGGGAATTTATAGTTAATCTTCCGCCATTCTTTCTCTCTCTCTCTCTCTCTCTCTCTCTCTCTCACTCACATTCTCTCTCCGTATCTTCCAACTTAACTTCGACTCTGTATATGTATATATATATTTGTGTGTGTGTGTGTGTGCGTGTATATATTTGTGATTGCACGCTGAAAATGTCATTGTCTACAACGTTAATAGCTCAAAGAAATCATTGGAAAATAATATGCTGCCAAGGTCATTAGAATAGAAACACACTCACACATACATGTATGTATGTTACACAATACATCGTAAACCGCTATGAATGATACTGCATTATGTAAATGGTAGGGCAAAAAAGTTTCATTAGGGAAAATGAAATCTAGGGATTCAAAGTAGCTTTAGTTGGCTTAAAATTGTCCTTGTGTCATACAGCAATAAAATTTGAGGATGGCTACCACAATCTCCACCTAACTAGTTTTATTTCGATTCTCAAGCTGAAAATACAATTTACTTTTAAAAAAATGCCATTGGACGGATTTTCTGTGCCAAATCTGACGTATCATAATCTGCAATGTTGCACTTTGAGACAATCACTCAATAAAAAACATTATATCGTTTTTTCTGAGTAATGGCTTACAGAAAACGCGTTAAGTCCAACCAAAGGTCAAAGGTTTGGAAATTTTCTTACAATTATATTTTGAATAGAGGCGTTCTTTTTTTTTTTTTAAATTGTTACCATTATTATTCAGATTGGCTTATTATGAAAACTAAAAGCATTAAAGAAAATGTAGAGGTTAGAACACAAATCTCCATGTAATACAGAGGTTCAATTTCTTGAGATCTGGAGAGTGGACATTTTCCTTTTTAAGTAGAGAAATTAAAATGTGAATTGAATTACCATGACCAGAAAATCTGGCGAACACCTACGCGTCACATACGGAAACACTGGACAGCTGTTTCGACCTTATTAGGTCTTATCAGCAGTGTATACCGTGATCTTCACCACTGGAGATCAAGCCAGCGACCGCAGAATGCAGAGCCGAAACTCTTCAACTGAGACACGAGTCCATATCGCGCACAAGTGACGTGGCCCTAGAGGTGACCGTGTCCTCTGTAAAGAGTAGGGATGTTACTTGCAAGACATATTTAGGTTAACTGGCTGCGCAATTACCATGACTAGTTAATTTGGCCTTAATTTGGCGTCACTTGTGTGAAGAGTTTCGGCTCTGTATTCTGCAGTTGCTGGTTTGATCTCCAGGGGTGGAGATCACGGTATACACTGCTGATGAGACCAAATAAGGTCGAAACAGCTGTCCAGTGTTTCCGTATGTCGTGCGTAGGTGTTCGCTGGATTTTTTTTAATCAGGAGAGTGTGTTGTACCTGTTTCTGGTGATTATTTCCAGATCCAGTTTGCTCTGCTGTGTCAGTACCGGTTAGTGAACCATCAAAGTCAAAGAGGTATGTCTGAATATATTTCGTTTTTTATGGGAATACTTAATATCATCTAAAAGTATATAAAATCTCTAAAGATACAGTGTAGGCAATTCACTAATCTCTTGCATAAAATAACCCGTGGTGGATTAACTTGCTGTTAATAACAGTTAATTAATCAAAGCAATGAAATCTGACGCGCCAGATAGCAGGGTATTCTTATAGTCGTATAATCATATCACTGGAAATAAAATGGCTGGATATAGAATCTGATTTTTTTCATGTTAACGTACCAACTAAGACCTCAGAATTACGCTGGATATTACGAATGCTATTTTCATAGTGTCTCAGCAGATAATCAATAATAAATATTATGGACATATTTAATCTGCATTATATATATATATATATATATATATATATATATATATATTGTCATCTACAGACAGAATAATGGTCTTTACAAGGACGCAAATGAATAATGAACCCAGTCGGATGTGGCTGTAGAATTGATCGACTGCATCTCTGCAAAAAGGTAAGACCCCCACCACCACAAAGCATGTAGTAGATATGACGCTAAACAATCTTCTGGTGAAGCTCCAGTAATGGAGAAGATTTGGGGAATGTAGAGCGTCCTTTCATTACAATTGGTCCCAAGTACACTCTTATCCAGAGTAGCACGTGAGAGGGTCCTATCATAAGCAAAATAGAACTTCTTAACTTATATACTCTGTGCAACAAATACTTTACGCAAGAGGGAAATTATATTGAATAGCCACATAATACATATACATCTACGTGTGCATGCAGAATCATAACGACGACGACACAATAAAGACGAGCGACACAGTCTTTTAGAAAGATATACCTCTCACTTTATTAAAAGGATTATGCGTGAGAGGGAGTTCAAAGCCCGAACAGAACAGCAACAAATTGACCCCCACTCTATTGGCCATAACGGCGTTTCTTTCCCGTTATCCTGGGCTGCTCAACAGGGGGCCTAGGGGCCCAGCCTCTCTGGGTGCTGGTTTTCTCTACCACATCTTGTCTCCAACTCATCTGATCTCCAACTGGTGTGATCCCCAACTGACTGAATTTTTTGTGCAATGAGTTATATAAAAGTTCAACACCCACTTTCTTCTTGTGGGTGTCACAATTTCGCACTCATTCAACCTGTCCTCGGCCAAGGTTATAATATCCTGATATTCCTCGACTGGATGCACCTGTCATTTACACAGGTGCATTTCCTACTTTGACAGTCCGGCCGGGTCAGAGGTCAATATACAACAATGTTAGAAATAGAACTGTTTGATCATTTAACTTTAAGTAAACAAATGACTAATCTCTAACGGAATTGTTAGTTATACATAGCAAAATTGGGACCATTTCAGTGTGTGTAAATAAATGGTTGATAGTGAATATAAGTTCAAGTGATATATGTGGTGCATTCACTAAGTTTCCAGACATTTTGTACAGGCTTTTAAAATTGACGTAGACTCATGAAAATTCACTGTCTTATTGCTATGAGATGACTGACCAATTTCAATGATTTCAGCTTCAAATGAACAGCTACAGCAGTAATTGGAATACATTCTACTAAAGCATGATAGTCACACCTGGTGAATTTCAAAAATGCAATCTGGACGTGAAGACACTTTATAAGAACGATATGCAATAAAATTCTGTTTTATACTTGGCAAAAATGCCACAGATACGTATGGAATGCTTCAGATTGCTTTTGAAGCATCTTGCATGAATCGAGCATCAGTTTTTGAGTGGTAGAAGAGATTCAAGGAAGGCAGGGAGTCTGAGAGGGATGATGAGAGGTGTGGGAGGTGTAAGGAAGACAATACATAGTTGATTGGTGAAAGGGTTAGAGTTAGGGTTACTATATTGAGGTTTTAAGGGGATTCAGGAAGAGATTCCGTCGGAAGAGGCCAGCACTCTTCAAATCGGCTCAGTGGCATTTCCACCAGGATAATGCACCGGTCCACAACTCCGTCCTTGTCACGCACTATTTGACCAAGGTGGGCATCAAGACAGTTCCTTACCCTTCCTATAGTCCAGACCTTGCTCCCTGTGACTTTTTGTTATTCCCTAAGCTCAGAGGCTACTTTTGTGAGACAAATGAAGAGATTAAAGAAGCTGTGAGGAAAGTCATTGACACGCTCACGCAAGAAGACTTCCATGGGGCCTTCTAGAAGTTGGTGGAACGGCACAACAATGCATTGCAACCGGAGGAGATTACTTCGAATGGGACTAGGGTTTCGGGTGTGTACTATCAATAAAAGTGCCCATACGAAAAAAGTCTGGAAACTTATTTAATGATCCTCGTATAGCCATTATTGAAACTATATAACTGTTGTGACACAACAGTGATACTAGTGTGTAAACAAATTAGTTTTACTTTATTTAGCTTCTTTATAATGTTACTCACAAACTATTAGCGTACTAATCATATATATTCAATATATGTGTATAAAGAGGATTTGGCATTAAATAACCCTCAAATGTTGATATGCCAAACAAAACATTTGAATAGAGACAGAGATAGCGAGTAGTTTCAAACGTATCGACTCGTGTATTGGTCGAATTTTGAAAACTTGATTTTTAGGTAAAAACTAGCGTCAGCCCATATATAAGTAAGGAGTTACCAATCCCTCTCGATGGGTAAGAAGCGACATGAGCTCAATTTTTTAAAGCTGGTTTAATTGGTTACCATACCATGGTTAAAGATCCAAGTATGCCCAAGTATTTACCCATTTATTGAGAGAAATATATATATATATATATATATATATATATATATATGGATATTATTCCAAAGTGTATAAATATTGTAAATTGAATTACCATGACCAGAAAATCTGACAAACACTTGCGCGTGACATACGGAACCACTGGAGATTTTTTTTCGGCTTTATAAGGTCCTATCAGCAGTATATAGCGTAATCTACCCCACTGGAGATCGAACCAGTGACCACAGAGCCGAAACTCTAGCACTGAGCTACAGGTCCATATTGCACAAAAGCGATGTCTTTAGTGCGAAATGTGGACTAGTAGTCAGTGGTAGAGTACAAAAAATGTACATGTATTATTGTTATGTGAAATACTAACCTCATACAAGATTTGAAGACTAGTCGATGGGTCCATTTTCTAAGACGATAACCATTGGACCATGAGCGCATCTATATATTAAGAATATTTTTCTAACGTTGAAATTCATATAAAGTAGATAAAACTAAGAGCTAACCTTGGCTTCAATAATATTTCCCGGAAATAAGGATCGACTTCTATACGAAATCACCATATACATTAGTATATATGATAGTTGCCCTGAACTCTTCGTCTATTAACTTGAATCGAAAATGGTAACAAACGCCGAACGGCAATTGTGACAGTTCTTGCGAAGAAATAAATCTAAAGATATATGCATTTAGATAGGAATTTATGACAAGTATTTTATCAGGAAACAAATATGTTGATTGCAGTCAGAGAGGAAATATCGTAATTGGCAAATACGTGTTGAACATTGACTTACAAAAACCTTGCATTTAACTCAGCCAACGATAAAAGATATATATCAACGCATTTAGATATATAGATAGATAGATAGATAGATAAAGAGAGAGAAGGAGATAAATATATAGATAAATAGATAAAGACACAGAGAGAGAAATATATATATATATATATATAAAGTAGGGGCTTGTACTGCAATGCTTATAGTTGTATGAAATGGAATCCGCGCAACGAGTTCAAATCCTGAACAAAGATTTAGCATAACACGAGTATTCCAACGAATGATATTAATTTAATTATTCTCCCTCCAGCTATGTGTAAAATGTACGTTAACCAATGTATGAGAAGGAAAATTCCTCAAATTTGACCTTGTTTCGCATCCTACACATGCAGAGGGTTTAATAACATCATCATCATGTCATGCCAGCACGGATCTCTCTGACACTCACCCACTACCCTTCTCTATCTTCCATGGCTCCAGGTAGATCTTCAAGGCGACATCCTATATTGACACAGATCTGGTTTTAGCTGGTCGTCTTGTCTTTGCTCGTCCATTTGAAGGGGTCCACAGGAGTATGTCACTTTTAACTTCGTCCCTACTTCTCCAACATTGTCCCGCATGTCTGGTTCGTCTAACTTAGATAATTTTCGTGATGGGTGGTAGATTGCACTACAGCTGCTGCTTTGTGGGGTGTTGCCTCCAAGACTTGATTAACATCGCTCGCAACATTCTTGTGTAATTGCTGTCAACCTTTTTCTTCAGACGTTTAGTTAGCGTCCATGTAGTGAATCCACATATCAGCATCGACACGACCGCTGCTTGGAAAAAAAAACTGCATTTTATTTTATCGGTCCGGCCTGACTTCCAAATAACCGATAGCCTATCGATAGCTGTCCATGCCTTTACTAATCCTGTATTGATGTCTGTTTTGGTTGATGAGACACTGCTTCCTATGTAGGTGAACTTGTCTACTAGTTTCAGAGAACTGTCGTTTTGTGTGGAGATGTCGCATCTTTGATTAAAGTACATGTATCCCGATTTGTGTGCGTTGACATGGAGGCTGCTGGTAGCATGTAGCTTAGTTTCGGCTTGGGCAAGAGTATTTGCCAGAAGCGCCATGTCATCGGCGTAGTCCACGTCCGTAATTGTATGTGCGGGGTATCTTCTGCTTCTTTCCTTTGTCAGCTTGAAATTGTTGTTTTTCATTTTATCAATAAACGTTCTAAGCACGTAGTCTAGACAGATTATAAAGAGGTATGGGGAGAATATGTTTCCTTGTAGCGCACCTCCTACAATGTCGAAGAAGTCTGTGTCTCTGTTCGGTGAGCAGACTTTTACTTTCGTGTTTCTATATAGCATCATTTTGGCTAAGATGGTTTCTTTGGGTAGGCCGTAGGCGAGTAGTATTTGCTCCATCTTTCCTCTATGCATGGAGTCAAATGCCTTAGAGAAGTTGATAAAAATATTGTTGCCTCTTGTTTGTTTGTTTGTTTGTTTTTTTCACGTACACCTTCAAGAATTCGACAGATAGTCAAATTTTGTGATGTCATGGATCGATTTCTCCGAAAGCCATTTTGGTTCTTTCTAAGTATATCAATTTTAGATTATATGTGGTTGCGTAGTAGAGCATTGTATATCTTAACCGCTATGGATGTAAGTGCTCAAAATGAATTAGCTAACATATACCTAAAAGAACAATCAGAATACATGCAAAATCAGATCAATAAGATTAGAGACTTGTTTCAAGATAGACAATATAGGATAGCATGGCAAACGGTAAACGAAGCGAGTAGAAGGAAGTGCCCCGCGAAAGCTAAACTGAAAGCTACCAACCACGAAGAACGAATACAACTATGGAAACAACATTTCGAGAATTTTCTTGGAAACCCACCGAAAGTTACATATAAACCAATCACGAGAATCATAAGTAAACAATTAGACGTCAAACTAAGACAGTTTACGCAAGAAGAACTCGACAAAGAAAAATTCAAAATTCAAAAGCAGCAGGGCTAGATGAAATACCCCCAGAAGAATGGAAGACCCGGGAATTCGACAACATACTGCCCCATCACTGTAATGTCGTATATAATCAAAGCACACTCGACAGATTAGTCAAAGGGATGCATCCTCCCCTTCCCTAAAAAGGGGGACCGCGGTTTACCCAAGAACTACCAAGGTACAACCCTTACATCCATAGCGGGTTAGTGATATATATATATATATATATATATATGTGTGTGTGTGTGTGTGTGTGTGTGTGTGTGTGTGTGTGAGTATGTGAGTATATATATATATAGAGAGAGAGAGGGGGGTAGATATTGAATAAGATAGAGGAATAGATAAATATGCTCAATGAGAAATAGAATGAAAGAAAGAAAGAAAGAATGAGACTTGTTGAAAGTTATATTGATAAACTGTGATGAATACATATAAACACTATCGTAGATGTCTATTTGTGTGAGTCAAAAAATTTGCAATATTTTGATAACATGAGATACAACATGTCAGTACCAGATGTTTGTTGATGTCGTAAGAGTGCCGAACCATACTGAACTGTAAAAAGCCAAGCTCTCCTGATACTCTTCTAATGTTATTCGCGTGATTTGTCTCAACGACCTGGGACACAACTTCAAAATCAACGGATTTTAGTCTGATTGACACTGACTGACGCTATGTTTCTTGCAAAGTAGGCGAAATTTTTTCAACCATCTGGTCACTGAACCCTGATGAGTTGTGCCTTTACTTTCCCCACAACAAATATTTTTGATTCCTCTCCTGTCGTTATAGTTGAGTTCGATAACGTAAAACATAATTTCTCAAATTAGAATTTACTAATATATAATTTGATAATATATGATTTAGTAAAACAAATTCTCAAATTAGATTTCGTTCTACGTTTATCTGCACGGTTTTCGAATCACTGAACGAGTAAAGCAATGCATAATAGGTCAGCGCACCGACTATCACAATATTAGTAACCACAGCCAGTATCTACTCCGGTTTGGACTGCTTCGATTATATGATATATCCCCCTCAAACTAGAATGTATCGAAATATAGCTAAACTTTTGACTCAACCAAGTAGATGGCTGCATATGGTAATTTCAAGTAAAAATATAATAGTTATATACGTATTTAGATTGATATCAATATAGATAGATAGATAGATAGATAGATAGATAGATCTAGAATGTGATAGATAGATAGATAAGACTAGAATGTGATATATATATATATATATATATATATATATATATAGATAGATAGATAGATGGAGAGAACTAGAATGTGATAGATAGATATATAGATAGAACTAGAATGTGATAGATAGATAGATAGATAAGACTAGAATGTGATATATATATATATATATATATATATATATATATATATAGATAGATAGATAGATAGATAGAACTAGATTGTGATAGATAGATAGATAGATAGATAGATAGATAGATAGATAGATATGATGGTTCGAAAGCTATATAGATACTAATATGGTTGCATATATGAACATAGTAGATATATTGATAAATAAGCATGAGAATATTTAGATGATGGGTAGGTAGATAGAGATTAAAGTCTGAAGTCTACACAATAGAAAAACGCTAAATGACAAATACTGTGACCCAAGTATAAAGGATTTACATACATACTTGCATAAATACACATATAGTGCCAAACATATAAATGAACACACTGATGTCAATAGTGATGTATATTAATACAAGATAAAACAGGAAAATCCACCGGTCTACCTTTTATAAACAAACATCTTTATGTTTTATTTTTTTCATTTTGTTTTTTATTTCTCTTTTTTTATAGTATGAACGACAGAAAATAAAACTTCTCCATTACTGAATCGATTGTTCCTCCTTTGAATGAACTATTCTGCTTTTGATGTTTACGCATGCGCACATGATCGGTTGCCCCTTAGCATTTTAGGAAACAAAAGGACGACAAGTATAAAAGAATAAAAAAGCAACGCGTGAGAATGATGTGAAAATAGAGACGTAGAAAGTTAAGATATGAATGAAAAGAAATAAAATAAAAAAGGAGAGCGAATCAGAGAGCGAGAGAAAGAGAGGGGGAGGGAGAGAGAGATTTTGGGTGACAGAGAGAAGTTTATGGAGTTTTGTAGAGATGTGTTTTGAGAGTGGATTATGAGAAAAAAAGGTATGTTGATTGAAAAGAGAAAGAGAAAGCGTAAGAGACACATAGAGAGACAGAGAGAGAGACAGAGAGAGAAATAGATAATAAAGAAGGAGAGGGAGATAAAAAAGATAGACAAAGAGAGAGAGAGAGAGAGAGAGAGAGAGAGAGAGAGAGAGAAGAACGAAACTAAAGAAAGGCTGTATGTAAGTAAAAAATTTAAACATTTAAAACAAAAAAGTTGAAGAATAGTGAGTGAAAAGTGCCAATGATGTAAAGAGAAGAAACAGGAGGAAGAAATTATGAAAAATATATATGAGAAGAAAAAAAGAAAGAAAGAAAGAAAGAAGGAAAGAAAGAAACTTCTACAAGAAAGAAAGAAAGAAAGAAAGAAAGATAAAAAGAAAGATAAGTAGAAGGAATCAGTCAAAGAAAGAAATACGGAAAAAAGAAAAAAAGAGTAGCAAATAAAAGAGAGAAAGAAAGGAAAAAAAGAGTTGACAAAGAAAGAAAGAAAAAAAGATGGACAAGTGAATGGAGTCAGGCAAGGATAAATGGATAAAAAAAATGTTATTAAATGAAAGAAATCAAAAAAATATTGAAAAATATATGAAAGAAATCTGGAATGAAAAATGAATGAACTAAAGAATGGTAATAAGAAAAAATTAGAGAAGGAAACGAAAAAGAGAAAGAGAAGACAATAGAAAAATAGAACATGGAAAAAAAATTAAGAAAAAAAATGTTTAAATATAATATTAGGAAAACAACGTGAGTTTAAGTTAAAATGAAAGGTTAATCGAAAAAAAGGGGGACGAGCGAAGAGAGAAGAAAAGGAAAAAGAAAGTGAAAGAACTAGAGAGAGGGAATTGCAGAGAAGAGAAAAGGAAAAAGAAAGAGAAAGACTAGAGAGAAGCCATCATAGAGAAGAGAAGGACAAAAGAACTACAGAGAGGAAATCATAGGAGAGAGAAAAGAAAAAAGAAAGTGAACGAACAAGAGAGAAGCAATCGTGGAAAAGAAAAAAGTAAAAAGAATGTGATAGAGCGAGAGAGAAGAAATTGTAGAAAATAGAAAAGAAAAAAAGAAAGAACTAGAGAGAGGGAATCGTTGAGAAAAAAAAAAGAATGAGAAAGAACTAGAGAGAAACAATAAGAGAGAAGAAAAAAGAAAAAAAGAAAGTGAAAAATATCGAGCAAACATCGGTGACAAAGAGATTATAAATTTTAGTCTACTTAGTAATTCCTGCATATGTTGGGGACTTTTTTTTATCAAAAGCACGAACAAATCTTGTTTCCATGACAACGGAAATATTTGTCGAGTGAGAGCCAAAGATGTATGATCCTTATGAATATATACATCGTCATCATCAAGTCAGACAGCACGGAATTTCCTGATACTCTCTCACCATCCATCCCTATCGACCATCCCTCCTGGCAGATCTTCTAAACAGCATCCAATGTCCGCACTGAGCCGATAAGTCTATGACATTGTTGGTCGGCCAAATTTCACGCATCCATGTGCGGGAGTTCATAGAGCTTCGTTTATGACTTCCTCTTTCGTTATCTACAAGTGGCCGGCATACCTTTAACGTCTAAATATGACTTCTTTCTTTTTATAACATTTCAACCATCTTGAGATATTTATTTCCAAAGCTATCCTCCCAGAAGAGCAGTAGTTATATCGTGTAACCTATAGCTGGTGTGTAGAGGGGGAAGAAACGTCATACATTTCCCAAACGTATTACTCCGAACGTGAATGCAACAGCGCCACCGGAATTCGAATTCGCTTTCTTCCTGGCCGTAGTTCAACTTGTTAGCCATTACGCCACCAGATTCCCTTTGTTCATCTTACATCAATAATCTCTGAGATGAGATTCAAGTGGCCGAAAAGCTGCTATTTTGTTGAGTACTGCTTCCAGCGTTTGTGGATAGTATTCCTCAGTTTATCCATCAAGCTTTTTTCTTCATGCTTTTTCGTTAGAATTCATCATCTCATCATCTCGTCGAGCCATCGGTATGGATATCGCTGACCATTTACCGCCACCTCAAGCTATCATTCATAGCTTCCGGCAGGTTCTCAGGGCTACACCCTGTAGCCTTACAGAGCTGCGGCATGTAGGTTCGAGCTGGTCGCCCGACTTTTGCTCGGCCATGTGAAGGGTTCCATTGGAGTACATCACATTTTTGCTCGTCTCTAGTTCTGCTGCCTGTCTAGTTCATTTAATTTGGAAAGTTTTCGTGATGGGTGATAGGTGGCCGTATAGCTGCTGTGGGATGTTGCCTCCAGGACCTTTTCAACACTGCTTGCAGCATTCTCGTGTAGTTGCCGTTGAGGTTTTTCTCCAGCCGTTTAGTTAGCATCTATGTAGTGCATCCATATAGCAGTATCGACACGATCGCTGCTTGGAAGAAACTGCGTTTCATTTTATCGGTCAGGTCTGACTTCAAAATGACCGATAGACTTTTGTTAGCTGTCCATGCCTTTGCTTGCCCCGTGTTGATGTATGTCTCGGTCGATGAGACACTGCTTCCTAGGTATGTGAACTTATCTACTAGTTTCAGAGAGCTACCGTTTAGTGTGGAAATGTGGCCTGTTTGATTAAAGCACGTATGCCTTCAACGAAATCCAGTTTTATTATATCGGAAATCAGATTCTATATGATCGACAAAAAGTTAATTGCTGCCGATGCCATCAATATGCATAGGTTGACATCACTTCAGTAGATGAGATTTTGCTGACAATTTATAGGAATAGGTCCACAAATTTCAGTTAATGAGATACAAACGTTCTTGAAAATTTTGCCCGTTCTTCCACGAGGAAAATACCCTTTTTTACTATTTGATATGTATGAAATATATTTGGAAACATTTAATCAGCTAGTAAGTAAAGTTGGCGACCGTAGTAAAGGGCAACCATAAAGCTCCCTTTTCAATAGCAGCTAAACCGAGGTGTAGGGGAGAGTGCTACTCCTTTCGCAGGATTGCTCCACTTTACCCTTGATATGTACCTTATATTGCAGCGTTAAGCTATTAGGCATCAAGTACCATTTTTAAATTTTTTTGTATGACGTTACCGGGGATTGAACCCATGTCTCTCGGAACATTGGTTAACACTCTACCCACTAGGAAATGAGCCGGTAAACCAGTGATACTATTTACCAACCCCTCCGCTCGGGTAGGATATGACACAAGGTCAATTTTTAAGCGGAGTTTAACAGGTTTGAATTCAGAGTTTTCCTTCTCCTAGTCTAGTTGCCTAACCAAGGCTGAAGAACCTAGTCAGTCCTACTATTTACCCATAGCCGGAGGGAGAATAATTGGATTCATACCTTCCCCAAGGGTATTAGTGCTATGTGAAAATGCAATCAGTCAGGTCCAGGATTTGAACTCTTGTCGCCGTGTCCATTTCCTACGACGATAACGACTACAGCACGGACACCTCCGGTAAACCAGTGATAAATGATAGATTAGAGGACGTGTCTGTGGTGTAATGGCTATCGTCGTAGGAAATGGACACGGCGACACGAGTTCAAATCCTGGCCGAGACCGATTGCATTTCACATAGCACTAATACCCTTGGGAAAGGTATGAATCCAATTATTTTCCCTCCAGCTATGGGTAAATAGTAGGGCAGACGAGGTTGTTCAGCCTTGGTTAGGCAACTAATCTAGGAGAAGGAAAACTTAACAGCGTGACTAGTGCGTAATTCACAAAAGTTTAATAAGTACAACATATTAAGATATATATATATATATATGATCGCATAAAATGTTTCAAAACAGATTGACTTTATTGTGAAGGTGTTTTACATTTTACATTTTAAAACAATTCCTGTTTCTATTTCGAAATATCAAGGTGTATTTCGAACTAACATATACACACACACGCGCACACACACGCACACATACACACAAAAATTTATATATATATATATATATATATATATAAGATAGAGAGATGAAAAAGGAAGATGTGTATATATATATATGTATATGTGTGTGTGGTGTGGGTGTGTGTGTAAGTACAAACATTTTCATATTTTTTATGAAAACAAAAATTATATGATCACAGATCCATATATATATATATATATATATGGTTTAAGTACACACATATCATACACCTAACATTCTCCCACATGCGTATATGTTACATATGTGGTGAGGAGAATATTTCGTGTGTATGCATACATCCATGAAAGTAGACTGTGTATATATATATATATATATATATATCCTGCATGTCTGGTTCGTCTAGCTTGGATAGTTTTCCTGATGGGAGGCAGGTGGCCGTATAGTCGGTTTCTTGTGAGGTGTTGCCGCCCGGACTTGTTCAATATTGCTCGCAGAATTCTTGTGTAATTGCCGTCTAGCTTCTTCACCAGCCGTTTTGTTAGCGTTCATGCAGTGCATCCATACAGCTGTATCGATACGACAGCTGCCTGGAAGAAACGGGCGTTTCATTTTATCGGTTAGGTCTGTTTTCATATGATCGATAGCCTATGGATGGGTGTCCATGCTTTTGTTAGCCGCGTGTCGATGTTATTTTTGGTTGATGAGACGCTGCTTTCTAGGTAAGTGAATTTGTCTACAATTTTAAGAGAGGTTCCGTCTAGTGTGGAGATGTCACTTGTTTGATTATAGCACATATATTCGTTTTGTGTGCATTGACATGGAGGCCTATTCCTGCGGCAGCTCGTTCCAAACTATGCAGTAGTGTTTCAGCTTGGTTGGGAGTATTTGTCTGTATCGCTATATCATCGGCGTAGTTGGCATCGGTAATTGTTGTTGCGGGGTATCTTATGCTTCTTTTCTTTGTCAGCTCGAAGCTGCTTTCTCTGGTTTTATCAATCGATGTTCTAATCACGTAATCTACACAGATGATAAAGAGGTATGGAGCTAGCGTGTCTCCTTCTAGTACTCCTGCTAAAATGTCTAAGTATTCTGTGTCTCCATCTGGTGAACGTACTTCAACTTTGGTGTTTCTATAGAGAATCGTTATGGCTGCTACGGTTTCTTTAGGTAGGCCGTATGCTAGTAGGATTTGTTCCATCTTTCCTCTGTGAATGGAATCGAAGGCCTTGGTAAAGTCAACAAATAGTGATGTCGCTTGTATGCTTTTTTCCGTACACCTTCAAGGATTCTACGGATGGTCAATATTTGTGAGGTCGTGGATCTATTTCTTCGGAAGCCATTTTGTTTTTTCCTAAGGATGTTGTCAATTTTGGGTTCTGTGCGGTTTCGTAGTAGGGCACTGTAAATTTTGGCTACTATGGATGTAAGTGTTATGCCTCGGTAGTTCTTGGCTAATCCGAGGTCACCCTTTTCAGGGAAGGGGAGGATGCATCCCTCCATCCATCTGTCTATCGGATTTTGATTATAGACTGCGTTGCAATGTCGGAGCAGTATGTCGTCGAATTGTCTGGTTTTCCATAATTCTGGGGGAATCTCGTCCAGTCCTGCAGCAGCTGGAGAAGTAGGGACGAGCTCATAAGTGATGTACTCCTATGGGCCCCCACATATGACCGAGCAAAAGCAGGACGACCAGCATGAAAATATATTCAGCAGCTATCGGGGGATACGGGATGTGGCCCTGATGACCTGCCAGAGGCGATGAACGATAGGGAGAAGTGGTGAGAGAGGGTCTGGGATATCCGTGATAGCGGCACGACATGATGATGATATATATCTGGGTTAATATATGCATTTGTTTTCTTATAAATAAAAGTAAGGTTGATTGTGCCTTTATATATATATATATATATATATATGTAGCATAAACATCTTTATGTCGGTATATTTGCATACAAATCTATAAAACCACCAGCATGCATATATATATATATATATATATGCGTGTGTATATGGCCGAGTGTATGCGTGTGAAACCTATCAGTTGGTGTATATTGTAATATTAAATCATGTGATGTACTTATATTGAATTAGTCGAACTACGTTTTTATATAAATAAAGAATAAATATTTACCTGCATAAACAGATTACCACTTTGATATTTTCTGCCATTGTCTTCGTTCTGCAATATATATATATATATATATATATATATATATAAAGTGTTATGTACATATGTAAGGGTAATGTTTGTACATTGCTGCATAGAAGGTCATTGAGTAATGGGTCTGATTGAATTTAGGAATTTGTCAGCGTAAACATTGTATTGATGACGGGAGACAGGTCACACACACACACACACACGCACGCACGCACACACACACACTCTCTCACTCTCTCTCTCTCTCTCTCTCTCTATATATATATATATATATATATCGAACCCAGTAACTTAAGAACATAGCGCACTTACTTTCTTTTAACTTGCATAAACCGTTTATTTCAAAATTCACAACACATGCACTTGTTATTTCAATATTACCTAAGATACTAAAAAAGAATCCTGGTAATCTGAGAAGACTTGCTGTCACTCAACTACCGTGAAATAGCACCAGTTAGAGCTGGTTTAAAATCTCACGACGAGTACCCGTTTCTCGTAATGTGATAAGATATTTCCGATGAAAATTCACTTCAACTAAACCGAAATTATGTATCAACCCTCTCTAAGATTTCATGATATTGACCAAGACGTATAGATAGAAGACCAGGTACTTACCCAAGCAAACAAATTCAAATATTTAGGGTCCACAGTCGCTAACACTAACAGACTAGATACCAAAGTAGATTAACCCAGATGCTTTCAAGGTATTTGCCCACCGAGGAAGCATCTGGTTCAACAAATTTCTTCATAAAAAATGAATGTGCAATTCACTTCTCAAGCATTCTGGATGGTGCAGAAACTTTAATGAAATACAAAAAGGATAACCAATGTCTTCACGTGTCTCTGATGCGACTCTTGCATTGATTTCTTAATGTCAAATGGTGGTAGCATATCCTAAATAGATTCATTATGGAGATATCTGAACTCCTTCAGATATCTCCATAATGAATCTATTTAGGATATGCTTATACATATATATTTACCTAAGGCATATACAATATATATTTACCTAAGGCATATACAATATATTTACCATATATAAGGCATATACATATATATTTACCTAAGCATATATAAGGCATATACATATATATACCATATATAAGGCATATACATATATTTACCATATATAAGGCATATACATATATATTTACCTAAGGCATATACAATATATTTACCTAAGGCTATAAGCTGGCCTTTTGAACAGATTTAACGGCAGTAGACTGCCAAAACAGATCTTGGATTTTCAACTCGGAGATGAGTTGCATAAAACAGGTAGACCGAAACCGAAGCATAAGGAAACCATCAAAGGAAATTGGGAGGTCATGAACATCCTTAGAGAATTCGCAATACCTGTCCCCAAATTGAAAAGCTGAAGAAAATACCAGCAGGGCATCATTATCGGATACGATAGACCTATTATTATTATTATTATTATTATTATTATTATTATTATTATTTACTTCTTTTTCACATCAGTATTAGCTGGTGGTTTTTCACTGAAGTTCGAGTGACAGCAAGTCTCCTCAAGTCTCCATGACCCTTCTAAGTATTCTGGCCGTTCTCAGTAATGCCGTAATGTGGATAGTCTCTACCCGCCCGCCAACGTCCAAGTCCTCCATGCCTTTTAATAATCCTTTAGTTATTGTGCCAAAAGCACCAATCACAATTGGTACAATCGTCGCTTTCATGTTCCCCAGCTTTTTCAATTGTCTAACAAGGTCGAGGTACTTATCCTTCTTTTCACATTCTTTCAGTTTTATTCTGTGGTCCGCCGGGACAGCAAAGTCGACAATTTTGCAATTTATCTTTTTTTTTTGTTAATTATTTTAAGGTCTGGTCTTCTTATTATTATGATTATTATTATTAATCTTATTCCTTACGGGTTATTTCCACCTGAGTTAGCCGATGACCTTTCACTGGAGGCTGAATGAGAGCAAATCTCTTCAAGTCTCAAAAGACTCTTCTCAGTTTTCTGCCCAAACTTAATAATGGTGTATAGTCTCGGGTCGTTTTCTGATTTCCAGCAGATCCAGCCTCTTTACCAAACCTTTCCAATCACATTGATTGTAATCTCTTGTGGAAATTTAAAAATCCGCAAAATGAAATGTTTATATTTCTTGTACGATAGGACTACTAGTAATGTTGATAATGTATTTATGTGTCACTTTTTTTATCCTATCCAGGGCACCCACATTTACTGTGGTATTTTTTAGGTGCCGATTTTTTCAGTTTCTATTTCCAGGTCTTCGTATTTATTTGTTTTATTATACTCTTTGACTGATATATTATTATCTGTTGGCATTGACATATCAATTAGAAAGCATGATATACTTTTTAGGCCTTAACCAATATATCGAGCCTATTGAACATTATTTTTCTATCAGGTTGGATTGCAAATCCCAGGAAATAATAGTTTCTTTAAATTCTCTTATGTTTTGGATTAGTGTTGATGCCATTTTTGTAGATTTCAGTATTGCAGAGTATTTGCTAATATTCTAATGAATATGGTATCCTGTTTTATTATGCTGTTTTTTTTTAATATTCTATCAGTGTTAAGATTGGGCAACCGAATACTAAGATGGTTTGGACTGATTGGGTTTTATGGCATATCAACCATTATAGGTCATTTAATGCCAAATCCTCTCTATACATATATATTAAATATATATGATTTGGTTTAGTTGGGTTTTATGGCATATCAACCACTGTAGGTTATTTGACGCCAAATCCTCTTAATACATATAATTTAAATATATATGATTTAGTTTGGTTGTGCTTTATGGCATATTAACCCTTGTAGTTTATTCAATGCCAAAATCTCTTTACGCATACATAATGAATATATATGATTTTGTTCGGTTGGGTTTCATGGCATATCAACTTTCATCGGTTATTTAATGCCAAATCCTCTTTATACATATATATTAAATGTACATGATTTGGTTTGGTTGGGATTTGTGGCATATCAACTATTGTAGGTTATTTAGTGCGAAATCCTCTTTATACATATATGTTAAATATGTATGATTTGGTTTGGTGGGGTTTCATGGCATATCAGCCATTGAAAGTTATTGAATGTCTAATTCTGATTAAATATATTTAATGAATATATTCATGATTTGGGAACACATCATGTAGATAAAGGAGCCTGGGCCCCTTTATCATACAATTAAATGGTTTTAAGTATAGCTATATAACAGTTACAACTTAATACCAGTCTTAGGTTTGTACAGAGTTTGTTCGATTTGACTCATAGGTAAGACCCTATCAGGATCTACCACTCCAGGTCAGAGTGGAACAAGGCGCAATGGCAGTGAACGTGAACTTTGCATTCTATAAATCTACAAGGCAGGGGCCTCACCATCAGATGGTTTAATGTCATATCCGGGACACTAGCTGGCTGGAGGTTTACTCCTTTACAGAGATTCAGTCGGTGTCTTCTAATACCCCAGACGACTGAGATGCGAACACTAAGAGGCCAATTGAGTCAGTTTTTTTTTATGTTTGCAATCAGGTTTTCATCCGCTTTCATTCAAGTTGGGAGGTTATGATCTTATGCTGCTATCATTAACCTTTCTGTCTCTGCCTTCAGTAATTTTTAGTCATCAATTCGTTTTTACATATCTATATGTTTCAAATTCTTTGAGAATATTTCAATATAGAATTTTTTTGTTTGTTTCCAGGAGTTTTTTTAATTGATTAAGTCCTTGTGATTTTCCTTGTTTTTTTAATGCTTTTTCTTTCGCTATTACATTACTTTTTATGTCTATTTCTTTCGGTGTATTGAGTTGATAAGCAAATTTCTATTTTATCATCTAATTAGATATTTTTCTTTCCATTTTATTGTGTATTTTATAGCTATAGTATCCAATTTATTGTATGTATTTAACAACCCATTCCTGTCGGCCAGGATGAGACACAAGGTCAGTTTTAAGCAGAGTTTAACAAGTTTGAACTTGGTGTTCTCCTAGACTGGTTGCCATACCAAGGCCGAAGAACACAGTCTTCCCAACTAATTGCCCAGAGAATAAGTGAGAATAATTGGAATCATACCTTTTCCGAAGGTACGACCGCTATGGAAAATGCAACCAGCTTCATGCAGGATTTGAACTCTTTTCACTGAGTCCATTTCCTACCATTACACCACGATTACCATTACACCACGGCCACTGCCAGTCTGTTATAATGTCTAAATATTTTGTTTATCCGATAGTGGTTGTTTTCTAAGTGAATTCTTGTTGGATTAAGCCACTTCTAATATTTTCTCTCTCGATCTATAGACGTTCTGTATATGTTCTTGTGAGATGCATTTTGTGGAAATAAATAAGATATACGCTAAAGTTTGGAAGCAAAGTATTTTTCCGAACTTTTGCGTATATCTTATTTATTTTAGTGAAATCCCAGTTTACTATATTGAAAGTGTACATCATTATTTTTTTTTTCAGGGTGTTAATTGCTATAGGCTAATTTTTTATCTTCAAGTCTGTTCTTTATATGATTCTTATTATCCAATGAAATTCTTTTCTCATTTTTCTTTCTTCATATTATGATTCATACCATTTGCTTCATTAACACCAAAATATTTATTAGTTTTATTGTGCTCTTATTCTGAAATTTCTCTTTATACATGTTGAGTGATGCTTTTCGACTTTACAAGCTAACCGTTCATCAATGTGACTCTCGCACATTTGGCTGACCAATTTGCTTTCCCATGTTGTCAGTAAATGTTTTCCCATAGATTAGTAGACCTTCTAAGTAGTTATCATTTTAGTATATAATTTTCAGTTATCCATGTTCCATTATGGTTAATTTTATAGAAGTATTTCTATATTAGTTTGACGAACCAGACACGCAGGACACTGCTGGAGAAGCAGGGACGAGCTCATCAGTGATGTACTCCTATGGCCGAGCAAAAGCAGGACGACCAGCTAGAACATACATACAGCCACTATGTGAGGATACGGGATGTAGCCCTGAAGACCTGCCAGAGGAGATGAACGATAGGGAAAAGTGGCGAGAGAGGCACGACATGATGATGATGATGATTTCTATATCGATAGTATGTGTTTTATCATATTTACCACCCCCTCCGCTCGGGCAGGATATGACACAAGGTCAATTTTTAAGCGGAGTTTAACAGATTTGAATTCAGAGTTTTCCTTCTCCTAGATAAGTTGCCTCACCAAGGCTGAAGAACCTAATCTGTCCTACTATTTACCCATAGCTAGAGGGAGAATAATTGGATTCATACCTTTCCCAAGGGTATTAGTGCTATGTGAAATGCAATCAGTCTCGTCCAGGATTTGAACTCGTATCGTCGTATCCAATTCCTACGACGATAACGATTACACCACGGGCACCTCCATAGTATGTGTTTTACGGTTTTTGGTGATAGGTATTCGTGCTATACAAAAAAGGGGTGTCCTCGTGGTGTAATGGTTAAAGCGATGGACTGCGGAATCATAGTAAGCGAGTTCGTACTCCAGTCGCGCTATTACGTTCACTTTCGGGCAAAGGTATGAACCTCCTGATCCTCCTAGCTATGTGTTAAATAGTACCATTACTGTTCTTCATGGAGGATAGCTTTGGAATTAAATAACCTACAAAGCTTGATATGCCATTAAATAAAGAAACCGAACCAAACCTATACAAAAAAGAAAAGGAGAAATGGAAATTTCTTTGGAAGTTTTCATTGTTCATGTTCAGATTATTCGTGTTGATTATGACTTTTTCATGGATTAATCTGAGGTCACTATGCCGACTTTTCATATTGTGTTTTCGGGATGTTATCTTTAATATATTTAGAGCTTTTAGAATCCATTCTTGTGGTACCTAATAAGAAGCTTATTTGTTGTCAATCACAGTCGTAATTAATTTTGTTCTGTTTTAATCGGCAATTCTCCATGACCATCGTCTTTATCCTATTTACCCAACCCCTCCGCTCGGGCAGGATATGACACAAGGTCAATTTTTTAAACGGAGTTTAAGAGGTTTTAATTCAGAGTTTTCCTTCTCCTAGACTAGTTGCCTCGCCAAGGCTGAAGAACCTAGTCTGCCCTACTATTTATCCATAGCTGGAGGGAGAATAATTGGATTCATACCTTTCCCAAGGGTATTAGTGCTATGTGAAATGCAATCAGTCTTGTCCAGGAATTGAACTCGTATCGCCGTGTTCATATCCTGTGACGATAACCATTACACCACGGGCACCTCCATCATAATGACCATCGTCTTTATGAGGATCTGATCTCTATTTTGAATCTCTTTTATTTTAAAGATAAATATTCTTATATTATTTGAATTTGACTATTTTTTTCATTAAGAGCCGATGTTATTGTTCTATATGTTGTGAGAAGGCATTTGATTAGTCGGTATCCTTCGCAATTGTTGTGTTTTTTCTTTTTGGTATTTAGTAGGTTCCTTCTTATGTGATGTAACCAAGCATTTTTCTAATTCTTTAATGATTCTGAAGTATATTTCATCATTTGTAGATGTGTGGAGGATAGGAGCTGGATCTGAAAGTTTGTTATTTTATCTATTTCGGATGACTTCTATTTATGTGTACTTTTAAGTGTATTCATAATCTCTTCGATTTTAATATATATTAATATCCCTGCTTTATTATTTCTATTTGTCTTTTATGTTCTCTATGCACTTCATATTTTTATTATATGATTTCTTATGACTCCATATAGTATCCCCTTTTTTTCCAATTCTTTACTCAAGGAGAGTTCCTTCATAGTTATAATATTTTTTTCCATTTCTCCATAGAATTTTAGAAGTTCGTTTTGAAATATTTGATTATGTCAAAATATTTTTTTCATTTTTAATATTTTCGAGTATGATATGGATGAGGTAAAGATGGTATTATATATAATAGAGGAGTGTGGAATGCCCTGTTTTTCATTGGCTGTTACTGAAGGACAGATGTCTATGAGAACGGCTGAAGTCCGGCCTTATTAGATTATGCTTTGCTTTGTTAGAGGCACGAGCGTAGCACGTCACGATCAGGGAGGTGGCTTGGCTCTTCCAAAGTCATGCCGGGGTTTCTGTCAGAGCCGATATGATGCAAAAATAACCCGAAATCGGTGATGAAGACAGTTGCATCACTGAATACCTCCTTGATGCATCTAGGACGTATGATTGAAAATGTCTAATTGGATTTTTTGCTTAATATTTTTATTATTGTTTCCTTAACAATTGATGTAATCTAATAATTTATTATAACATTCCACTGTATTTTTATATTTCCTTTTGTATCTTTAATTTACATTTTGATTGCTTATAGCTATTTTGCTTATGAGTAATGGTTATTTACGCATATATAACTCCATTTGGTTTAAAGTCTTGTAGAAGATCTCTGGGACATAGTTTGCCAATTTTATCTGGATTCGTTTTTTTCCTTGGAATTTTTTTATTTATATCAGTACTAGTTACTTTAACGGATTTTCTGATTATAATTTGTGTCATTTCAAATCTTATTTCTGCGTTGTGGAGTTTTTCTACTTATGGTTGGCTATTCTCTAATTTATAATAATTGATAATAAATATTTTCTTTTTATGGAGCTAACATAAAATCATTGCAGAGTAGTTTTAATTTATTATCATTTTCTTCATTAACTCCATTCATTACTAGTGCTTCACATACATTTTGTTTTATATCAGCAACTACTAATTCTTTTACATCCTTTTCACATCTGTTACGCAGTTGAATTTTTGAAGATATCACTTACCTTTGGGGATTCATTTGAATATTAGTATATTTGGTCGTTTCTTACTATATTTTGTGAATTTCTTCGGTTACATTTCTTCCACATAGTTATTTGAATAACTAAAAGAATGGATATTATACTTTTTTACTATCCACTGTTTACAATTTTCCTTATTTTTTAAAAATTTTGTTATGGTTTCTAGGTTGTTGTAAAGATCTTAGTTTGTCAAGGTTAGGATTATCACGGCTTTGATACCTACGGAAGTGAATTAGGGATTTTTATCCACTAGCTCATTTTTAGATCCCAACCTGGTTCATCACTCAGATATATTCTTTAATCCGTCAGAAGACCGATGCGGGGTGTATTATGAAGAGTACATTTCATAGATGGTTTTTGTGCATTTGATTCTTACAGCTAAGTTATACTATACGATTTATTTATCATCCAAAGACAGAAATGATACTAAGTTATGAACGTATATCATAAATTTACGCGTTTCTTATTAAAAGAACTGTGACGTACCCACTTAAAGGTTCGAAAAAACAAACAAAACAAAACAAAAGCAAAGCAAAACTCGTTCACATGTCTGAACGGACACCAAATCGTATTTCACATTTTAAATATCATATAATTAGGAATAAAATGAAAATTAAAATACAAATGACACTTACTTAATTATTTACTTTTTTGCAATAAGATTATTCGTTTAATCATCATCATCATATCGTGCTGGCAGCACGGATATCCCTGACCCTCTCTCGCCACTCCTCCCTATCGTTCATCGCCCTAGGCAGGTCTTCAGGACAACAACCTGTATCCTCACATAATATATTCGTTTAATACGGAATTCAAATGAACAGCAATAGCATTAAACTTTCACAACAGATGTCCTTTATTAATCTGAATTAATAAAAAATACATTAATAAGAAATACATTAATAAAAAATGCAGTAATTGTTGTGGGAGCCTTACCCATCTCACTATAATGGACTCTTCTCACCGTTATTAGTCCTGTGAGATTTCGCTGCCAAAGAGGCAGATCAATATCGGTGTTATCCGAACAGTACGAGACTTCTTACCTTTTCTATGTAACTCTATATTTCTTGTGTAATATAATCTGTTATCTAATGTCCGTGTTAGCGTTTTCATTAGTGACCCTTTCCAGGGCCACTACAGTTATAAAAAACAAATAAAAACATAAAACTACATTCAGCCCAGTATACTTGGGGACTGTAGAATACATCGACTGCATCTCTGCAGAGGAGTAAGACCCCCCCACCAACGAGTGTCTCGGATATGACTTTAAACAATCTCATAGTAAGACTCCAAACTTCAAGATTTGGAAAGAGTGAAGTTATCCTCCATTAATATTGCTCCCAGGTTTACTTGGACCCAGAAAAGTAGCACCTGATAAGGTTTTATGAATGGGTCAAATGGAACTGTTTGACATTTATGAATAGGTCAAATAGAACTGTTTGACATTTATGAATGGGTCATATAAAACTGTTTGACATTGAAAATAGAAATGTTTAAAATTCAAAATGAGTGCAGAAAATGACTACGCTTGATTAAATATTTTTAAAAAAATAGAACTGTTTGATCATTTAACCTTTTAAACAAATGACTGATGTTAAACTGAATCTTTAGTGATACTGAGCAATACTCGGAACTATTTAACAGTGTGAAAAGAAAAGAGTTCTGGATAGTTTTAAAAGCTTACCAACAAAATGTGTCTATAAATCATAAATAATTGATATATGTATAAACAGATTTTGTGGTTGATATGCCATAAAACCTAACCAAACAAAACAATCAATAAATTTATAACCCTTATAAAATTTGATGTTCTGGTGTTAAAGAATTCGATTTTAATGATATATTAGAATTAAAAACTCAATAATTTTGATACATTAAATATTAAAAATCCAACGTCAAACAACTTTTAATGTTAATAAGTTTATGCCAAATTAAAACTTGTTTTTTCTCCTAAAAATCTTAACGTAATTAAATTTTACATTTCTAGTTGAATGTAATTATGGATAATATAAGTAAAAATAAGATACGAATAACATTTATACATATATTACTAAAAGTCAACAGCGACAGGTTTAATCAACACCAACTAATTTCCGTATGAACTGGAATAAATTACAAAAAACATTGATAAATGAATAAAATTTATAGTTTATATGGCTAATAAAATTAAAAATGATAATTCTAATGAATCAAATTTGAATGACGAATTAAAACTAAAACAAAAAAAAACATGAGATTTATACATTACAAATTAAAAGTTAATATCAGAATAAATTACCACAAATTTCGACTCAATTGATAAAAATATAAACGAAAATTAAAACTGAAATTATTAATAATGATATTAACTGTTAATCTTCACATCAAAATTAAAAATAAATTCCGATGAGTATTTTCATAAAAATCTGTTCAAATAAGAAACGTCATTATTAATTTTTTTATTATTTTGCTCATTTGAGAAGGGTTTTTTAAACCAGCGTTCGCTGATGGTTTCTTACTGGAGTTTGAGTGACAACAAGTCTCTTCAAGTCTCCAGGACTCTTCTGAGTATTCTAGTCAATCTTTAAAATGTTGTTATTTGGATGGTCTTCGCTCGTCTTCTCATTCATACTTTATTATTATTATAAATTATTATTAGTAAGATATTTTTTCACACTAACGTTAGCTGGAGGTATTTCACAGGAGTATTAAAAAGAGCCAGTATCCTCAGGTCTCTAAGTCTCGACTGAGTATTCTAGCCAATCTAATCAGTGTTATCATATTTACCAACCCCTCCGCTCGGTCAATTTTTAAGCGGAGTTTAACAGGTTTGAATTCAGAGTTTCCCTTCTCCTAGACTAGTTGCCTAACCAAGGCTGACGAAAACAGTCTGCCCTACTATTTACCCATACCTGGAGGGGGAATAATTGGATTCATACCTTTCCCAAAGGTATTAGTGCTATGTGAAATGCAATCGGCATGTCCAGGATTTGAACTCGTGTTGCCGTGTCCATTTCCTACGACGATAACCATTACACAACGGATAGCTCCATCTAATCAGTGTTATAGTCTGTACAGTCTCGATCGTTCCTCTCATTTTCAGTTCCTCTAGCCTTTTGTGCAAGTCAGTTTTTGTCACGCCAACTATATCTGGAAACAAAGTCACCTTCATATTTCACAGGTTTTCAGTTGTCTGTCAAGAACTAAATATCAGTCTCTCTTTTCGCTTTCTTTCATTTATATTCGGTGGTATGCCGAAACAGCAAAATCCATTATGCGGCATTTTTTTAAAATTAAATTAAATTTTTTTTTAAATTAATTTTAATTAATGAATTTTTTTTTTGTTAATTAAAACAGGATCTAGTCTTCTGGCCGGGATTTGGTGATCCGTTTGTATCTCAAAATCCCAGACAATTTTATAGGTCTCATTCTCTGTGAGGGATTCTGGGTTGTGTACATACGATTTTGTGCTATGGTTAAATCTTACTCCCTTGCACAAGTCCTAGTGGATCACTTTTCCTAATCAGTCGAGCCTAGTCTTGTACTTCTTTTGTGATAGTTTCCTTCTTTTATTTCTTTTATGATTATCTGTTTCATCTCCGTCTATAACATATTCACAATTAACGCTATGTGCGAAATGGACATACAATGTTCATAACGATAGAACATAGGAATCTCGGAATTCGAAAACACGTAACGACTTCTTGTTCAGGTACGAAACCTTTTCATTAACTTTGAGTTAAAGGTTTCGACATATGGAGGAGAGACACGATCTTCTATGCTGTCTTATTCATTTGGGCCCCAACTCGAGCGGTCCCCACAGGGCGCACGTTCGCCTTGCGCCTGTGAGCTCCAAGATCGATCCTTCTCGTTTGGCGTCAAGTACTCGACTCTTTCTCTCTTCAAATTCTCACACAAACCTTCGTGCGCTTCCGGTGCGTGATGTCACCCGCACCCTGTCACCTCGGTTCGTTTCGGACTATTAATACATCTGCGTGACACCTCCATCCACCCGCACGCACCCGCGTTAACACCTGCTTCAATGTTGCACCTAACTAACCCATGTGCTGAGCCAAAAGGTTCTCAGACTAACTAAACTCAAAGGCATTAACCGAAATCCCTCGGCTATTCTATAACATGTCTCCTCAAAACGAACACCATCTACTCACATGCGTGTAATCAGATTTTACTTTAAATTAATTGATTATACATGTTTCTCACATCTGTGTTAGCTGACGATTTTTTTTTTACTGGGGTTTGTGTGACTCAACTCTCTACATGTCTTCAG
The DNA here is from genome assembly GCA_963585895.1 of Sepioteuthis lessoniana. NCBI lineage: Eukaryota > Metazoa > Mollusca > Cephalopoda > Myopsida > Loliginidae > Sepioteuthis > Sepioteuthis lessoniana. The sequence continues at coordinate 16,491,869 of OY757931.1, read as the reverse complement.
GATTCTTCTTAGTTTGGTTTTATGGCAATTCAACCTTTGTAGGTTATTTAACGCCAAATCCATTTTTATGTAAAAAATCTGTTCTATTGAAAATAGTTCAGTTTAGCATAATTCATTAAAGTGTAAATACAGTTTTAATGTCGAAAAACAGTTCTATTTGAAATAATTCAGTTAAGCATAAGCACGCAGTTTAAGTGTATGTACGGTTTAGAGTCCCTTGGGAAACATTAGCGGTGAGAGAAAAACGTGCACTAGTGAAAACAACCTCCAAAAACTATCGAAAAAACCCAACAAACACAAATACCTTAAAACTAAAAACAGCACAATATCAATTAGCAGGCATATATATAAAGGAACAGACAGAATACATTCAAAATCAGATAGATAAGATTAGAGACTCGGTGGAAGATAGACAATCTAGAATAGCCTGGCAAACAATAAACGAAGTGAGTAGAAGAAAGAACACAGCCAAAGCAAAACTGAAAGCAGCAAACCAACAAGAAAGAATAAAACTGGGGAAACAGCACTTCAAAAACTTACTAGGAAACCCACCGAAAATAACACATGAACCAATCACCAGAATAATTAGCAAACAATTAGACATTAAACTAGGACCGTTCACACAAGAAAAACTCGACTCGGTTCTCAGAAAAATTAAAAATAGGAAAGCTGCAGGGCTGGACGAAATTCCCCCGGAAGTATGGAAGAACAGACAATTCGACGACATACTGCTCCGACATTGCAACGCAGTATACAATCAAAATCCGATAGATAGATGGATGAAAGGATGCATACTCCCCTTCCCTAAAAAGGGGGACCTCGGATTAGCCAAAAACTACCGAGGCATAACACTTACATCCATAGCAGCCAAAATCTACAATGCCCTACTACGAAACCGAATAGAACCCGAAATTGACAACATACTTAGAAAAAACGAAAATGGCTTCCGAAGAAACAGATCCACGACCTCACAAATATTAACCATCCGTAGAATCCTTGAAAGTGTACGGGCAAAAAACCTACAAGCGACATTAATTTTTGTTGACTTTACCAAGGCTTTCGATTCCATTCACAGAGGAAAGATGGAACAAATCCTACTAGCGTACGGCATACCTAAAGAAACCGTAGCGGCAATAACGATTCTTTATAGAAACACTAAAGTAAAAGTACGATCACCAGATGGAGACACAGAATACTTCGACATTGTAGCAGGAGTACAACAAGGGGACACACTGGCTCCGTACCTCTTCATCATTTGTCTAGATTACGTACTTAGAACATCGATTGACAAAATCAAAGCGAATGGCTTCGAACTGACGAAGAAAAGAAGCAGAAGGTACCCCGAAACAACAATTACCGACGCCGACTACGCCGATGACATAGCGATACTGGCAAATACACCTGACCCAGCCGAAACACTACTGCATAGTCTGGAAAGAGCAGCAGCAAACATAGGCCTCTATGTTAATGCACACAAAACGGAATTTATGTGCTATAACCAAACGGGGGACATCTCCACTCTAGAAGGAATCCCTCTTAAACTAGTAGACAAATTCACTTAACTAGGAAGCAGCGTCGAATCAACCGAAAAGGACATCGAAACGAGGTTAGCGAAAGCATGGACAGCTATCAATAGGTTATCGATTATTTGGAAATCAGACCTAACCGATAAAATGAAACGCAGTTTCTTCCAGGCAGCGGTCACATTGATACTGCTATATGGCTGCATTACATGGACGCTAACAAAACGGCTGGAGAAGAAGCTAGACGGCAATTACACAAGAATGCTATGTGCAATCTTAAACAAGTCCTGGTGGCAACACCCCACAAGACACCAACTGTACGGCCACCTACCACCTATCACGAAAACTATTCAAGTAAGACGAGCCAGACATGCAGGACAATGCTGGAGAAGCAGGAACGAACTCATAAGTGATGTACTCTTATGGACCCCCACACATGGCCGTGCAAGAGCAGGACTACCTGCACGAACATACATTCAGCAGCTATGTGAGGATACGGGAGGTTGTCCTGAAGACCTACCTTGGGCGATGAACGATAGGGAGGAGTGGCGAGAGAGGGTCAGGGATATCCGTGCTACCTGCGCGATATGATGATGATGACGGTTTAATTGTCAAAAATTTTTCTATTTCAAGCTATTCAGTTTACTCAATTAATTTTAGCAAAAGTATGCTGTTATTTCTATTTAACCCATAGATAGGGACCTATCAGGTGCTACCACTCCGGGCCAGAGTGGACCTGGTAGCGATGGCATTGAAGGGGTACTCCGCATTCCCCCAAAGCTCCAGCATCGCTGGAACTCACCATCAGATTGTTTAGTGTCATATCCAGGACACTCGTTAGGGGGGTGTCTTACCCCTCTCCAGAGGTGCAGTCAGTGTATTCTACAGCTCCAGCTGACTGGGCAAGGTATTCTTCTCAGTACTCTTAAGAATGCTGTAGTTTGGATGGTTTCTGCCCGTCCTCTGATATCCAACTTTTCCATTCCCTTTCATCAAGCCTTTGGAGACTGTTGTAGGCGATCCAATTATAACTGGTATAATAGTCACCCTTGAATTCTACCCCTTTGTTGGTCTTCTGGCAAGGTCCGCGTACCTGTCTTTGTTTTTCGTTTTCTTTCATTTTCACTTAAAGGTCCAGAATGGCAAAGTCCACTATACGACATGCTCTCTCTCTCTCTCACTCATTGATAGTTATTACTTGGCCAGGTCCACTGACTTGGCTTCGGTGATTTGTTCGTATCTCAAAACCCTAAATATTTTTATGCATCTCCTTATTCGGGCTGGATTCTGGTTTGTGCACATACCATTAGGCAGAATAGTCAATTATTAGTTTCCTGTTCTATTCCTAGTCGTTTTTAGTCTTATACTCCCTTTTTCCTAGTTTGCTGAGTTGGCTTTTTATGTGATCAATCATTTCGTCTCTATCACCACATAGCCTACACTTGCATTTCTGTAGCGTATTTTATCTATTTCTGTTTTAATATAATTAGCTTTTATAGCATTGTTTCTAGTTTCCCTTTCCATGTCTTCTCGTGTAAAATTTCATCAGCTTGTCACTTGAAATATCCTTACAGTTGTTTTTCTTCTCCTTTCTTTTTCCTAATTATGATTATTCAAATAAGCACTATATTGTCTCTGCTGTTTTATGACGCTGTAATTAGTGTTGTCCTTGCTCATTTCATGTTCTTTATCGAGTTCTTCTGCTGATGCATCCACGCTGTGTTTAATGCTGGTAAGTCCTCTTCCTCCCTCTTTTCAGATTCATTATGTCAGTGTCATGTCTCGGGTATAAAGCCTTGGTCATCGTCATCAACTTCCTTATCCTCTGGTCGATGTATCTAAGTACTCCCTTTGTTCGATTTTAAGAAAAGACATAAAATTCTTTTAAGGGGTGGGGGTAGCCTAAGTAATCATCCCTTTGATGAGATTTCTACAGCAGAGTTCAATTTCGAGAAGTTTTCTCGTTAGTCTGTTGGACGCTTCTTCTTCTTATTATTATTATTATTATTGACTCCTTGACAGTTTTTCACACCAGTTTTAGCTGATGGTCTTTCACTGGAGTTTGAGGGACAAGTCTCCTCGAATCCCCAGGACTCTTCTCAGTATTCTGACCGATCTCAATAATGCAGTAGTTTGGATGGTCTCCACACGTCTTGTTATTTCCAAGCCCTCCCTCTTTGGTTACTATACTAAGAGCATCAATTACAATTGATTTTATCGTCCATAGCTTTTTTATTTCCTTTGCAAGATCGAGGTACTCATCCCTCTTTTCACATTCTTTCTATTTCCCTCGGTGATCCGCCGGGACAGCAAAGTCCACAATTTTTGTTGATTATTATAAGATCTGGTCGTCTGCCCGAGATTTGGTGATCTGTTAGTATTTCTATGATCTGTTAGTATCTCAAAATCCCTGGTGAGTTTGTGGGTCTCATTCTGGGTTGTGCGTATGCCATTCGTATGCCATTCGTATGGTCAAACTTCAACTTTTCAGGGTTTTTCACACCAGAGTTAGCTGATTTTTTTTTTTTTGTTTTTTTTTTCCCTTGAGTCTGCTGGTCTCTTCTCAGTATCCAGGATGATCTCAGAAACGCTGTACTATGGATAGTCTGAACTTGTCCTCTTATATCCCGGTCCATCATATCTTGTACCAAACTACTGGTAACTGTACCAAACGGACCAATTGCAATTGGTTTAAGTATTTGATATAAGTATTTTTATCATTAAGGGTTTTCGGACTATTGCCTTCATCTTTATTGTTATTTCCACAACGTTTTGGCCAATATGCCTTCCGGCCTTCTCCAGGTGTTAGTCGAACTCGGGAACCTTCACGGAACTTTGAACTACGTCCTTTTATTGAAACCGTTAGCACTAGTACAAGTGTTAAGTATTCCTGTATTGTTATTCGCCCGTAGCGAGGGTTGAACCTGCAACCAGGAAGCTTAGGGAACCAACGCCTGTAACCGTTACGCCATGTGTCCTGCTGGACAATTCAGAGTGAATTTTTGGAACTTAATGTTCTTACTTGACTAGAATTACTACTATTATGTATGATTTTTTACCTGTGCTCATATTCAGATTTTCTTTTTCGACAAACACCTGAAGAATGCCGGAGGACTTATCGGCCGAAACGTTGTGGAAATAATAATAAAGATGAAGACGGTAGTCCGAAAACCCTTAATAATAAAAATCAACAAGCTTTGTCAAAGAAATTTAGACAATGGATATAAGTATATTTGTAAGACGACTTGGCATTAAAGTGAGAAATAAAGAAAATGATAACTGGGTGTATTAGAATCAGAAAATAAATATACAATTAAAATATCTTTTTTTTAAAACTTAACGATGGCCTTTAATATATTTCCATTAGAACCTTTAGTTCTCTTCAATCTGTAAGTTCACTTCCATTATCATTTATTCACCTGATCTATATGTTTTTGTTTGTTTGTTTGTTTGTTTGTTTTTATTGAAGTCTTTAGTCAACTGCTTCTTTTTATTCAGAAAAAAAAACTCGTCAGGAATTTTACTGAATGCAAAAAACACACACTAAATATTTCCTTCATTTCTTTCTTCATTTCTTCTTTTTATTTCTAATTATTTTTTTTATTAATGTCTCTCTCTGATCAATGACGATGTTAACAAGAATCTATGACCAGAAATCTAAGACATAACTCGTCTTCCTAAATTAATACTCAAAGAATAAAACCGAATCGACTGGGATGAGGGTAAGACTCCAGCAACGATTGTCCAGGATATGAGGTTAAAATATTTGTGACACTCCAGTCTGGATCTTTGGTGAATGCGAAGTTCACTTTCATTATCATCGTTCCCAGGTCAAAACTAAGCAGGAATGGTAGCACTTTAAAGGGCCTATTTATCAGTCAAATAAAACTGTTTGACATTTAAACTGAATGCAAAAGCATGGACGTATGGTAAATTGAAATATTTGAAAAAGAACTGTTTGAACATTTAACTGTATGTAAAAAATGACTGGTGTTTAATTGAATTTTTAGTGATACATTGCAATACTTGGAACCATTTAACTTTGATTTATGCTAAACTGAATTTTTTGAAATAGAACTTTTGGATCATTTAACAGTGAATAAGCAAAGGACTTATGTTAATGATATATGTGAATACTTGGAACTATTTAATTTTGTTTGACTTTGAATTATATATATATATATATATATATATATATATATATATATGAATAAATTGAATTTGGCATTAAAAAAAATACAATGGTTGATATGCCACAAAACCAAACCAAATCAAACCCAAACACTCAAAGAATGGGGAATACTAAAGGAAAAAAAGCAATTAAAAACAAACAATTCACTTTATGAGATCCCAAACTATGTCATTAAAAATAGATTTTAAAAATGCAAAATATGAACTAAAAATGTACCATCCTTCTCTCCCAGTCACCTTTTGTTATCTTGTTGAGGAGAAATCGCATTTTAATAAAAAAAAAAAAAGGAGAGTTTTGGAATGACACTAAATTGCATTCGGTGGTGACACTCAAGTTCTTGTCCTCTGAGAACTATAGCGTACCATTAATTTTACTGTCAGGTCCAAAATGACCCACAGGGTTGTACCTGTTCCTATGGGTCAAATAGATCCATTTTAAAATTAATAAAATTATTAAAGAATACGTTCATTCACTTATGTGTATACAAATCATTTCGATCAAGAATAGGTTCTTTAAGTTATGATATTTTGCTTTAGAATGTTATCATTAATCAATTAAATCCATATGCATCTATGTGGAAACACAGGATTATTATTCAATTAAAGTTGTCAATTAAAACCATGTACAACTGTGTAGAAAGACAAGATTATTATTCGATAAGAATTGTTAATCAAAAGCATATATAACTGTTTCCAAACATAGGATTATTAGTCAGTTAGATTTGTTAATCAAAAGCGTATACAACTCTATGCAAACACAGGATTATTATTCAATAAGAGATATTAATTAAAAGCATATACAACTGTATGCAAACACAGGATTATAATTCAGTTAAAGTTGTTAATTAAAATCATATACAACTGTATGCAAACACAGGATTATAATTCAGTTAAAGTTGTTAATTAAAAGCGTATACAACTTTATGCAAACACAGGATTATAATTCAGTTAAAGTTGTTAATTAAAAGCGTATACAACTTTATGCAAATTCAGAATTATTATTCAATAAAAATTGTTAATTAGAAATTTATGAATAAATACTACTTATTATTAGAGAGATCTAATTAATAACACATAACTGCGAACATAGTAATATGAAATACATTTATTAAAGATGGTTTTCAATCCTCCAAACCATTACCTGTGTTAACGAAATATCTGATATCATTAATTGTGTCCAAACAAATTAGCTCAAATAGATTTAAAAGTTTAATTAACTACGAATTATTCACTTATATATATATATATATATATATATATATATATATATATATATATATATAGGCTGTCTCAATATAAGTGGGACCCATGTGACTGCTAATTGCTCAAGTTATTTTTAATCAAGTTATTTTTAATCAAGTTATTTTTTGTTTCAAATTTGAAAATAGTATACTATAACAACTATTCCTCCTCGATCACAATGCCTTTGACAAGAGTGGAATAAATATTTCACGATACTACTAATTTCGAGACAAATTGATAAGATTTCTTTGATTTAATTCTATTATAGTAGGTGGCGTCGTTACTATAAGCGTCGTAAATATATTTTGCCAATCCTTAAGTAAAATGCATTTGACGCTTCAGATATCAGTGCAGTGCTGACTATATGGGTAAAATTTTCCAAAGATTTCAAGGAAGGAATGTCTAATATATCTCGGGTTTTATTGCGAGACATGCACTATCAACATTATCCGGGCATTTGCAGACGCATGGGTCCACTATTGAAGACCAATATTTGCCAATGTCTCTCATCAGACAAGGCTTAACTCAAGGTCAAAAGCCCGAAGGCCGATTAAAGTGAGGATAAAGTGCAATGTGGTTCTAATGAGGAAAGCAGTTTCACGAACCCAAATGTGGGTCTGGGCACGGATGCCGTGCTATAGCTTAAACTAGACAGCAAGGTATAGTGCTATGAATAGAGAACAAAGGAGTCAATGTTGCTGCTCAGCTACCTGGAGGTAGCCCAGCCGAAATTGGGAGACTTACTGCCTCAAGTCTGCCATTGTTCCATTGCGGAGCCCGAACGGGCTCCTGAGAGCGTCGTAAAACGACCTCCCCTATTCAAGAGCAGATATTGAATATGAAAGCATACAAATTCAATCATTCAAAGGAGTTTTTCTTTGTTCTGCAGGTTTCTCAGCACATGCCCTACCTGGTTTTTGCACCGGGGTCTGCTGTGGAACGATATCATCTGGTCCGTGGGGGAGGGCTGTCTCCGCAGGCAATACCTGCTCTCCAAGGCTAAATTTATAGCTTGGGGCCAAAGGCAACCCAGTATGAAGAAATACCGAAGGGTCACGGATTTTTGTGACGACTGCGCATGCGTCTCAATTTGTTCAGTTGTGTACTTCCCTGGATGAAACAAAAAATAAATAGTTAAACTCACCTGATGAATACAAAGTAAATATCAGGTTTAGCATTATACTTATATTATTCTTACTTTTATATTATACTTACTTAAAAACCAACACCTCACTAAAAACTCGAAAAATTTATAATTTTGTTTGGTTGGGTTTTATAGAATTTCAACAATTGTTGGTTTATTAATCAAAAATCAAGTTTTTGCACACAGATAAATGGTTTCAAGTATTGGTATGTAACTGTAACTATTTAATACCAGTTACTTGTTTGTACAGTGTTGATGTTAATAAATTCTATTTGATCCTAGCAAATACTACAACCCCGGGTCAGAATGGATCTGGGAACAATAGCATTGAAAAGGTACTCTACATTCCCTAAAGCTTTTAGGCAGGAGCCTCGCTAAATAGTTTAATGTCATATCCAGTCAGGGATCTAATCAGAAAAATCTGTTTCAGAAAGGTCGTTCGAGGAAATTTAGCACCAGTATCTCTTTGTACTTGACGCGTCCTTGCTTAAAAACTCAGCAATATAAGGTATGGATCAAGGTTAAGTGGCACAATCCAAAGAAAAGAGAATCTTTTCCTATCCCTCAGTGTAGTATGTATTGAAAAAGAAAGCCTTAGGTTTGCCTTCAACTACGATCAGCTAACTTAACAACTAATACATAATATATATATATATATATATATATATATATATATATATATATATATATATATATATATATATAATGACTTATGTATATATAGAAAATGATATGAAAATTGTCAAGAACTTCTCCGGGAGACCTTTAGGAAATTATGATTAAAACCCTATTCAACTATTCATCATCACTGATAACATTCTTGGAATCTTCCCCATTTTTTCCATATGTTTTGCTTCCGTCAGAATAGTACTGCCATGGAAGTGTTAACATCTTTTGAATTATTTCTGGAAGATTCCAAAAATGTGTTGACAGAGATGGCAAACAGGTGGAGATTGTTTAAAATCATAGCATCATAAAGATGTTCCCATCCATAGAAGTGTTAACATTTTTGAATAACCAGTATTTACACACACACACACACACACACACACACACACACACACACACACACACACACACACACATATATATATATATATATATATATATATATATATATATATATATATATATATATATATATATATATACACAAGCACACACTCATATACATATATGGGTGCGTGACTGCGTGACTGCGTGTATATATATATATATATATATATATATATATATATGAGAACACAGTGATATATATATATGAAAGCGTCAAGAGGGAAGATAGATATAAACACACATAAATACATAAAGATTAATACCTATATTCTGAAGCCTCAACTCTTTTTATCTCCTGGCTTTCATCTTGACTTCTCATTATTATCAGTTTTGCTCAGAGCCTCAAAGCAGAGTTCAGTAATAAATCCAAAAAATAGCGTCATTATAAAACAAGGTGCCAGAAAATTTCACTATTTTGTGCATTTATTGTTGCCGAAAATGACAGACGAGCGATAGATAAATCGGTATTTGTCTCTCTGGAATCGTTTTTAGAATCCGCCGTTTTCGAAACTTATCGACAATGTTTGCTGAAAACCAATTTTTTTATGACATGATCTCCCCCTTTATTTTTGTTCCAATAGCAAAAGGAAAAATCTGATCTTTACACGTTTCCAAATGTTACCTCGTTTTGAAACATCACATAGAAACACCCACACACAGGAATTCTTTACTGCGTGTGTAGAAATTTACAAATAAAGCAGCAAGAAAACGCAAGTACAACACAAGTAAGGATCAAACGTTTGAATTTTTTTTCAAGAATAATTGTGTATAGTTTGTTTGTCTGTCCTCTAAAACACGACTCCACTTTTTATGCAGATAAAAAAATGATATACAATGTATTTCTAATAGAAAATCATGGCTGATGCTTTTTTAAGGATAAAAAAAATTCCAGGAAATTTTATTGTAAAACGTTAGGCAATGGATTTTCATAGAAAATGATTTTTGCATTGTATTGATATGGTTTGGTTTGGTTTCTTTGTTTAATGGTATATCAACCTTTGTAGGTTATTTAATGTCAAAGCCATCCTTCAAGATAAGCAGTAGTGGTACTATCTAACCCATAGCTGGGAGGAGAAGTGGATTCATACATTCTCCAAGGGTATTTGTCCGAAAGCAAAGTAATAGTGCCACTAGAGTTCGAACTCGCTTACTATGACTCCGCAGTCCACCGCTTTACACCACTAGGACCCTCCTTGAATTTATATGAATAATTTATGACAAGTTATGTCAGTCTTCTATAAACAGAGAAGATATTTGATGTGGAACGATGAAATTTGCAAGTTATATGTCTGGTGATAAGTCTTCCTACACATTCAAAGGTTGGCCCAGTCGGTTGGGGCTGTAGAATACACCGATTTCATCTCTGCAGATGGTTAAGACTCCCCAACGAATATCCTGGATATGACACTAAACAATCTGATAGTGAGGGTTCAGTAATGCTGGAGCTCTGGGATATACAGAGTACCCCATCATTGCCATCGCTCCTAGGTCCGGAGGGGAAGTACCTGATTGGGTCCTATCGATTGATCCAATCGATCTGAACTGTATGCTAAACTGAATTGTATTGTAAACTAGTCGAACAGCTCATAGGATACTGAAAGAATAAATAAATAAATAAATAAATAAATTAAGCAGACAGTAGTCATCAAATATAAAGGCCGAGGCACTCGTGGTAATTACAAATGACTAAGGAAAGCCGGAGGTCCGAAATCACGTGCGCATGCGTGAGTGGATGTGAGGAGACAACTTGTGTCATTTCAGGAGTCGATGGCAAGACGCGACGAGGTTAAGTCATCAGTAGAACACCGGCCACGAAGATGTAAGGATCGAACATAAATTCTTGGGCGCACCAAAGGTGGGTGTAATGTGAAACGGACGAGGATGTTAGAACTAGGAAAAAATTTAATGTTGGTATCTGATTATCTTTTTCTCACTAGGGTATGTTCCTTAATTTTTTTTAGTTGATGGTCGTCTAATGCTTATAGAGACATTTTTCTTTCTCACAGCGGCTACTTTCTACCTAGTAGTAAATAAACCTTGGTATATGTTTAACAATTTCGCGTTCGTCAACATTATTACTACTGCAAAGTCACAACGGGGGTCTAAGGTTGCATTAGTACGGCTATAGTACAGTATAAAATAGAACTGTTTTGACATTTTAACCGGCGTACTTACGCTGAACAATTTCTTTGAAATAGAATTGTTTATATGTATAAAAATAGATTTGGCATTAAATAACCAACAATGTTTGATATGCCATAAAACCAAACCAAATCAAACCAAACTTCCAATAACGACATTGATAGAGTTTTTCCATGAAGATGCTGATCCATAGCCCATTGATTACCAGTAATTCTACGTACTTTTTTGAAACAACACTCAACCAAACAGTATTTGTTGTGCCAATTACCTCCCATCTCTTAAACCATCCAAGTAAAACAAAAAAGACATGGTGGAGAAATAAGGATGAACTGATAAGCGATGTTCTTAAATGCACTACTACACATGGGTGCACCAGTGTTGATCGACTAACAATGACATACAGAGATCAGTTCTCTAAGGACATTAGTCGGAGTCTAAAGGATCTTCCCGAAATAATCACGATAGGGACTGATAGATTTATATAGTACTATGAGAGCATAGTACCAAATGTGATATTATGTTTTTCCCGGTACCGAATTTGAAGAGTGTAACACCATGGCAAAATCCCAAACCTTGAACATCACTAGATGTTACTTCTTCAAACACAAGGCGACTCAGTTGTTCCCGATACGAAGGTGTTTATTATTATTATGCAGTTTTCTAGTAGTCATCGATGTACGCGCGTGCGAGAGAGAGAGCGAGAGAGAGAGCGAGAGAGAGAGAGAGAGAGAACTTGTAATCGTTATGAACAGAGACACACTTGTTGCTACACAGAATCACCCACCCCTGTCGCTGCCTCGAAGAGCTCTTGTAACCGACTTGACTCGACTCTAAACTCAATTGCTTGTGGGTCTCAACTTCTCTAGTCCTCAACTGACTAATTTTCAAAATTAGCCATTTTTAAATATTCTAAGATTGAGTAAATAATTAGTGTGATGTCATCTCACTAAGTTATTGCGTCATATCATCATGATCATCACACGTGTCCCTACCTTTCTTTATGTTTTTATTTTACCTCAGTCAAATTTATGACACAATATGAATCCATTTCATTTACATTTGGCCTTCCTGTCTTCCCCAATGTTGTTTTGACGTCAGGTATTAAATCTTGACTCCACTATGAACGTGTTTGACCTTTCTAATTTGACTCACATATCCATTCAAACATTTTAGCTAACTAAAAACAAAACTGAATAACCAACAATCTGACCAAGATAAGCAATAAAATAATTAATGCAGTTAACTATCACTGTAATTGTTTTATATTAATAAGAGTGTTTGCCAATGGTCCGGGAGACCGGGGTTCATTCAAGGTCGCGTCATACCGAAGTCTTTAAAAATCGTACTTGATACCTCCTTGCTTGACACTCAGCAATATAAGGTACGTAGCAAGGGTAAAGTGAAGCAATCCTGGGAAAGGAGTAGCGCAATGCCCTTCACCTCGGTGTAGTAGCTATTGAAAAGGGAGCCTTCTGGTTGCCCTCGACTACGGTCGCCAACTTTACTCACTTATATGAGACTAAATAAGAACACATTATTAATATTTTGTTTTTACAGGAAAGTACATATCAAAACTATTAGAATTATCAAATTTGATACTTCAATCTTTGAAAAAGAATCTTAATCCTACAAATCTCAGCAAGGACTTGCTGTATTCTAATTTGAAATTTAAAGGAATTGTTTTATTCAGTATCGTGCGTTTCGTTTGTTTTTACAGGATATTTTTCTAATTGATTCTCCTTAAGTCGGCATTGAAACTCTTTAATCTACTCAATTTATGTCCTCATTTGATTGTATAACCGTTGATTTGTTTTAAATTCGAAAGGTAACTCACATCAAGAAATATTTAAGATTGTTAAATATATTTCATTTCAGTCTTGTAGGTATAAAACTAAATTAGATATCTTTACTATCAATACGACCTGATAATGATAATGACAGATGGTAAAATCCTTTGTAGTATATCTCTCAAGTAAAAACTGTTGTGATATCTCTAGCGTAATAATTTCACGTGTATTTTAACCCCTTCGCATGAACTGGATGCGACACTAGAACAAATTCCTCATTGTCTGCCCCATTCAATTGGCCTTGTGCCACATCTAAGCAAAAAAGCTTAGTAAATTAGGGCACCTCGGGTAGCGTAATGGTTAGCAAGCTAAACTGGCAAACCTACACGAGTGAGTTCGAGTCTCATTGAGTGCCCCATTCATATGGCCTTGTGCCACATCTAAGCAAAACGCTTAGTAAATTACCACTAGAACAAATTTTAAGCGGTGTTTAATTTGTTGGAATTCAGTTTTTCTTTACCTAGACCGATAGCCATACCAAAGTTAAATAGCCCCGTTTGCCCTATATTTACCCATAGCTGGTGGGAGAATAGTTTGAGTTATTCTTTTTCCAAGAATATTAAGGCTAAGGGAAATACAAACTAGCTCTAACAGGATTAGAACTCAGGTCGCCGTACCGATTTGCCACGACAATAACCTCTAGACTACTGATTCTAAAACTTTTGGATCAGTCGGACCACTTGATCTATCCATGGACCGGTGTATAGAATTAAAGCATTTGTTAAACTTCAAATAAAGTTTTGTTTTGTTTGGTTTGGTTTCTTTGTTTAATGGCATATCAACGTTTTTTCGGTTATTTAATGCCAAAGCCATTCTCTTAGAAGAACAGTACTGGTACTATTTAACCCATACTTGTGAGGATAAGGGGGCTCATACCTTTCCCAAGTGTATTTGCCCGAAAGTGAGCTTAGTAGCGCAACTGGAGTACGAACTCGCTTATTATGAGCCTGCAGTCCATCGCTTTAACAATTACACCACGAAGACACCCCCACAAACTTCGAATAAAAACTGATTTATACAGACATGTTAAAATTAAGTTCATTTAATACGAAAATCGGTCATCAATATAAATTAAGCCCCAGGGTTCAGTCAATGGGAACAGTGTGACTGTTCCTTATTTGCCGATTTCTCAAATTAAAAAAAATCAGGTGTGGCACCAACGGGTCAGTAGGTAGAAATCGACGGATCGATACTACCTACCACATTTGTTCTCCCCAAACGGTTTCAATTGCTTCGGTCACGTGATACAAAGAGCACATATCAAAATATTGCAAAACTTTTGTCGCTTCCTAGTGATAAAATCGATATTCATTCATTTATATTTGGCATCGCTCGTGGCGTAATGGCTAACTTCGTTGCAAGAGGACTCTGTCACCCACGTTCAGATTCTAGATAAAACTGTTTGTATTTCACATAGCTCTAATACTCTCTGGAAAATGGATGAATCCAGCTATTCTCCCTTCAGCAATGAGTAAATAAGAGGGTAGTCGGTTTTCTTTAATTTTAGTATGATAATCGGTGTAGAAGGAAAACTGATTCCCAAACGGATGTAGACCTGAAAAGGAATGGCTTCCGCCGGGCAATTCGTGGTGAAAATTTGCTGCATGACTAGCGCCACCTACGACTAAATTAGATTACGGGTTAAGTCTAAGTCATATTTATTATTGGTAAGAATTATCCGCGATATATATATATATATATACATTTATAGGCGTTTTTGGTAAGTAAAGAATATAAGCTTAGAGATGAAGATTGGTAAGAACTGAAACCTTTTAGCTGAATTTTGAAATTCACCAGCCGTGACAATCAGACTTTAGTAGGGTGTATTCCAGTTGCGGCTGTATCTGTTCATTTGAAGCTGATATCATAAAAAATGATCAGCCAACTCATACAATGTATAGCAATAACATACTGAATTTTCAAGAGTCTACAACAACTCTAAATGCCTGAACAAAAAAAGTCTGGAAACTTATTGAATTCACCACGTAAGATTTGCACTATGCATCTCATTGCCTATACGCTCATATTTACATTTTTGTATAGTTCTTTCATAAGATTTTTGCACAAATAATTAGTAAACAGATGAATTTGTGGTATTGATGGGGCTCTAACGGGAACTGCCTATCAGAGTCAGAGTAAACCCGGGAGTAATTGCCAAAGAGGAATACTCCACACTTTCACACATCTTCAGAACTGTCGCCACATCACAGATGCAGTTTAGTGTCCTGTCCAACAACCCTTTTTCAGGGTATACGGTCAGCGTAGTCTATGGCTGACTGACAGGACCCTAATGAGTTTATGTATATATATTACAGTATATATTTGTGGTAAACAGGGGAGTCAGTTGGTTTCTCGTTTCAAGGAAAAATAGTAACGAAGGCTGGTTCTATCTTAAAGGGAAATATGTTTGTTTGTTATTTAATGGCATATCAAACCTTCTTGAGTTATGTAATGCCAAATGCATCAATTTAGAAGGAAAGTAGTGGTACTATTTGACCCAAAGCTGTGAGGATAAAGGTGTTCATACCTTTCCCAAGGGTATTTGTTGGAAAATGAATTGAATAGCGTGACTAGAGTTCGAACTTGCATTCTACGATTCTACAGTCCAGCGGTTTAACCATGACGCCACTGGGACACCCGAGATATGTCTGAGTGATGTTGTACTTAAGGGGTTTGAATGTGACATCTTAGTAAGTAAGTTTGAACTTCAATCACGCAATTGCATTCACTTTACGACTAATACCATTTGGTAAAAAGGTTGATATGCCATTAAACAAAGAAACCAAACCTAATACCATTTGGAAAGCTTTGAATCTTTTTTATCCTTAGACATGGGTTAAATATTACCACTACTGTTCTTCTACATGTTATATAGCCACATAGTACATATGCATGCAGAAACATAATCAACACAATAAAGAGGAGCGGAGACAGTTCTTTAGAAAAATATACCTCACACTTTATTCAAAATGGTTACGAAAGGGTTTATGTGAGAGAGGTGAGTTGGATACTGAACAAAGACTGCAACATATTGACCCCCACTCTTCTAGTCATTGCAGCATTTCTTTCCCGTTCTGCTGGGCTGCTCAACCAGGGGCCTGGGGGACCAGCTTCTGCTGGGTGTGGTTCTCACTCCTCGAGCTGGAACACTGACTTCAAACTCTGATCGTTAACTGATCTGAACTTCCTGACACACCGGGTTATATAATTGTTCCTCGTCCATCTGCTTCTTGTGAGCGTCACATTTCCACTCAATTCAACCCGTCGACAGTCAAGGTTATCCCATGATATTTTCGACCGGATGCACCTGTTATTTACACAGGTGCATTTCTAATCTGAAGGCTTGGCCGGGTCGGAGGTCAATATGTTACATACAGGTATGACTCACGCATTAAATAACCCAATGTGCCATTAACAAAAGAAACCAGTCTCTTGCAGAATCTGTCATCTTTATAGTTTGCAATAAGACCATTAAAGAAATGTTCTAAATTCAAATCGTTTTCAGTAAAACAAAAATCCCCACCACAACACTCTTGGTAAAGTGCAGTTTACAATTTATCACCCACGTTCGGGTTGGTTGGTTGGTTGGGTTTTATGGCATATCAACCTTTGTAAGTTATTTAACGCCATATCCATTTTTATGTAAATAATCAGTTCTATTTAAAACAATTCAGTTTAGCATGAGTACAGTTTAATTGTCAAAAACATTTCTATTTCAAACTATTCAAGCAGTTATATATAACAATTCAGTTTAGTGTAAATACAGTTTCAAGGCCACAAATAGTTCAATTTAAAACAATGCAGTTTATCAAAATCCCGCAGTTTAAACGAAAGTACAGTTTAATTGTAAAAAAAACATTTCTATTTCTAGCTATTCAGTTTAGTCAAATAATTCTACTTCAGCTAATTCAGTTTTGTAAAAGTACAGATTTTGTTTACACACAGTTACATGTCAAAACAGTTCTATCCTATGATCAGGAATGAATGTGCTATTTTGTATTTCATAGATGTGACTTAAGGCGATTTTAGTGTTATGGTTATCGCTCTAAGAAATAAACTCGACAACCCGGGTTCAAATCCTGCATGAAACTGTCTGCATTTCCCATTGCGAAAATGTCATTGGGAAAGATATGAATCCGATTACTCTTCCTCCTGCCTTGAATAAATATCATGGCAGCCTTGACTCTTTAATCCCGGACGATGTTTTTCGTGTTTTTACTGCACATCTGTCTAGACTATGTGCTTAGGACTTCGATTGACAAAATCAGAGAAAATGGCTTCGAGCTGACTAAGAGAAGAAGCAAAAGGTACCCCGCAAAAACAATCACGGACGCCGACTACGCTGATGACTTGGCGATACTAGCGAATACGCCTAATCAAGCAGAGACACTACTACATAGTCTGGAACGAGCCGCAGCTGGCATTGGCCTCCATGTCAATGCAAACAAGACTGAATATATGTGTTACAACCAAACGGGCAACATTGCCACACTAGACGGAGCCTCTCTGAAACTAGTCGACAAATTCACCTACCTAGGAAGTAGCGTCTCATCAACCGAAAAAGACATCGACACACGACTGACGAAGGCATGGACAGCTATCGATAGGCTCTCGATCATATGGAAGTCGGACCTAACCTAACAGTGACTTAAGTAAATCAAGTATAGAGATGAAAACAATTTGTAAAAAGATTAGTAAAAAAAAACGTACGATGAGTTCAAGTAAAAAAATCATACATAATACTCGTAATTCATAGTGATGTAAGATAAGTCCCAAATAGGCACATAGCGTAACGGTTATAGGCATTGGTTCCGTAAGCTTCTAATTGAACTTCATCTGGAGGTTGCAGATTCAATCCTAACAACAGGGGAGTAACAATACATGAATACTTAACACTTATGCCCGAATATCGTAAACGGAATCAGAGTAAACGACCTCCGTAGATTTGATAAAGGACGTGGTTTGAAGTTCTTTGTAGGCTCCCGAGTTCGACCAGAAACGGCGGAAGAAAAGTGCAGATCGGGCGGAAGGCTGTGGATATAACAACGAAGGAAATAGTACAAAAACCCTGAATGATATAAATCATCCATTTATCGATCGTGAGTATGCTCGATCACACAGTTTGACAAAACTATTGACAGCATAGAGATCTTTAATAAAATTCATCATCATCATCTTGTCGTGCCATCGGCACGGATATCCCTGACCCTATCTCGATAAGTGATTCGGCAAGTAGATATAGGTTAATACATCTCTCTGTGTGTGCCTGTTACTCTCTCCCCGTATATATATATATATATATATATATATATATATATATATATATATATATATATATATATATATATATATATCCTCTTTTGAATTATAAAGAAAATGACATAAAATGCAATAATTCAAATTTAGTTTTTAAAAAATTATCAAATTTTAAACAACCAATTTAGATGTCGAAATAAAAACTTATTTAAAATTTTAAGAAATATCAGATATGTTTCATCGAGGTTAATCAAATTATTTGATCTATTTATAAAAAAAAAGGATAAAAATGAAATTAAAAACAAAAAAAAAACAAATAAAAACTGTGGTCCGAAATTATATGGCAAAATTGATTTATCAAATTTTATTTCAATAAAACAACATAAGAAAATCATGAAAAAGGATCAATCCCTTTTGTAGTAAAAAAGCAAAAAAAAAATAAAAAGTATTTGAACTCTTTACATTTTAATAGAGTGAATCTTTTCAATAACAGTCGTCTATTTAGCATTGTTTGGATTAAATTTTATTACTTCAGCCGGTTTACTTTGCGACATGATGATCTTAATTGCTTCCCATAGATCTGCTTTTCTGTTATATTATTTGCCACCTTCATATGATTTATCTACGCAATTGATCACAGATTTTCCATCGAAGTCAGTGCAGGGCTTGATGGTGGCTATTCCATTATCTTCTGTCGGATAAATCTTTTATGCTCAACAAATCCACGGGTAAGCATAGATACATGAGATAGAGCATTGCAGTGCATAAATACACAATTCAGTTGGAAATTACGTGACTATTCGAAGAAAGTCTTTTCCATCAAAGCGTGATAATCAGTACTGTCTAGTTATTCCCTTAGATCAACTTTAAATGGTTCAGTAATAGTTTGCTTGACGATTCCAGCCTATATCATCACACAACCACCACCTTGTTCCATTCTTTTAGAAATCGTCATGTGTAATTAGATAATATTCATCCTTTAAGCCCATCCATCACGTCCATCAAATATCATTTGGGATTCATCCATGAAAAATTATATTAGAAAAGTCAATTTTCGTTTTTTTTTTTTCGCCCAATGTTAAAAAAGTAAAGTTGGCGACCGTAGTCGAGGGCGACCAGAAGGCTCCTTTTCGATAGCTACAACACCAAGGTGTAGGGGAGGGCGCTACCCCTTTCCCTAGATTCTTCCACTTTACCCTCGATACGTACCTTATATTGCTGAATGTTAAGCAAGGAGGCATCAAGTACCATTTTTAAAGTCTTTTGTATGACATGACCTGGGATTGAACCCAGGTCTCCCGGATCATTGGTAAACACTCTACCTACCAGGGCATTGCTTTAGTGAGAGAAGATTGCAAAGGATATCATTTTACATATTAAAATTCACAAAGTACCCTACATATTAAATCCTGGATTCCCTCAAATCTAACTCAAATCTAAAGATCAGAGCGCTGGTCAAAAGTGTTGTTTTTTTAAAGTATAACCTGCTTTACGTTTATCTTCAGGAAGAAAGTTCTTAAAGTCTTTTTTATTTGCTTAGATTTTTCAACTGAGTGATATTTTCAATAGATTTCTTTGTCGTTCGATGATCTCTGCAAAGCACTTTTGATATCTGCAAAGTGGATAGCCCAGTCGGCTGGGACTGTAGAATATACCGACTGCATATCTGCAGAAAGTTATGAGCCCCTGTAACGATTGTCCTTGATATGACATTAAACTATCTGATAGCAAGGCTCTAGTCTTAGAGATTTGGGGAATGAGGAGTCGCCCTTCATTGCCCTTGCTCCCAGGTCCAGTCTGACCCAGAGTAATAACACCTGATAGGGTCCTATCTATGGGTCAAATAGAACAAATTATATGTACAAACAAATAACTGGTGTTAAATTGTGACTTTTATATCGCAAAACTTGAAACCATTTAACTGTGAGCTAAAAAAGAAGCTAGGTTCGCTTAAGAATGTATTCTGAAAAATGTGTTTACAAATTATATATATATATATATATATATCCTCTTTTGAGTTATAAAGCAAATCACATAAAATGCAATAATTCAAATTTAGGTTTAAAAAATTGTCAAATTTTAAACAACCAATTAAATGTTGAAATAAAAACTGATTAAAAATTTTAAGTAGTATCAGATAAGCTTCGTTGAGGTTAATCAAGTTATTTGATCTAAATATATCTATCTATCTATCTATCTATATATATATATATATATATATAGGATTTAGCATTAAAAACCTTTCAGTCGTTGATATGTCTTAAAACCCAACCAAACCAAACCAAGCCGAAGAGTACGTTCCGTCGCTCAATAACTTGGTTATTTTGTTGTTTTTTGGGTTTTTTTTCTGAAGTTGTTTGATCCTTCCGTGTTTTAAAATAAATTATAGAACATAAGAAATAGAGATTTTAATAGTTTTACGAGATCTTATGTTAATTTTAGTTTAATCTGCCTATTAATATCAATCATTCTTATGTTAATTTTAGTTTAATCTGCCTATTAATATCAATCATTCTTATGTTAATTTTAGTTTAATCTGCCTATTAATATCAATCATTCTTATGTTAATTTTAGTTTAATCTGCCTATTAATATCAATCATTCTTATGTTAATTTTAGTTTAATCTGCATATTAATATCGATCATTCGATTTTCGTAAATTCCAAATATCTCGAAAACTAACCATTAAAGATGGCAAAAGAAAAACTTAATTGAATATATTACTAAGGAGCAGAAATGGTGGAATTTAAATTTGACAAATATTCGTTAATTTATTTTTTTCTTGCTAATTATCACAAAGTCTGGTCTTTTGGCCAAGGTTAGATCATCGGTTTACGGGGAATGGAGTAGCGCCCTTCCCTACACCTCGGTATAGTAGCTATTTAAAAGGAACCTTCGGGTCTCCCCTCGACTAAGGTCGCCAACTACTTATGTACGTATGTTACTATTAATAAATCCCTGATAGTTTTATGCATCTTATTTTCTCGAATAGATTCTTGTTCGTGCTTATAACATTCGTCCAGTCAGTATTATCCAATCTGGGACGAAACTTTGCATTTCACATAACACAAATATCTTAGGGAATATATGAATCCAACTTTTCTTCTTTCCAGAGTAGGTAAATAGTAGGGCAAAGTAGGGTCTTTATCCTTGATATGGCAACCGATGTAAGAGAACGAAAACTTTGAATTCAAACTTGTTAAACTCCTCTTAAAAGTTGACCTTGTGTCACATGCTATAGTTCAGTGTGGTTGGTGAATACATACGTGAGTCTTGTGAAATTTCTTTCCGATTTTCAAAAGAAACAGGAAAATAAACCCTTATTGGTTTAATATGCTTATAAGATTAGACTCTATTTCAGTCCCTCAAAGATAATCATATTAATGCAAAGATCCATGTATTTTGTTAGTGCTTATATGATGTATCTTGACGGTAACATCACATTTTGATGGTTCCCAGTGGATGGCCTTTCCCTCCCAGTTGTACATTTTGTCTTGAACTTCTTTTTTGCCATTTTGCTGCAATTGATTATTATATAATAAGCATTTTGTTGTTGGTAACTCACCTATGACCAGAATAATGGACTTACCCAAAGGGTAAATTAATCAAAAACTAAGCTGGTAGATGGGGAGAAGCAGTTGTAGTAAGCACCTTGCCGGTCTTCGTGTACGTTGAACCAAAAAAACCCTCATCAAAGACTTGGATATATTTGTGTGGCACCTCATATCTCTGTGTTGAGTTATTTATTTATCGACCCCTAATAATCGGTCATAACACACTTTCAATTATATTTCCATAAAACCTTCACTTGCAATTCTGGAGCGTATCATATATTTTAGCTTGGCTCCTATATAATATTATTGCTGACTGGGGCTGTAAAATACACTGACTGCAACTCTGCAGAGGGGTAAGACCCCACCCTAACGAGTTTCCTGGATATGACACTAAACAATCTGATGGTGAGGTTCCAGCAGTACTGGATCCTTGGGGAATGCGGAGTACCCCTTCATTGCCATCGTTCCCAGGTCCACTCTGGCTCGGAGTGGTAGCATCTGATAGGGCACAATCTATGGGTTAAATAGAACTAACAGTATACTTATGCTAAACTGAATTGTTTGAGTAAACTGAATAGCTTGAAATAGAAATGTTTTTGACGATTAAAACGTACTTACATTTAAACTGCGTGCTTATGCCTAGCTGAATTATTTGAAATAGAACTGTTTTTCGACATAAAACTGTATTTACACTTAACTGAATTGTTACATATAACTGCTTGAATAGTTTCAAATGGAAATGTTTTTGACGATTAAACTGTACTTATGCTAAACTGAATTGTTTTAAATAGAACAGATTATTGACTTAAAAATGGATTTGGCGTTAAATAACCTACAAAGGTTGATATGCCATAAAACCCAACAAACGAAACCAAACCAAACATATATAATATTATTGAGCTGTATTAAAAGGGCTTTCAGTTTCTTTTTTGAGCTTTCCTTTTCTTAACCATAGCCAGTCATCTTGTACATTATCCCCAATGATGTGCAAAAGTGGGACGACCAGCACGAACATACATACAGCAACTATGTGAGGACACAGGATGTAACCCTGAAGACCTGCCGGAGGCGATGAATGATAGGGAGAAATGGCGAGAGAGGGTCAAGGATATCCGCGCTAGCGGCGTGACATGATGATGATGATGATACTTTGATGTATGAATACAGTAATTTTATATCATCCCATTTTTTTTCTAGATATTATTGTTTTTTATTGTTGGACCTCATCATACTTTTGTTGCGAGTAGCTTCTGTAATTAGTCATTCTTTGCACTTTTTTATTATCATAGATATACTGCGTAAATGTAGGCCTTAATGTACGTGAGTTCTCTTCTTCCTTCTTTTCCTGACACTATGTAACTCTCGGGTGTAAGGCCTAGTTCATTGTCATCAATTTCGCTGAACTTTGTTCAATTTCTTGTGGCTATATCCAGTCTTCCTCTCGGAGGTGCCCGTGGAGTAATGGTAATCGTCGTGGGTAATGGACACGGCGACACGAGTTCGAATCCTGAACGAGACTGATTGCATTTCACATAGCACTAATACCCTTGGGAAAGGTATGAATTATTCTCCTCCAGCTAAGGGTAAATAGTGGGACAGACTATGTTCTTCAGCCTTGGTGAGGCAACTAGTCTGGGAGAACCTGTTAAACTCCGCTTAAAAATTGACCTTGTGTCATATCCTGCCCGAGCGGAGGGGTTGGGTAAATATGGTATCCAGTCTTCCTCTCGGGCACATTTTTGGAATGGTTCAGTGAATCTTGAATAGTGTACATCATTTTTTTACTCTTTTAGAGTTTTTCACATCAGCGTTAGCTGATGGTTTTTCACTACAGTTTGAGTGACAGCAAGTCTCCTCAAGTCTCCATGACTCATCACAGTATTTTGGCCGTCTTCAATAATACTGTCGTTTGGATTGTCTCCTCCGTACGCCAACCTCCAAGTTCTTCAGTCTCTTTAGTAATCCTTAAGTCACTTTTCAAAAGGCACCAATCACAATTGGTACAATCGTCACTTTCATGTTCCTTGTTTTTTTTTCCATTCTCTAGCAAGGTCGAGGTATTTATCCTTTTCACATTCTTTCAGTTTTATTATGTGCTCAGCCGGGACAACGAAGTCAACAATTTCGCAAATTCTCTTTTTTTCTTGATTATTATAAGGTCTAGTGTTCTGGCCGAGATTAGGTGATCCGTGTGTATGTCAAATTCCCATAGAAATGTGTGCGAGTCATTTTCTAGGACAGGTGCTGGATTGTGCATATAACACTGGTTGGGATGGTCAAATTTAAATTTCTTCTTCTTCTTCTTCTTCTTCTTCTTCTTCTTCTTATTATTATTATTATTATTATTATTATTATTATTATTATTATTATTATTATTCACTCAGAGCTTTTCACATCAGCGATAGCCGATGGTTTTTCACTGAAGTCTGAGTGACAGCAAGTCTCCTCAAGTCTGCAGGACTCTTCTTAGTATTCTGGCAGTTCTCAACAATGCTGTCGTTTGGATGGTCTCCACTCGTCCGCCAACCTCCAAGTCCTCTAGTCCTTTTAGTAATCCCTTAGTTACTGTTCCAAACGCACCAATTACAATTGGTATAATTGTCACCTGCATGTTCCACAGTTTTTTCAGTTCCCTAGCAAGGTCGAGGTACTTATCCTTCTTTTCACATTCTTTCAGTTTTATTCTGTGGTCTGCCGGGACAGCAAAGTCGACTATTTTGCAAGTTCTCTTTTTTTTGGTTGATTATTACTTAGTCTGATCTCCTGGCCGGGATTAGGTGATCCGTTTGTATATTAAAGTCCCATAGGAGTTTATGCGAGTCATTTTCTAGGACAGGTGCTGGGTTGTGCATATACCATTTGTTAGTATGGTCGAATTTAAATTTCTTACACATTTCCCAGTGAATCACCTTACCGACCAAGTCGTGTCTCGCCTTATACTCCCGCTGTGCTAATTTGCTACATTCGCTTATTATATGATTGATGCTTTCATCTCTGTCGCCACATAGCCTGCATTTGCTATTTCGTTGAGTCTTATCTATTCTCGCTTTGATATGATTCGTTCTTATGGCGTTGTCCTGTGCTGCTATTAGTAGAGATTCTGTTTCTCTCTTAAAGTTTCCATTTCTTAGCCATGTCCAAGTTTTGTCGTGTGAGATATTGTTTATTAGTCGTTTAAAGCGGCCATAGGGCTGATTTCCTTCCCATTTTTGTTTCCTAGTTATTGTAATTGTGTTGTTCATAGTGTTCTCAGTTTCGTGTCTGGTGGCTGTAATGAGTCCTCCTTCGTGTTTTTGTATATAGTTTTCGAGTCGATGTATGGATGTGTCAACGCTGTCTTCAATGCTGGTAAGTCCTCTTCCTCCCTCTTTTCTAGATACATATAGTCTGTCAACGTCGTCTCTGGGATGCAATGCCTTAAATATTGTCATTAGTTTTCTTGTCCTTTGGTCCATTTGTTTAAGTTCCTCTCGGGTCCACTTGAGAAAGGGTCCGGAATATCTAACAAGAGGTACAGCCCAAGTATTTATTCCTTTGATGAATTTTCTGCTATTGAGTTTTGTCTCGAGTCGTTTTCTGGTTCTTCTGAGGTATTCTTTCTGGATTTTTTCTTTCATTTCTGCTTGTTTGATGGTGTCAGCCTCCAAGATGCCCAAGTATTTGTAGGTTTCGTTTTCTGCGAGTGATTTTATCTTATCCTTGTTTATTATTATTATTATTATTATTATTATTATTATTATCTTTTAAAATTTTTCCCACCAGCGTAAGCTGATGGTTTATCACAAGATTTTGAGTGACAGCAGGTCTCTTCAAGTTTCCAGGACGCTTCCCAGTATTCTTGTCGATCCAAACAATGCTGTAGGTTGGATACACTTCATTCATCTTCTTATTTCCAAGTCTTCCAGTCACTGTATCAATACTTTAGTAATTGTACCAAGAGTACAATTACATTTGATGTCACCGTTACTTTAATGTTCCGCAGTGTTTTCCATTCCCTAACAATGTCCAGATACTTATCTTTCTTTTTGCTTTCTTTCGATTTTACTCAGTGGTCAGGTTGGACAGCAAAGTTCACAACTCGGCAAGTTCTATTTTTTTTTCGTTTATCACTTGGTCTTGTCGTCTGGCAGAGAATATGTGATCCGTTTGTATCTCAAAAACCCCGAGGAGTTTGTGCGTCTTATTTTCTAGGACAGATTCAGGATTATGCATATACAATTGGTTTGTGAGGTCAAATTTCCATTTCTTGCACAATCTCTTTCCCATCCAGTCGTGTCTAGTCTTATACTCTTTTTGTGATAATTTGCTCCATTTGCTTTTTATGTGATTGATCATTTCGTCTTTATCACCATATGACCAACATCAACTATTTTGTTGCACCTTATCTATTTATGCTTTAATATAGTTGGTCCTCATAGCATTGTTTTGTGCTGATATTAGAGGAGATCGTTTTCCTCTTAAGGCTTCCCTTTTTTAGTCGCATCCAAGTTTACTCGTGTAAGATTCTCTTGTTTACCGCAAAAAATATCCATAGAGTCGTTTTCTTCCTATTTTTATATTCTAATTATTTTCGTTCTGTTGGTCTTCGTGTTGCTTCTGGTTGCAGAAATCTGTCTTCCTCTGTGCTTATCTATGTAGTCTTCGAGACGTTGTTTCGAAGCATCAATGCAATCTTCAATGTCGGTAAGTCCTCTTCCTTATTCTTTTCTTGACACTTATAGTCTGTCAATGCCATCTCTTGAATGTAAGGCCTTATGCATAGTCATTAGTTTTCTTGTTCTCCGGTTCATTTGTTTAAGTTCTTTGGTCACTTCGAAAATGGTGCCGAGTATCTTACGAGAAGGACAGTTCAAGTATTTATTCCGTTAATAAAGTTCCTGCTATATATTTTGATTTCGAGTAACTTTCTTTTTTCCCTGAGATACTATTTTTTAATTTTTTTCTTTCATCTCCACTTCTTTGATGGTGTCTGCTTCCAATATTCCCTAGTATTTGTACGTTTCCTTTTCTCCAAGCATTCTAATTTTTTCTTGATTTTAGATATAGTGGAAGATCCTGAAACCCCCCATGAATGGATTACTCGGTCTATAAAAGACTTGAGTAAGCGGTAACCAAGAGGTAGAAGCGAGAGTACCCACTTTGGCATTTTCTAGGACTCCTCTGAGTATTCTTGCCGATCTTAATAATGCTGTTGCTTGGATGGTCTCACTTGTCCTCTTATTTCTAATGCCGTCTCCCAATCCTTTTAGTGACTGTACCGAGCGCACTAATTACAATTAATATCCATAGTATTGTTTTGGGAGCCTTACCCATCTCTCCATAATGCACTCTTCTCACCTTTATTAGTACTGAGAGATTTCGCTGCCAGCCAAACAATACTGGAGTTATCCGAAACAGTACGAGACGTATTACCTTTTCAATGTAACTCTATCTTTCTTGTGCAATATAATCTGTTTACCTAATATCCGTTTCTGCGTTTTCATTGGTGACCCTTTCCGCGACGACAACAATTATTATTATTATTATTATTATTATTATTATAGTTTTTATTATTTTGCTTCTTTCGAGTTTTTCGCACCAAAACTAGTTCAATGGATTCTGAGTGACTACAGTTCTTCTTAGGTTTCCAGGACTCTTCTCAGGATTGTCCGATCTCAACAATGCTGTCGGTTAGATGTTCTCAATTCGTCCTCCTATTTCCATCTCTTCCAGTTTCCTTTCCAAACTTTCGGGAACAGTTCCAAGTGCTTGATTCCTAACTGGTATCACCATTACCCTTATTTTCCATCGATTTCTTAGTTCTCCAATGATTCCCAAGTGTTTGTCTCTCTATTCGTTTTTATTGATTTTCTTTCTATTTTCCACTGAGACAGCAAAGTCCACTCTACGGCAAATTGTCTTTTTTATATTAATTTTTTGATCTAGATATAGATAGACAGAAAGAAGAGTGTGTTTAATAAGATCATATTGTTGAAAATATATTTGTAGTGGTGTTTTAGCTAAATTCTGCTTGTTATCGATCTCGAAAGATATTTTATTTTACTTGTTTCATTTGAGAGAAAAAAGCAAACTTGCTGCTGTTAGAAAAGTGGGGTTAGCCTTCGCTCAAATCTAAAACACTGCAAAAAAAAAAGCCCTTACAACCAACAGTCTAATGCTCTACTGCTGTTTAACTCGTTTTAGCAATAAAATAGATATATCACATATAAGGAGAATAGAATTTGAAAAAAAAAAAAACAACTAACGATCAATCGATTTTGAGTGGTTCAACAAAACCAGCAAGAACTCTCAACTCCATTAAAACATTTGTATTTTATGGAGAAAAACAAAAACAAAAACAAAAACAAACAAAAACTGCAACAAAAAATAAAACAAACACACTTCGATATTTATAAACTAACAACAGTATTGCAATTGTTTTTTTTTTATTTGCATGTGTCTTCTGTCATTTCACTCAGAGTATTTTTTTAAGTGTGTCTTTTTTGAAAATCAGAATCATAAACAATGATTTCAAAAGAAAATTGCTTTTATCATAAAGTAAAATAGAGAAAAAGGTCTGCCCTTCGAGAAAGGTTGGTATTCAAATGAATATTCGTGTCGCTAGATCTATATGCATATATATATCTATGTGTGTGTCTGTGTGCGTGTGTGTGGGGGTATATATATATATATATATATATATATATATATGTATGTGTGTGTGTGTGTGTGTGTGCATTCATATATATATATATATATAATCAAATACATATGTCTAAATACATGTGTTATGTATACAAGCACATGCATACGTATGTTAATCATGCGCCTATATTTGTGCGTGTCGTACGATGGATACCCAAACATATTTACATACATATAACGTGAAGCACACATACATACGGACTCATGTACACACACACACACACACACACACACACACACACACACACACATATATATATATATATATATATATATGTATGTATGTATGTATACATATGTATATATTAAATGTATGTCTTTAAAATGTCAGAAAATACTCATAAAATGACACACGTACACACACACATACACACACATGTATATATATTTCAAATGTTAAAATAACACACGTATTGGAAATTATTTTTCTAATTCTATGTTGTGTGTAAATTACAATCCATAATTAGCATAACGACATAATTATACTCCCATAAACACACACACATGCACACACACACAAACACACACAAAAAGACACACACACAAACACACAAACACACACACACACACACACACACACACATATATATATATATATAATCATATTATATAATCATATATATATAATCATATATATATATATATATATATATATATAATCATATATAAATATAATCATATATATATAATCATATATATATATATATATATATAATCATATATATATCTGTGTGTGTATATTTAAATGATCACATCCCATCAAAACAATATTTACAATGAAAATATCAACCAAAACAAAACCTAACATTCAAAATATCAAGAAGACGTCGTAAAGTCCAAAACTCGAGTAAAACAAAAGTATATGAAATAATAAAAACTTAAAAACCAAATTCGAAATCATTTGTGTGCTGATTCCTTTTAGTATATATATATATATATATATATATATATATATATATATATATATATATATATGAAAGCACCAATCAAAAATCGAGTAATCCTGGTAAGAAATCTCGTTATATCAAATCAAGAATTTAGAGGAATAAATTATAAACAATACCGGTAAAAAAATAAGATTCGTGAATAATAAATCACAAACTCAAAATTAATCTGAAGACGTGTACCATATCAACTATTCATATTCATGATGACATTTTAATTTCAACTAAGATTTTTGTGTTTTGTAGGAATCTATAGGTGTCTATGAAGTCTGTAGCGCAGTTTTTCTTCCAGTCACAAACAACAGTCAGCCTACAACTCATAAAACCGCAGGTGATTTCCATAACATTGAGAAATCTAATACGGGTAAATTGAAGGTTCAGGGTGGACAGATATACTTTCATCATTTTAAACTGTCACTTGTGCCTGAACTTAGATACCTTGTAGTTGTAGCACCATGAGTCTGATAACTAATAACATATATATATATATATATATATATATATATATATATATATGATCAGTTACGATTATAGACTTTAGTGGTGCACATAGTACGTTTGCCGTTGAAACTGTTTTTTATTTGTCTGATTAATCCATAACTGCTAAAAAATACTATGTTGGAATTATACTATGGTTTTGAAACTTTCAACCCATAGCAGTATCGACTTTCTATCAAGAACAGCATCATTCCGACTTAACAGGAAATGAGAACTGTTTAAATGTGCACTGTTCCAAGCCATGAATTTTACTGATCGTTTCTGAAAAGAAATGGTAAGACATTAGCTGGATAGAACTTGAACCACACCGGTGTTTAAATGGTGGAGGTAGATCTATGTCAACCTTTATTCTATTCACCTTTCAAGCAAAGTGATGAGGAAATGTTCTACTTGCGTAAATATAAATTTTGCCACAAGATGCTTGTTGGTGGTGGGTATATCCCGTTAGCAAAGCTATTCAAGCAGTTTAATGCTATCTGATTTGGTTGGTGGTATGGTGATAGTTAGTACATATGTGATTTGAAGACCACACAAATGAACGTTCAATGCAGTCTAAATTGGGAACTTCAGTTTTATGATTCGAAACAGACGCAACCAAAAACATTTGTGGTACTAAAGATGAAAGCACAGTTTAATCGGGTTTGATTGGTTTGTTTGCTTGGGTTTTATGGCATATCAACCTTCGTAGGTTATTTAATGTCAAATCCATTTTTATATAAATAAACAGTTCTTTTTTAAGCTATTAAGTTTAGTCAAACAGTCCCATTTCAAACAATTCAGTTTAGTATAAGTATAGTTTTTTTGGCTTACACAAGGTTAAATGTCAAAACAATTCTATTTGAAACAATTCAGTTATGTGTAAGTACAGTTTCAATGTCAAAAACAGTTTAATTTCTAAAAAGTTTAATTTCTAAAAAAGCAGTTTTACAAACAAAAACAGTTCGATTTCAAACAATTCAGTTTTGCATCAGTACGCAGTTTAAATGTCAAAACAAATCTTTTTCAAGCAAGTTTAGCATAAGTATGCAGGTTAAAAGTCATAACAGTCCTATTTCAAGCATTTCAGTTTAGCTTAAGTATACTATTTAGTTCTATTTGACCCATAGATAGGGCTACCACTCCTGGCCACAGTAGACCCGAAAGCGATGGCAATGAAGGAGTACTTCGCATTCCCCAAAGCATTACTGAAACCTCACCATCGGATTGCTTAGTTTTATATCCAGGAAACTCGTTGTGGAGTCTTAGTCCTCTGCAGGGAAGTACTCGCTGTATTCTACAGCCCAAACCGATTGATTTGGTTTCATATCACATCAAACATTATAGGTTATTTAATGCCCATTTATCTTTATACATATATATCAAATATATGTGATTTATTAACATATTTTCTCGATAACGTTAAAATGAACCTGGGCTAATTTTTTGGACACACGTTGAAATAGTTTCAAGTATTCCTATGTAACAGTAACAATTTAACACTAGTCATTTAATTTACACATTAAAGTAGATATACATGATATGCAGCAGATTAGTTTGTCAGTAATTTTATTCCTAAATGAGTTACGACTAATTTGTTTGCATACTAGTGTTGGTATTATTTCTGCACACTTAAATTGTTTCAATTATTTCTGACACTTATCATTCAATTAAATATTAATCGCTTGTTTGAAAGCAGAGAAATTGTTACAAGTATTGCTATTTAACACTAATTATTCTTTTCAACATTATTCATTCGTTTGCACACTGTTAAATGGTCCCAAGTTTTGTAATATATCCTAACAATACAATTAAACATAAGTCGTTTGTTTAAACATAGTCAAATGATCGAACAACTCCTTTTCAAACAATTTTATTTAGCTAAAATCGTTTGATTACACTTAGTTTATATGTCAAACAGTGCTATTTGACCCATACAAAGGAACTTATCAAGGTCTACCCTTCCTGGCCACAGTGAACCTGGGAGTAATGGCAATGATGAGGTATTCTGCCCTCAAAAAACACAAGCATTACTGGATTTTCACCATCAGATTGTTTAATATCATTCCCACGACACTCGCTAGATGAATTATGACTTGTCTGCATGTATGAAGTTGGTGTATGCAGTTGATGACAATACAACAACTAGATAACTCAAGAAATATTGCTCGAGTTACAAGAATCTCGACGATCATGCCAGGTAAGGTAGTTCTAAAAACGTCGATTCCGAGGCCGTGCTCCGCGCCAAAGAGGCAAATACAAGGAGTAATGCTCGTAGAGTATCAGCTTAGCTATATATTACTCAGCCAGGTGAGGTTCGTCACTTCACAATCTTGGCTAAAAACATTACGTTTACAAAATATGGTAAAACTTTAGACTAACCCTAACATTTCAAAAACAGGTCAATTTAAACAAGTCTGTATTAATGTTTTTCCCCAGACCATTATAATTTTGCCAATCTTCAATGCTCTATTGGGCAACCGCATAGAACACAAAATTGAGAAAATATTTAGGAAGACAAAAAAGGCCTTCAGAGAAATCAATCCACAACATCACAAATTTCACTATTTGTCGCATACTTGGTGTTTGTACAAAAAACCTCAAGGCGACACTATTATTCATCGACTTCTCCAAGGCATTTGACTCCATACACAGAGGGAAGATGGAGCAAATACTTCTCGCCTACGGCCTCCTCAAAGAAAACGTTGCAGCCATAGTAATGAAATATAAAAACACGAAAGTGAAAATCCGCTCGCCAGATGGAGACACGGACAACTTTGACCTTGTAGCAGGTGTTCTGCAAGTAGAAAAATTACCCCCATACCTACTTATTATCTGACTAGACTACATGCTTTGAAAGTCTACAGATTTAAAGAAAGAAAATGTTTTTAGGTGGCAAAGGAAAGAAGCAGAAGATACCTCGCTCAAACTATTACAAACACAGACTACGCCGATAACATACCGCTTCTGGAAAATTCACTCACCCAGTCTAAATCTCTGCTACATAGCCTGGAACAAGCAGCAGGTGGCATAGGCCTCTATATCAACACAGACAAAATAGAATATATTTGCTTTAATCAAACAGGCGTCATCAACACATCAACTAGACTAGCAAAGGCATGGACAGCTAACGATAGTCTATACGTCATATAGAAGTCAGACCTGACTGATTCAATAAAATGCAGTTTTTTTCCAACAGCGCTCGTGTCGATACTGCTATACGGATGCACCACATGGACCCTAACCAAATGTAAAGAGAAAAAGCTTGATGGCAAGTACACAAGAATGCTGCGAACTATATTGAACAAGTCATGGAGGCAACACCTTGCAAAGCGGCAGCTGTACGGACACCAACCACCCATCACGAAAATTATCCAAATTAGACGAAGCAGACTTGCTGGACAGTGCCAGAGAAGTAGGGATGAACTCATAAGCGATATACTCCTGTGGACCCCATTTAGACGGAGGATTAAAAGCAGAACGACCGGCAAGAATCTATATGCACCAGCTCTGTGCCGATACAGCATGTAGCCTGGAAGACCTTCCTGGGGCAAGGGACGATAGAGATGGTTGGTGAAAGAGGGACAGGGAGAACCGTGCTAGCAGCGTGACATGATATATATATATATATATATATATATATATATATATATAATTGCATGATTTATTTTTTCCTTACTTTATACCATATTTTGCTTATACACTGCAGTGTAACTGTATATAACTATCACTGGAACATCACTGAGTGAAAATTTCAGTCCAACACATAAGCACACACACACACACACACACACACACACACACACACACACACACACATATATATATATATATATATATATATATGAAATTTCATTGCTATTTTTCACATACATGCGTATATATATATATATATATATATATAATTTTTTTTTCATATAGATACATACAGGGACACACAGACTTACAGACGACCTCAAATATTTCTAAAGCTATCAGAGTAACTATTTTGCCTAATATATCAAAAAACATTATATATATATATATATATATATATATATACATATTCTTCTGTGTATGTGTGTGTTTGTGTATATCTATTTGTATCTACATCTATGTATGTATGAGTATACAGATCCTCTATATATCTATTTAAAAGCATCTTTAAAAGAAATATATATTAAATTGATTTTTGATTAAAAGTTTTCCTTTCTCTGATGATGGTTGGTATACGACTGCAGGCTCAGATGTAATTATTTGGTACATTGCAAATACATTTCTCTTTCAATTACCGTCCGGATGTTCATATATCTTGTTTGTCGTCCGCTATCATAGAATGACATTTTTTTTCAAAAAAAAGCATTAC
This sequence comes from Sepioteuthis lessoniana, assembly GCA_963585895.1. Classification (NCBI taxonomy): domain Eukaryota; kingdom Metazoa; phylum Mollusca; class Cephalopoda; order Myopsida; family Loliginidae; genus Sepioteuthis; species Sepioteuthis lessoniana. Next base: position 16,457,468 of record OY757931.1, on the reverse strand, counting down.
CAAACGCAAAATACATTTCATTCTTCGGTATCTATTTTATTGAGTAGTTTCCCCTTTGTGTATTTAAAATGAGGAACAAGCATTAGAAATTGGCCACCAAGAGCTTCCATATTTGATGCATTTGCGTATAAAAAACAATCTTATGTCCATTTCAAAAATTATTTTCTTTTTAATGCATTGTTTAAAGTATCAGTTTTTGTATCTTCAAAACTCCGCCGCGTTGTTTGGTTCCATCAATTACACTCTAAAGAATAACAATAGTTCGATTACACTTGCGAAAAAGAAAATTGGTTACTGGGGTAAAAATTGAGTTTTTGAATAAATCGCTTATGCTAATTTCGAATATGGTTTGTGAATTTTTCTAGCGTGAAACACACACACACACACACAACACACACACACACATATATATATATATATAGATTGATAGAGAGAGAGAGAGTGTGTGTGTGTGTGAGAGAGAGAGAAGAAAGAAGCAGTTGTCAATTGAATCATATAACACATTAAGAAGCACAGGACACTTCACCAATACACCCACCTACACAGAGACCCAAAGAAAACTAAAAAAAAATCTGTCATATCAACTATATATATACACACACACACACAGACAAAACAAACTCACTCACAAACACACACACGCACACACACACACACGCACACACACAAACGCACACACATCCATACACATGAACTCAGAGAAAAAAAATTAAAGGCAGTTAAAATGCAAAACTCCAAAACCTTAAACAGAACTAACCGATGCATGTACAAAAAAATAACTCCCCAACACATGTATGCACCAACAATGACCCAACACACGTACATACACATCCACACTCGAATACACACCACGAACCAAACTAAAATAACCAATAAACTTTATGGCATATCGAATATCAAAGACTAATTAGGGGGAAAATTAGCACACCCAGAAAAACACAATGAAAACACTTTAAAAAAAAACGAAAAAAGAAGAAAAAGAAAAAAAGCGAAACAGAGAACCAACAGAAAATATATCACAGAAGTGAAAATGACCAGCGGCCCCATAGGAAATATCCTTTTGGCACTATATAAACCAAAAACTACAAGGCCAAAATCCCTAAAGACTCTCTGAAGACAATAAGATTATAAAAACATATATAAGAGCAAAACCAATTCATTAATATATATATATATATATATATATATCATCATCATCATGTCGTGCCGCCAGCACGGATATCCTTGACCATCTCTCGCCACTTTTCCCTATCGTTCATCGCCTCCGGCAGGTCTTCTGGGTGACATCCTGTGTCCTCACATAGTTGCTGTATGTAAGTTCGAGCTGGTGGTCCTGCTTTTGCTTGGCCATATGTGGGGGTTCATAGGAGTACATCACTTATGAGCTCGTCCTTGCTTCTCCTGCAGTGTCCTGCGTGTCTGGTTCGCCTAACTTGTATAGTTTTCGTGATGGGGGGCAAGTGTCCGTATAGTTGGTGTCTCGTGGGGTGTTGTCGCACGGACTTGTTCAATACTGCTCTCAACATTCTTGTGTAATTTCCGTCTAGTTTCTTCTCCAGCCGTTTAGTTAGCGTCCATGTAGTGCATCCATATAGCAGTATCGACACAACGGCTGCCTGGAAGAAACTATATATATATATATATATATTAATGAATTGGTCCAGAATGAGATTTATATTTATATATAGAGAGAAGTGCCTGTGGTGTAATGGTTATCGTCCTAGGAAATGGACACGGTGACAAGAGTTCAAATCATGACGAGTCTGATTGCATTTCACATAACACTAATACCCTTGGGAAATGTATGAATCCAATTATTCTCCCTCCAGCTATAGGGTAATTGTAGGCAGACTAGGTTCTTCAGCCTTTGTGTGGCAACTAGTCTAAGAGAAAGAACACACTGAATTCAAACCCACTTAAATATATATATATATATATATATATATATATATATATATATTGGTATTACTAATCTTGATCAAAGTGGAACTGAGAGTAATGGCAATAGAATAAGCATAATTGATCTGAATAAATTTTTTATACTCTAGAAAAGAATCAATATTTGTTATACACTTATCTAATTTTCATCACTTTGTTTTAAATACTATGTTTTCCGAATGCTTTTCTTCATCAAGAAAGTTTCTACCAGGAAATCTGCTCGTACTGTTAGTGGTTTTCAGAAGAAGCCGACTGCATCCAATGGAACGGGTAAAAATCCCTGACAAACACAAATAAGTGGCCTACGTATGCCACTAAAGGTCGTTTGGGTCTTTTTTTGTGGGGGATTCGAGTTGGCTAATTAATTGATTGAATTTTACCGGAGCCATCCTGAATAGCTTTTTTATCGCTTCGGGTTAGAGAATAGCGTTCATTTTTCGTCCATATATACATTTTTGTAGATTTTCCTAAGTGTTTTTTATGAACACGATCCAATGGAATACGAATAAGTTTGAAACTGATCTATTCAACTTAGTGGTGGCAACCTAATAAGGACTACTCTTTCTGTTCTGAGTAGACCTGGGAGTAATCGAAATGCAGTAGTACTTCAGGCACCTCAGGTTTGGGTGGGGCTTTTTACAAAAATACTTTTGCATTATTCCACTTCATGGAAAGTATTGTTGTGGATTCCAATATCGAACTCTCCGAATTTGGCCGGAGAAAAATATGCTACTAAACTGAAAGCAAACATTTCCATTGTATAAAATATGATAGAATTGATATCTGACTGCAAGTTCAGAGGTAAACTAAATTTATACTGGGCAGTCAACATGGGATTCATCTGTGTTATTTTAAGAGAACTTTCTAGGGTTTCAAAGAGTTAAGAACTATTCTCATTTTATAAACAACATGCTGACAACTAATAATGGGTTACTGGATATCTCTTAAAATACACTTCTTGCATTTTCATGACGATTTTGTCAACCGGATTCGGGTCCTATATATGATGGACATATCGAGAAATTCCACGTGAATAGAAGTGTATTATCAAACCAAAAATGGATCAGGGTTTCCGTTACCGACAGTGAAGGAACAATGCTGCAGAAGATCCGGGACTTCAAATATTTCTAACGCTATCAAATGGACTATTATCCCTGCTACGTAGCCTTTTATATCAAATATAGATGCCTTATACATCAAATAATGAATATATATATATATATATATATATATATATATATATATATATATAGGGGGTAATGTATATTATATGATATATTATGCATAGTACTAATAAAGTATAAAAGTAGAGGAAAGTCACTGGTGTCATGGCAAACGTGCTGACCTGAGACATCGAAGAAAGCAACACTATTGAGTTCATTTTTTTAACTATATCTTCGGAAAAGGTATTAAACTATCTTATCCCCATCACACGGCCCGCTATTGGGTTAAATCGCACCACTACTGTTCTACAAAGATGGCCTATGCATTAAATAACCCACAAAGAGTTATATGCCATTATACAAGGAAACTGAAAGAAACCAATCAAGGAGTAGCCCTTGTGAATAAATCGCTAACGTGTTGCTCAGCGATATTTTAGTAAACGGATCTGAGCTCCAGTCGGGCTGTTTCGTTTACCCTCTGGCTGTTACTCTTTCTACAAGGCAGCTGTCCACGAAGGTTGATATACCTTTAAATAATGAAAAAAATAAAAAATTAAAAACAAATTATGAAATTAACCTGAAAATTCACACATCCTACTTTCTTGAATCAAGGCATGATATTTTGATTGTCGGGTGGTAGAATACGCTGACGGCAACTCTGAGTAGGAGTAAGACGCCCCCTACCGACAAGTTCACCTTTTGGCTGTGGGTATCGGCTGGTAATGCTTAAGGACCCGATTGTGTGGCTTAGCAGTCATTAACTCGCCCACCTAAGGGGTCGTGACATGTAGCAATCTACTTTGGCACTTAATAGGCTAGAAAAGCTGTCGGAGAGGTCCGATATGGTCAATCGGCTGGTCATGTCAAGCTCTCGCACTTATTTGATAGAACCAACCGTATTCTCTGAATTTCTCTTGCAGCAAACAAATATACGACCCAATGTTATATTAAAAGTGCTAGAAATCGGTGACTAAAGGTTAATTGCGCTCACAAAACAATTAACTCTGTGCAAAATAATGAATAATATTAGATAGAATAATTAGTGTTAGAAATAAATGAACACATCAACAATGTGCAAATTAAGTAAAAAAAAAGTAATGTTGGTGATCTTAGCCAAGGGTAACTAGAAGGCTCCCTTTTATATAGTTACTACACTGAGGTGTAGGGAAAGGCACTACTCCTTTCTCATGATTGTTCAACTTTACCCTTGATACATACCGAATATTACTGAGAGTTAACCGAGGAAGTATCAAGTACCATTTTAAAAGTTTTTGGTACTACGCCACCTTCGATTGAAACCAGGGTCCCGGACCAATCAAACAAGCAAACAATCAACCCACTAAGCCAATGAGCCGATAATATTAGAGAGAATAATTAGTGTTGGAAATACACAAACCCAAAAGTTTCGGCAAAAAATATCACATTTAATTCATTTTGACCTAAACTTCTCTTTAAACAATGCGTTTTATGCCCTGAAACTTAAAAAGGCACAAAATGAATTAGCTAACATATACCTAAAAAGAACAGACAGAATAGATACAAAACCAGATAAATAAGATGAGAGACTTGTTTGAAGAGAGACAATTTAGGATAGCATGGCAAACGATAAACGAAGTGAGCAGAAGGAAGAGCACTGCCAAAGCTAAATTGAAAGCTAACAGCTAACAAGATCGAATACACTTGTGGAAACAGCATTTTGAGAATTTAATCGGACACCCTCTGGAAGTTACGCATGAACTAATCTCGAGAATTATTAGTAAGCAATTAGACATCAAAATAGAACTGCTTACTCAAGAAGAACTAGACTCGGTACTAAGAGAAATATTTTTTAAAAAGGCAGCAGGGCTAGATAAAATCCCTTGAGGATTGTGGAAGACCAGAAAATTCGACGACATACTGCTCCGACACTGTAATGCCGTATAAAATCAAAATCCTATAGACAGATGGATGAAGAGATGCATTCTCCCCATCCTTAAAAAGGCGACTTCGGATTAGCCAAGAACTACCGAAGTATAACACTTACGTCCATAGCGGCCAAGATATATAATTCCCTACAACGTAACCACATAGAACCCGAAATTGACAACATACTTAGGAAGAACCAAAATGGCTTCAGGAAAAATAGATCCACGACGTCACAAATTTTGACTATCCGTCGAATTATTGAAGGTGTACACGCAAAACTCCGAGAGGCAACACTATTATTTGTCGACTTTACTACGGCCCTTGACCCCATTCACAGAGGAAAGATGGAGCAAATTCTACTCGCCTGCAACCTACCAAAAGAGACCGTCGTAGCCATAATGATGCTCTAAAGAAAAACGAAAGTAAAAGTTCGTCCTCCGGATGGAGACACTAACTACTTCGACATTGTAGCAGGTATACTGCAAGGAGACACATTAGCCCCATACGTCTTTATCATCTGTCTAGACTACGTGTTTAAAACATCTATCGATAAAATCAAAGAAAACGGTTTCAAGCTAACAAAAGAAAGAAGCAGAAGGTACCCCGCAAAACAATTACCGACGTGGACTCCGCCGATGATATAGCGCTTCTGGCAAATGCCCCTGCCCAAAGAAAAACCCTGCTACGAAGTCTGGAACGAATCGCTGTGGGCATCGGCTTCCATGTCAATGCCCACGAGACAGAATATAAGTGCTTTAATCAAACAGGCGACAAATCCATACTAAGCGGTAGCCCTCTGAAACAAGTTGACATGTTCACCTACCAAGGAAGCAGTGTATCATCAACCGAGACAGACATCGACACGCGAATAGAAAAGGCATGGAAAGCTAACGATAAGATATTGGTCATATGGAAGTCAGACCAGGCCGATAATATGAAGAGCAGTTTTTCCAAGCAGTGATCGTGTCGATACTACTATATGGACGCATTACATGGACGCTAACTAAATGTATGGAGAAAAGCATAACGGCAACTATACAAGAGTGCTGCGAGCAATATTGAACAAGTCCTGGAGGTAGCACCTTAAAAAACAATACCTGGGGGTATCCTCGTGGTGTAATGGTTAAAGCGATGGACTGCGGATTCGTAGTAAGCGAGTTCGTACTCCGGTCGCGCTATTCCGTTCACTTTCGGGCAAATACCCTCGGGAAAGGTATGAACCCCCTCATCCTCCCATCTATGGGTTAAATAGTACCACTACTCTTCTTCTAGGAGAATAACTTTGGCATGAGATAACCTACAGAGGTTGATATGCCATTAAACAAAGAAAACAAACAAAGAAAAAACAGTAGCTGTACTTACCACCCTTCATGAAAACTATGCCTTTGCTACTCGCGTGTTGATGTATGTTTAGGTTGATAAGACATTGCTACCGAGGTAAGGGAGCTTGTCAACTAGTTTCAGAGAACTACCGTTTAGTGTGGAGATGTCGCCTCTTTGATTAAAGCACATATATTCCGTCTGGCCTGCGTTGACATGGAGTCCTATGCCAGCAGCTGCTTGTTCCAGGCTTGTGCCGGTGTATTTACCAGAATCGCTGTCATCGGCGAAGTTTGCGTCCGTAATTGTTTGTATGGGGTATCTTCTGCTTCTTTACTTTGAAATAGAACTGTTTGATCATTAAACTGCGTATAAATAAATGGTTTAAATCTAATTTATTTGTGACTGTTAAATAACAATACTTTAAATCATTTAACAGTAAGAAAACAAAAGATTGATAGTAAATAGAATTTTTCTCATTAGATTGGACTGTTGTATTTTGACCTTCGACCCGGGATTTTTGCCATTCCAAAGTGATTCACCGGAAGGAAGTGACACATCCCAATGGCCAGTAATCGAAAGAAATCGCGTAGGCGGGATTTGGCTGATGAAATGGGACAAGGTAAAAAAAATTTTCATGACAGTTATTTCCGCTTGATGACGATCAAACATGTCATTCCAAAGATTGAGTGGGCGATTGAGTGGTCGTTGAACTATTATATAACTCAGTCAAGACAAGAGGTCAGACTGTTACAGTTAGAGATTGGACGAGTTAGCAGACAAGATGTGATAGAGAAAGCCCGGCGGAGGGGGCCTTTGGGGCCCTGATGAGTTGGGGTCCAGAGAGGTTGCTGATAAGATGCAGTAAAGAAAGCCATCACCCAGCAGAGAGCTGAGCCCCTGGGCCTCCGGTTGAGCAGCCCCGGAGAACGAGAAAGACACAATGCTGATGGCCATAAGAGTGGGGGTCAATATATTGCAGTTCTGTTCGGTCTCCAACTCCCTCTCACAGTAAAACCCTGAGTAACCCTTTTCGAACCCTTACAATAAAGTGAGAGGTACATATTTTTCTAAAGAAGTCTTCGCTCGTCATTATTCATTGCGTCGGTATGTATCCAGCTTATATATGTGGATGTGAATCTGCATATGACTATATAACAGGAACAAATGAAACAACTGTCGAGAAAAAAATTAACTCAGTTTCGTTAAAAAAGTTATCTACAAAATGTGTTTACAAATCATATATATATATATATATATATAAAGATTTGGCTTTATAAAACCAGCAATGGTTGATATGACATAAAACCAAACCAAACTACTTTTTTCATCATAGATTATCTTTTCTTGGTTTCCTTGAATCAAAAAATTGAAGGCAACGAAAAACAAAGGGTTTTGCACAATGTATTATTGCGAGAAAAATATGTTTAACTCTACTACCAGGGGACACGCTAGTCCCATACCTCTTTATCATCCGTCTAGACTACGTGCCTAGAACATCGATTGATAAAATCAAAGAAAACGAATTCGAGCTGAGAAAGATAAGAGGCAGAAGGTACCCCACAAAAGCAATTACCGACGCCGACTACGCCAATGACATAGGGATTCTGGCAAATACATCCATCCAAGCCGAAACAGTACTGCATAGTTTGGAACAAGCCGCCGTAAGCATTGGCCTCCATGTCAATGCACACAAAACTGAATACATATGTTTAAATGAAACAGGCGACATTTCCGCACTAGACGGAACCTCTCTGAAACTGGTAGACAAGTTCACCTACCTAGGAAGCAGTGTCTCATCAACCGAAAAAGACATCAACACGCGGCTAACGAAGGCATGGACAGCCATTGATAAGCTATCGATCATATGGAAGTCAGACTTGACCGATAAAATGAAACGCAGTTTCTTCCAAGCAGCGGTCGTACCTATAGTGCTATATGGATGCACCACTTGGACGCTAACTAAACGGCTGGAGAAAAAGCTAGACAGCAATTACACAAGAATGCTGCGAGCAATAGTGAACAAGTCCTGGAGGCGACACCCCACAAAGCACCAACTATACGACCACCTACCTTCTATCACGAAAACTATCCAAGTTAGACCAACCAGACATGCAGGACACTGCTGGAGAAGCAGCGACGAGCTCATAAGTGATGTACTCCTACGGACCGCCACATATGGCCCGGAAAAAGCAGGACGACCAGCTAGAACATACAGCAGCTCTGTGAGGATACAGGATGTAGCCCTGAAGACCTGCCAGAAGCGAAGAACGATAGGGAGAAGTGTCGAGAGAGAGTCAGGGATATCCGTACTGGCGGCACGACATAATGATGATGAGGATGATGACATTATGGTTATGGTCCATCCCTTTCATCTTAGCATCACTTAAAAGTCCAAGCTCTTTGATGCCCTCCTCCGTGGTCCAAAATCGATGAAAGTCTCATACTACAAAATGACAAAACAATGCCCGCCGATATTTGTCTTTGATCTTTATCAATTTTCAAGCACGAAGGAAGCACAGACAAAATAGCAAATCTGCAATGAAGATGCGTTAAAGAATCGTGCATGAGCAGCCCTCACCATGCTTGGCACTTTGGATAGCGGATGTGTCAAATATTTGTGGGGATATAAAAGACAAGTAACAAGTTAATGATCAAAAAGGAAACGGTGGCAATCAAATCGATGCTCGTAATTGATTTAAGTGATACGAATGTTCGGCAATTCAACACGGGCTTTCGATAAGTGAATCCGAATTCTTTAGAAATCGATCATCTCATTGTCTAATTATTGTTTATAAATGAACAGGCATTTTTCCTTCTATGTACTGAGCTAGGTCACACCGTTGTCCGAAGAAGAGTATAACATATTGTACAAAATATATGTACTTTTTGTGAGTAAGGTTTCTGTAATTTTTCTGCATTAGAATCAATTGATAACATATTGACACAGATGAGAAGACGATATATTACGACGAAGGTGGATAACAGGTTACTAAGGGACAATTATTCATGTTCCTACTCTCTTCCTCTCTGTCTGTCTCTCTGTCTGTCTCTCTCTGTCAACACGCGCACACAGACGCTCACATGCTTATATATATATATATATATATATATATATATATTGGTATTATTTGGTCCACTTAAACTGGAGTTGGGAGTAATTCCATCATTTTAGAGATAACTCTTCATCCCTCGTCTATCCCCTCCCACCTTCTTTCCTGTGTCTATTCTGACTTATTTTATCCATAGGATTTGAAAAATTCCAGTCAAATATTTTTCGTGATTTTGAATTTTTCAAAAACGCGTAACAGGATGGAAATAAATTTATAATCCTAATGTGACCGGTTTGTTGTTTTTTCTTAATATATATATATATATATATATATATGTGTGTGTGTGTGTGTGTGTGTGTGTGTGTGTGTATGTGTGTGTGTGTGTACTTTTATGAGTGTTTTCTGATATTTTGGCCTAATGGGTGGAGGGCTTGCCAATAGTCCAGGAGACCGAGTTTCATTCCCAGGTCGAAACATACGAAAGTCTCGAACAATGGTACTTGCTGCTTTGCTTATCATTCAGCATTATATAGTACGGATCAAGTGTAAAGAATACCAATCCAGGGAACGGAGTAGCGCCCTCCTCTACACCTCGGTGTTGTAGCAATTGAAAAGGGAGCTTTCGGGCACTCTCGATTACGGTCGCCAAATTTACTTATATATATATATATGTATATTCAGAGTATCTAAATGTAAATTAGGACCCATGTGACAGCTAATACGTCAACTAAAATTAATGTTGTGTTCGGCCACTCGTTCCTATCACCCATCACTCTTGGTATATCTTCCATTCTACATCCTATATCAGTACAAAGCAACTATTACTCCTCGACCCCTATGCCTTCGACAAGGGAGAAAAATATTTTGTGTCACAACTTATTTGGAGACAAAATCATTCTAAACTGTGCAAGCAAAATTTCGCAGGGAGTTTAACTTTTAAAAAAAGGCAAATTTACAGTGAGGTACACAAATTTCCAGCCATAAGGTCAGTAAATAACCTCGTCAAGAAGGCAGAAAATCCAAGATCTGGCAGGAAGTTAGCAGCAAGATGTCCTGGCAATGTTGATGCGGTGAGAGATCCTCACGGAAGGAGTCCAGAAAAGTCTCTCCAAAGTACTTCCCAAGGACTTGGTCTTTCATGTGCTCTGTAGGATAAAATCAATGTATTTCTGCCCTTGTCATCTGGTTTGACCCTTCTGTAGTGATATGATTGCTTTTTAAGACTCAGACGAAAGGTGACTTGATGCAATATAGTAAAAAGTAAAGTTAGCAACCGTAATCGAGAGCGACAGGAAGGCTCCATTTTTAATAGCTACTACACCGAGGTGTAGTGATTGCTCCACTTTACCCTTGATACGTACCTTATATTGCTGAGTATTAAGCAAGGAATCATCAAGTACCATTTTTAAAGTCTTTGGTATGACTCGACCAGGGATTGAACCCCAGTCTCCCAGACCATTAACGAACACTCTACCCACTAGATCAATAATGGGTAGCATTTATTTTGAGACGCCCTGTATTTCATACTTCTATTTAAATTCTTTCTAAGTAGTTCTGATATTGCTAATGTGAATTAGTTTCTGTTATCTATTACGTAAATATACATACCTTCAAAGTTTGTGCTATGAATTCCAAACAAGAAAAGATGATATTAATTAAATCCTTTTTGAATACTTAAAAGTAATATCAGTCTAGTTTAATATGGAACGTGATTAACGTTGAATAGCCCTATGTTTCACACACACACACACACACACACACACACCCACACACATATATATATATATATATATATATATTTACCAAACCCTCCACTCGGGCAGGATAAGACACAAGGTCAATTTTTAAGCGGAGTTTAACAGGTTTGCATTCAGAGGTTTCCTTCTCCTAGACTAGTTGCCTCACCAAGGATGAAGAACATAGTCTGTCCTAGTATTTACCCATAGATGGAGGGAGATTAACTGGATTCATACCTTTCCCAAGGGTATTACTGCAATGTGAAATGCAATCAGTCTCGTCCAGGATTTGAACTCGTGTCACCGTGTCCATTTCCCACGACGATAACCATAACACCACATGCATCGATATATATATATATATTTATATATATAATTCAAGGAGACTTACAATGCACCTTTCTGATATAAGTTCCATAGCACAGCATTTAAAAAACATTCATGTCCAACAACACAAGTACGGAAAATTCTCACCGAAAATACAAAAATATTAGAACATCAAAATAACAAACAAAAACTACATATTAGAAACATGCAACCCAAACTCAACAGAATTAATTTTCAAACCAGTGCTAATATACTTAAATGCCTTTAGCTACTGACACTATTTATAGAACATTTTTAAAAGTAAACGCTACACACTGCAACAGCCCAGACACTCTTCTTATTACAAAGTAGTAATGTGCATACAAAAGTTACATCACTTTTGTAATAGATCCTCCCCTGATGATGGCCAAAAGTCATGTGGTAAGTATTAAGGAAATAAATGATTATGGAAAATATATCAATCAATTCCCGCTGAATACTATAAAAATACTAAATCCCTTATCTCTCTCTCTCTCTCTCTCTCTCTCTCTCTCTCTCTATCTATCTATATATATATATATATTGTTAGCGACTGGAGTCTAGGGTGACCAGAAGGCTCCCTTTTCAATAGTTACTACACCGAATTGTAGGGGAGGGTGCTACTCTTTTCCCTGGATTACTCCACTTTACCCTTAATACGTACCTTATATTGCTGAATGTTAAGCAAGGAGGTATCAAGGACCATTTTAGAGTCTTTGGTATGACGCGACCTGGGATTGAACCCAGGTCTCGCGGACCAGTGGCGAACACTCTAACCACAATATATATATATATATATATATGATTAAAACTGACAAATTTAGTATTAAGTTTATTTTATTGACCTTTTCTAATTGGTGAGACAGATGTTACAACTGTGGCATGTAGCCAGTTTAAAAATTGTCCGCAGTCTCTGGCATCATTCACAGCTGCGACATTTCAATAGTCACCAAGAATAGGACAATAAAAATACTTCAAAGAAATTCATGTCTGTCACCTGTAATTGAATACACCTATAAGAAAATCTGCTGCCAAAATAAATACACACAAACACAAACACACACAGAAACACACACGCATACACATACACACACACACACACATATATATATATATATATATATATATATATATATATTAGATGCATTTCTTCATTAATACAAATTTCGTTGATTATATTATAGAAATTTTCTGTTTCCATATTTCCTTGTTGATCTTTCATATTGCCGTATTGATTTTATAATATTCAGCGGGAATTGATTGATGTATTTTCCATTATTGTTTATTTCCGAAGTACTTTCTGTCCGACTTTGGGTTAGCTGTTGACACTATTTATAGAACAATTTAAAAAGTAAACGCTACACACTGCAACGGAACAGACGCTCTTATTCTTAGAAAGAAGAATTGTACATACAAAAGTTACATCACTTTTGTAATAGATCCTCCCCTGATGATGGCCTAAAGTCGGGAAGAAAGTATTTGGAAATAAACAATTATGGAAAATACGTCAATCAATTCCCGCCGAATATTATAAAATCAATACGATAGTATGAAAGGATCAACAAGAAAATATGTAGATAGAAAATGTCTATTATGTTCAATGAAATTTGTATTATATATATATATATATATATATAATTGTGTGTGTGTTTGTGTGTGTGTGGGTGGGTGGGTGTGCGGAATACTCCTGGCTGAATTGTATAATCGTAGTGAGTGAATTCTAACGATGGTCATACTATCTCGGAGAGATTTTGGATTATTACTCTAGGGAAAAATAGAAACCGCCTAATCCTCCAACTATGATTTAAATAATACAATTCTATTCTTCAACAATAATGGCTTTGGCGTTAAGTAATCCATGAAGTTTCACATGCCATTTAAGAAAGAAATGAAAGAAATGAAACCATATTA
>OY757931.1:16351597-16441597 GCA_963585895.1 Sepioteuthis lessoniana | reverse complement strand
TATATATATATATTGAGAGAGAGAGAGAGAGAGAGAGAGATGTATATATATATATGTATATATATATAAAATATATACATTTGTATATATATATATATATATATATATATATATGCATATATATATAATATTAGAGTGTATTTATTTGAAAGAGTATAATATATATTTGTATTCATTTGAAATAGTATTACATATATATAAATACACACACACACACACACACACACACACACATATATATATATATATATGTGTGTGTGTGTGTGTGGGTTTTAGAATGTATTGTATGGGCCATGCTTGTATGTATGATAGCAAAGATGTACCTGTGTAAGAAAATAATCTATTTACAGGTGTTTATGTGGGAGTGCAGGGGGGTGTACGACGGTAACTGCGTCGCGTTTGCATTGGGATGGGTACCATTGTTTGACATTGGAACAATAGCCGACCTTATGCTAACGGATATAGATTCACCAATCAATACTCTTCAGCTTCGATGACCCGAGGCGATCAGGCAGTCTTTCTAAAGAGCCGCTGCAACAATTGCAAACACAAGAAGCGAGCACACACACACACACACACACACACACACACACACACACACACACACACACACACACACACACACACACACATATATATATATATATATATATATATATATATATATATATATATGCAAGTTCACACACACATTCTCTCATACAAGCTAATACACAGAAGTACACATGAAAACACATCTATGGATGTATGTATGTATGAAGATAAAATGACATTGGTGTACAAGAACAAATACCAAATTGCAGATGATGTATATCAACTGTGTATATAAAAAATAGGTAAAATATATGTAAACATATGCACAAGGCTATTTGGTTTTATAGATCCATATATATTTGAATGTAAAATGACATCTGGATCATTATATTCGAATCTCTCTGTGAGTGAAAGCACTAATGTTCATTGAACAATTGCAGACGTATAAATCCATAGAAAATAATATGCATATAATTCGTGTAATATACACATATATCTGTGTGTTTCTGTATTTTTTGTGCGCGAGTGTTTCTGTATTATCGCCAATGTATAAAAAGGCATGTGTGGTGTGTCTTCGTGTGTCTATGTGTGCGTGAGCCTGGAATTAATCATCTATATTCTCGTATTTACCTACCAGCATTCATTTACAGACGAACACACCGAATTTGAACTGTTCTTGTGCCCCTTCTTCTATATATATATATATATATATATATATATATATATATATATTGTTGTTGTTGTTGTTGATTACTCCTCGATAGTTTTTTCACATCAGTTTTAGCTGATGGTTTTTCTTTTGAGTTTGAGTGACAACAAGTCTCCTAATGTCTATAGGACACTTCTCAGTATTCTGGCCGTTCTCAATAATTTTGTAGTTTGGATGGTCTTCACTCGTCCTCTTATTTCCAAGTCCTCCAGTCCCTTTAATAATCCTCAGCGACTGTACACAAAAGTTGCAATCATGATTGGTATAATTGTCACCTTCATGTTCCATAACTTTTAATCAATTTCGTAACGGAGTCGAGGTACTTAGCCGTCTTTTTACTTTTCTTCAGTTTTATTCCGTGGTCAGCCGGGACAGCAAAGTTCACAATTTTACACGTTCTTTATTTTTTATTTTTTTTACATTATTATAAGGTCTGGTCGTCTGGCTAAGATTAACTGATCCGTTTATATGTCAAAGTCTCATAGAAGTTGATGTGTGTCATTTCTAGGACACATACTGGGTTGTTCCTATACCATTTGTTCTTACGATTAAATTTATATTCCTAGCACATCTCCTAGTGGATCACATTGCCCACCTAGTCGTGTCTAGTTTTTGCTATATTTAGTGATAAAGATCTATCAATATTGATGATAGGCTACAAGTGTCTACGTTTGGGTATCGTGGGTATAAATTCACCGGCACTTAGTGACAGTCACTTTCTCCCTCATGGGATCATCACGCCTAGTTTAATGAGAAAGAAAGAAAAGAAAGAGAGACATATAGAGACAGAGACGGCGACACACACACACACACACACAGAGAGAGAGAGAGAGAGAGAGAGAGAGAGTGTTTGTTTGTGTAAGAGGGAGAATCAGCAAATTTGACTCAGTTATTTTTGTACCATTTCAACTGTAATTTTCCAGTCTATTAGATATAAGAAAAAGTTTTGGTTTAAAGTGCATTGACAAGGAAGGATATTACGTTGAAAAGTATTTGGCGAGAGAAAAGTAGATAATTCGTTGATCACGAGGCAAGGGGATTTTCCCACACCAATATATATATATATATATATATATATATATATATATATATATGTGTGTGTGTGTGTGTTTGTGTACATATATGTTTGTATGTCTGTAGTGTATTATGTCTCACCAAGAAAGTTTCATAGTTAAGTCTCAACAAAATTGTTTTTATCACAACCAGTATACAGGGTGACCCCCCCCCCAAAAAAAAACAGAATTAGAATTATTTTGCTTTATTTTTGTAGAAGTAATAAAAATATTCATGGGTTATGTTTTTTGTGGACACCCTGTATATAAACCTGCTTCAGGTTTTAAAAGATTCTTGTAACTTGAATTCTTTCGCTCGCAATTGTTTTAGAAGAATAGGTAACAATCTTGATACCATGGTTCAACACCACTAAACAATTTATTTATGAACTCATAATAGGTTTTAAATTATATATATATATATATGTGTGTGTGTGTGTGTGTGTGTGTGTGCGTGTGTGTATTATTTTTCCCTGTTTTATTTTCTGACAGAAGTTATTATATTGAACATATACACATTTTTGACAATACGTTGTAATTACTTTTTCCAGTACATTCATTCAATTACCTCAAAGTAGATCGACTAATAATTTTTGCGAATATTTTCCGTTACTCTTTAAAAAAAAAGAGACAAAGAAAGAGAACGAGACAAAAAAAAAGAAGCAGAGGGATTTATATATATATATATATATATATATATATATATATATATATATATATATATAAAGACATGTGCGAGTTAACGTGTACTAAGCTTGCTGGTTTTATTCAATGCATATTGATCTTAAAATTTCACCCTCCAAATTCTGATCGATGTTATCAGATGAGAAAAACGCACTGAGGTACATTGATACGTAAAGATAAGTTGAAAAATATTTGTTGTTGAAACGAAATTCTTTTGTTCATTGCATAACAAAATGACAACCACACAGGCGAGGGTGAACACAAACAGATACACATACATACGTATGGTGTTATATTACCATCGAAGGAATTGTCACGGTGATCCGAGTTCGAAACCTGGGTGAGGCTGTTTTCCTTTCTTTCGCATTGAGCAAATACTCTTAGTAAAGGTATGAATCCGACTATTCTCCTTTCGGTTACGGGCAAAACGTAGGATAGAATGGGCTCTTTAACCTTGTCATTGCAACCAGTCTAGGAAAAGGAAAACTCTGAATTCCTCCTTGTTAAACCCTACTAAAAAACTGAGTATTCATCACATTCTGCTCGTCTGGAGTGGTTGCTACATTGGACTAGTTGGTTGGGTGTTCACCAATGGCCCAGGAGACCGGGGTTCATTTCGAGATCGAGTCATACCTACGTAAGTGAAAAGAAAAATACGGTTTTGACAGATTATGGACCTTATGAAATCTACTCAGTATTTGTTATCATCACTATTTTCAAGCCTTTTGGTGAAGCTTAAGCTGCTCTAAGCATTTCTTCTGTTGACAGATAAGACCCCCCATAAATGATGTCATGAATATGATATTTAGCTGCATATGATGGTAAGGAAATATTTCTAAAGTTTTGGGGAGTTTGGAATATCCATTCTTTGCAATTTATCAAATCCCACATTTATAAACAAGGTGCCCGTGGTGTAATGGTTATCGTCTTAGGAAATGGACACGGCGACTCGTGTTCAAATCCTGGACGAAAATAATTACATTTCACATAGCACTAATACACTTGGGAAAGGTATGAATCCAATTATTCTCCCTCCAGCTATGGGTAAATAATAGGACAGACTGGGTTCTTCAGCCTTAGTGAGGCAACTATTCTAGGAGAAGGAAAACTCTGAATTCAAACCTGTTAAACTCCGCTTAAAAACTGACCTTGTGTCATATCCTGCCCGAGCGAAGGGGTTGGGTAAATAGGATCAAATCCCACATTCACCTGTTAGCATTCCCTATATACAGTGGAACGATAAAATTGTCGCCCTTGAAAAGACGACATGATTCCATTTCCGTTTAATGAAAGCCGGTTTTCTTTTTTTGTTGCTGACCATCTACTAATTGGCCAGTTGTGTACAAATCCCAAGAGCGATAGGAGCTTTCTATCATGTCTGAAAGTGACACAATGTTCAACGAGCAAGATCGGGGGTGCGCCTCTGTATAACTCATGCTCTCTACCGATCCAACTTATGATAACAGGACCATTACCAGCACCCTTAAAATGCAAATCCGGACTGTCCAACGCTTGAGGGCACAGCTCAACACATCGAAAGACCCTTTGGAGGTTGTGGAGCGGAAGGACACCGGCAGCAAGACCCGGACCAAGGAGTTCATCGAAAAGGTCCAGGCAATCATTGATGAAACTCCCCAGCGGCCTATTCGGCAGATTGCCAGAGTTTTAGGCGTCTCACACACAACTGTGAATGCATGTGTGAAGGATGACTTAAAGTGTAGGCCCAACAGGTACCAGGCAAGTCAGATCTCGACTGAAAAGACAAAGAACCTCAGGCAAATCAAATCCGTCAGGCCCCCTCCTGCCCCGACCTGAACCCGCTGGACTACTTCGTTTGATCATACGTTGAGAACATCACCAACATGACCTCCCACAACACCAAAGCCAGCCTGATCGCCGCCATCCACCGAGCTCCCGCCGGCACTTGTGGAAAAGGCATGCTCTTAGTTCCGGATCCGTATCGAGGCGGTGATTGAGGCTGAAGGCGGCTACATTGAATAGATATCAGCTCTACTACATAATCAAGTTAGCTGAATTGATTTTTTTCAATAAAACTTTTAAAATAATGATGTAGTGTTTTTTTCTTTAGGACGACAATTTTATCGTTTCACCCTGTAATCAGGAGTGACGATCTTTGGCGCATGCAATGCTGGGGTACCCATGTCAAGCGGCATTGGGATGTAGCCCTGAGGACCTGCCAGAAGCGATGGACGATATGGAGGAGTGGCGAGAGAGAGTCAAGGATATCCGTGCTGGCGGCACGACAAGATGAGGATGATGATGATGATGATGATGATGATGATATAATGGTGTATAGATTAAAATAAGATTGGAAGACTTGAGAATATGCAATTCTGTGCAAATTATTTGAATTAGATTGGAATACTTGATATCATATAACTTTACTCAGCTGCTCTTAAAAAAGAACTATAAAAAAATAAACATAAACACACATCATCATCATTTTCATCATCAAAGCGTGAAGAAAGCACAGAATCCTTTGAATCTATCCCACTATCCGTCCCTATCGGTCAGTGAGTGCGGTGAGCTTTACTTTTCCTTCTGCCTTTTGTTGTAAAATGGACTGCTGGTGATTTTGAATGATTGGTCTTATTCTAACAAAATATGTATGTTAAATAAGGCCAACTAAACTTGTGGTAGTCTGCTTCTTAGTCGGTCAATGCCGCTTGACATGGGTACCGGTGAACCCCAGCATTGCATGTGGCAAAGATCGACACTCCTGATTACTGGGTGAAAGATCCAACAATAGATATATTGATAGATAAAATGTCAAGGTTCATATGAAACAAGATCAAAAAGAAGTAATTGAGAGAAAGTCTACTTTACGTTGTCTGACATTAAAAGGGAATTTTCTTATTTTGGACTCGAACACTGCTCGATTGCCTATCTAGAAAATTCATAACCACCTTTTGCAGGTGGTAAATCAGTTCTCAAACTGTCATGCATTGATGTTTTTCTTTTTTTATTGAAATCAGGTAACGATAGTAATATTAATAATTCGTGAGATCCACATGCTTCCTGATTATGTCACCTGCAAATAAATAAATAGAATGTTGGATAGACGCACATATGTATATATAATGAGAGACAAAGAAACAGAAACACCAATTTTTTTCACACGATTTCAGCATCAATTATTGTACATGATGTCTCTGTCGGACGTAAGGTCACTGAAAATAATGATAACTTCCACAAGGAATGAGGAACAAAGAACCACCGACGTCTTACATTTATTTATTCCGATGCCTTGGTGCGTGTGAACAAGCTTTATTATTGACGAAAATGGTGTCTTGTTATTTTTCGATTTAATCTGGCAGTTTTAAATGGATCTTGGTTTAGAAGCAAGCAAAACTTTGGCTGAAACACATCTTTCCGTGTAGTCGTTCAAATTAATCTTATTTTGGTTGTTTAGCTAAGTTTTTATTTTTGTTTATTTACATATTTCGGTGAAACATTGTCTTTCTTTTTATTACAAAGCGCTCGGTGAAAATAATGTTTTGAATTTATTTCCTCTGAAAATACAACGGAAAAGTTTTCTGATGATAAAGAAAAATGAATTATTATAAGCATTATAATTATTGTTACTCCTTTTCGACTTTTTCATGCCAGCGTTATCCGATAGTTTTGCACGAAAGTTTGAGTAAAAGCAAGTCTCCTTAAGTCACCAGGACTTTTCTCTGCATTCTAGCCGATCACAGCAATACTATAGTTTAATGGTTTCCACTCTTCCTTTTATTTCCATGCCCTCCAGTCCCTGTACCAATCTTTTGGTAACTGTACCGAGTACATTAATTACAATAGGTATCACCGTCACTTTCATATTCCACAGTTTTTCAGTTCTCAAGCAAGATCGAGCTACTTATCCTACTTTGCGCTTTCTTTGAATCTTATTCTGTGGTAAGCCGGGACAACTAATTCCACAATTTGGTAAGTTCTCTTTTTTTGTATATTATGTCAAGGTCTGGTCCTCAGGTCGAGATTAGGTGATACGTTTGTATCTCGAAATCCTAGAGGAGATTGTGTGTCACATTCCCCGGCACAGATTCAAGGTTGTGTGATACTAATTGTTCGCATGGTAAAACTTCAATTTCTTGCACAATTCCCAATGGATCACTTAGACACCCAATCGTGTCTAGTCTTATAATTTGCTTCATTTCCTTCTTATGAGATGAATAATTTCCTTTCAATCACCACATAATCTACATCTGCTGTTTTGTTGCGTCTTATCTATTCTGGCTTTGTTGTTATTAGTCTTTATTCTTCTTCTTCTTCTTCTTCTTCTTATTATTATTATTATTATTATTATTATTATTATTATTATTATTATTATTATTATTCCTCGTGAAGTTTCGCTCTAGGGTTAGCTGTGATCTTTCACTGGGGTCTGAGTGACAGCTAATCCACGCATGTCTCCAGGATTCTATTCATTATTCTCAGTGATCTCAACAGTGCTATGGTCTAAATGTTCTCGATTCTTCTGCTGATTTCCTTTTACACCAGTCTTTTTCTACGAATTTAGAGACCGCTCCGAGATCATTAACTACAATTGATATCCACATCATCACATTTTTTTAGTTTCGTTCCAGGGTCCAAGTATTACAATTAAATCGCAATAATTCAAAAGGTTATTGCATGAAAACGATGATCGACGGTATCATCATTTTCTCTTTTGAGAGTTTTTCATACCAGCGTTAGCTGATGGTTTCTCACTGGAGTCTCAATAATGCTCCAGGACTCTTCTCGGTATTCTAGGCGATATCAACAATGCTGTAGTTTGGATGCACTCCACTCGTCCTGTTATTGTTTAAATCCTCTAGTCACTGTATTAAAACTTTGGTGACTGTACAGAGTGCACCAATTATAACTGGTACCACCATCACTTTCATGTTCCAAAGATTCTTTTTGTTTTCTTGCAAGGTATAAGTACTTATCTTTCTCTTCGGTTTGATTTTAGTTTTACTGAGTGATTAGTCTAAACGGTAAAGTCCATTAATCGGCATGTTCTCTGATTTTATTGACTATCACTAGGTCTGGTAGTCTAACCGAGATCAAATGATCCATTTGTATCTTAAAATCGTTAAGAATTTTGTTAGGCTCATTTTCTTGGACGAATTTTGGGTTGTGAAAATACCATTTGTTAGTGTAAAAAAATCTAAACTCCTTCCATAATTCCCTTTGGAGCACTTTCCCCTCGCAGTTGTTTATAGTCTTATAATCATTTTTGCCCGTGGTGTAATGGTTATCGTCGTAGGAAATGGACACGGCGATACGACTTCAAATCCTGGATGAGGCTGATTGCATTTCACATAGCACTAATACCCTTGGGAAAGGTATGAATCCAATTATTCTCCCTCCAGATATGGGTAAATAGTAGGGCAGACTGGGTTCTTCAGCCTTGGTGTGGCAACTATTCTAGGAGAAGGAAAACTCTGAATTGAAACCTATTAAACTCCGCTTAAAAAATGACATTGTGTCTTATCCTGCCCAAGCGGAGGGGTTGGTAAATGCGGTTAGGCAAAGGGAAACTCTGAATTCAAACCTGTTAAACTCCGCTTAAAAATTGACCTTGTGTCTTATCCTGCCCGAACGGAGGGGTTGGGTAAATATGCGTATACTCTTTTTTGCCCTAATTTATGGCATTTATTTATATGATTGATCATTTCGTCTCTATCACTACAAAATGAGTTGAGTCTCTACGGTTCCAGGTGAGCATTGTCAGAAGATAGTGGTTTCAAATCCTACCCAAGCCGGCCAGAGGTTTACTTGGTCAAAAAACGTGGTGCGATAGACAACAACTATGGAAGGCAGTAATTACTGGGAATACGGTTACAAGACTCAGCATTCCTATCCGAGGTCACGGTAAATCATCTGAAGAAGGCCAGAGGTTTGGTGGTGCCCGTGGAATAATGGTTATCGTCGTAGGAATTGGATACGGCGACACGAGTTCAAATCCTGGACGAGACTGATTGCATTTCACATAGCACTAATACCCTTGGGAAAGGTATGAATCCAATTACTCTACCTCCAGCTATGGGTAAATAGTAGGACAGACTAGGTTCTTCAACCTTGGTGAGGCAACTAGTCTAGGAGAAGGAAAACTCTGAATTCAAACCTGTTAAACTCTGCTTAAAAATTGACCTTGTGTCATATCTTGCCCGAGCGGAGGGTTTGGTAAATAGGATCACTACATAATGTACATTTGCTATTTTGTTGCGTCTTGTCTATTTTTACTTTGATATAGTTAGTTCTTATAGCGTTATTTTGTACTGCTTTCAGAAAAGATTCCGTTTATCGAGTAAGCTTTTTTTTTTCTTAGCCCTGTCCAAATATTCTCGCGGCAGATGTCGTTTGTTTGTCGCTTGAAATCTCCATACTGTTGTTTTGCTTACCATCTTTGTTTTCTAGTTATTTATATTCTGCAGATGTTTGAGTTGTCTCTATTGTTTCTGGTCGCTGTAATCAGTCTTCCTCTGCACTTTTTTATGTTGTCTTTAAGTCATCATATCGATGCATCGACGCTATCTTGAATAGTGGCTAGTCCCCTTCCTCCTTCTTTTCGTGGCACATAAAGTATTTTTACGTTATCTCTTGGATGTAAGAACTTATCCATCGTCATAAGTTTTTTTGTTGTCAGGCTAATTTGTTGAAGTTCTATCATCCTTCAGCAGAATTGTCCCGAGTATATTACGAGATGGACATTATTCGTCTCCGCCTCCCAGCAGACAGGACTTGACACAAGGTCAATGACCCAAAGTTGTTTATAGTAGGGAAGGGGAGAGTCGGGCAGGGTCAATATAGCAGTCTGTCTTTGTCTCCCTGTATCCGTCTATGACTCTCACACACCACACGAATTTATCTCCTTTCGAAAGAATAAAAAAAAGAATGTATTTTTATCAAGAAGAGTTGTCCTTCAACCTTCAACCGCGGTATACAACATTGGGTTTTGTTTCTGTTAGTTTTTTCATTCTTCTGAGACACTTCTTTCTTACTTCTTTTATTTATTTAGATTCTGTTTCTTTATCTATTTTAATGCATTTAATTTAAGGTAACATGTATTTCATTTAAATTTACTTGATGATATTACTGTATAGCCATAACAATAACATTGATTTACGACTTCAATGAACGAACGAACACACTTTATAAAAATATATCTCTAAACACAATTTTCTCGAAAGGGTTGATGGTTCTGTGGTGTGTTAGAGCGTGTGAAGACAGGGACAGACTGCTATATTGACCAGACTTATACTCTTGACCATAGCACGCTGTGTTATCTTCAAGAACCCACTTAGCACTTCTTCTGCGTCTTGGTTGGGGTGGCTTAACTGGGGTTCGCTGAAGGCCACAGTTCACAGTCTGCAAGCTGGTCCTGACTCTGGCCTTCCTGTTTCCAACTAACACAACTGCTGCTGCCACCTGTACCAACTAACTCACCCGCCGCCGGCACCTGCCTATATTCTTTCATAACGTCCACTAGCTTTTCTTCTTCTTCCGCTTATTTACACAGGTGCAACTCTGATTGACGGCTCGCTCCAGGGACAATATATTACAGCATGAACTTCAAAAATTACCAGATATTTCTTGTTTTTTAACAGATTTTTTTCTTGATAGGGTAGTTATATTCCTTCATCTATTCCTGTTTTCTTGATTATTTGTATGAAGTCTTTTACAACCTCTAATTCTATTTCTATATTTTGGATGAAGATCGTAATGTTCTGTATTATTAGTTCTAATGGTCTTTAATTTAGGCAAGAAGTTTAACATGATCCATGTTGACGAAGAGGCTTCAGTTTTCCTGTGACTTAATAAATCTCTTGCCTATTTTCCATTTCGCATAAATTTAATCCAGTTACATAACTACTTTAACAAATAAGAGTTGCAAGGATTAATTAACCCAGAAGATGCGTCTTTGGATTATTACCACGGCTAGAGTTTTTACTCTGACATATATTTCTACTGTCCAGCTTTCCATAACTTTCGTGATAAAGTTTATCACTTTCTTTGATATTTTCAACATTTTCAGGCATTCTATAATTCATTTTTTCGAGATTTTACCGTATCTTTTTTAATGATTATCGAAGCTCTGGTTATATTTTTTCCTTATTATTATTATATCATTATTAACGGAGTTTTTCAGAAAACTTTATCTCATGATATTTCCTTGAAGGGTGAGTGAAATCACCCTCCACTGGTCTCCATGTTTCTCCTTGTAGTGTCATGGGCTGTGTTCGATTCTTTCTCTAATCTAGAGTTTAATGAGTCTCCAATCGAATATCTTGGGAATTATTCCAAGGGCACTGATTATAATTGGCGTTAATTCCACAGTGTTCCACAGCTTTTTAAGCTCGATGACGCAGTGTAAATGATCTATTAACTAATTCATTTTATTTCTTTAAACTGTGTGAAAAGTTAGTCGAAAAACATTAGTTACAAAGTCTGTTTTTGTCAGCAGAAATAATATTAGTCAGAGCGTAAAAATTACACGAGTGAAAAAACGTTCTTGTCACAGTTTGTGTTGTCGTAATTTAATGGTTGTATTTTAGGAGTGTTAAATATATTTGCATCGGGATGTTACCGTTTAAGAGAGAAAGGATAATTATCTGCTATACATATAAATGCGGATGCAGCTAAAATTTTCATCTGCAAGGGACAGATTGAATACAGGCCGGAATGCTTTTAGCCCAATAAAATATAAAGAAACATCTTCGTTCAATCTAAGATGATTAAGCGTTATAGAAATTAAAGGAATAATTGAAAGAAAAGAACTTTTTTAACAATCTAGGTTGGAAAATATTTTCTGAATAATTTTGGGTTCTGTATTCTTGCAAATAATGTCATCGTGAAGTTTCAAAGAAATTTTATTAAGAGCACATTGTTAAAGACTGGATTTTTAAGATATAATTTAAATGCCCATACGAAAAAAGTATGGAAATTTATCGTATGCACCTCGTATAAACATGTTTTGACTAAAATGTATTTCTCGGTATACATCACAGACTTTACTTTAAATTTCACATGATTTGTACTTTTCAGAGACAAAAAAATTGATGACAGACCTCTGTTAAAAGCTGAGTCTTTCTGTTTAACTTGCCACTATGTTAAATAGCCTTAATCAAATATATTTTTCAAGATTGAAATCATTTTTACAATAAACGAAACAATATTGAATTTACACTAAGGTAAAAGAATAAAAAAGATTTATTTTGAGTTATCCTAAATATTCTCCTTAATTATTGAATAACTTTCTTATCTGTCTTCATTGATGAATCTGTAAATTTAATATTTCGTATTGTTATTTGTTGTTGTTGCATTCAATACCAAACACTTAACATATTTCTCGGCCAAGACGACCCTGGGTCTGTATAATACATTCACTGCATCTCTGAAGAGGGATAAAACTGCTCCTCACCGAACGTGTGTCTTCAATATAACACTAAACAATCTGTTGGTGATACTCCAGTAATGTGGGAGCGTTGGGGAGTACCCATTCATTGCTATCATTCCCAGGTTCACTCTGCCCCGGATTAAAAATACATGCTCCAGTCTTATCTATGGGTCAAATAGAACTGTTTGATATTTAAACTGAGGGCAAACAAGAGACCTATGCTAACTTAAATTGTTTGAAATAGAACTGTTTTATTATTTAACTGTGTATATACAAATGGCTTTTTTATAGAATTGTAAGTGATGCATAAAAATATCTTAACCATTCAAATCGGGTCAGTGGCATTTCCACCAGGAGAAGGCACTAGTCCACAACTCCATCCTTGTCACAGCTTATGCTCGTTTTCAAATGATATCAACAAAATCAGTTTACAAATCATATATATTTGATATATATGTATAAAGATGAGTGGTATTATATTAGCTACGATAGTTGATATGCCAAAAAACCAAACCACACCTAACCAAACCCTGACATCACGGAGATTAGGGGAAGATTCCAGGAACAGTGAACAGTCGGTGACACTAAAGCCATAAAATTAAGAATTCCCATAGAAATGTAAACTTTTTTAAAACACTTTCTATATATCTGAACACTGGCACGCCTGTTTCTGGTGCATTTAATAACAAGACTATTCAGTATAATATGATCTTGATCAGTGTATTAGCATTGATTGAGTAATAAATTGCATTCATAATCAAAACGAACGTTTATGTTGCCAGATTCTATGATCTTTTGTCGTAACTTTCATCCTTTCCAGTGCAAGAAACTATCAAATTTGTAAAGGAAAGTTCTTATTTGCACAAGGTATATTCAGTGGAATCTCACAGCCCCTGGCAATACACTTCAATGTCCACGAATCTGTTGACATTTTCGAAGTCCAGATAAAAAAAATATCAGTTTCTGTGATATGTACATAGAAGAAAGTACAGTCTACCATACACCCCTTTCCTTTTCAGAAATAAAAAAAAAATAGAGCTTCATATTTTCTTATCTAAGTGAATGGAAATAATCGCATCTTTTCAATCCGCAAATGTAAGTGTTTTAAGCGAATCCTAATGGGAACATTTCCATAGGCCAATCGGAAATATTTTAACAAACTTGTTGATCTATAAAAAATTCTTTAACACAAGCTTTCTTAGAGAACGTCTTAAAAAGGAGATAAGGCCCTGGAAATGCCAAAAATCTTTCATACGGAAGGATTGGTTAGTTGGTTGTATTTTATGGTATATCAACCCTTCTAGGTTATTTAATACAAAATATTGTTTATATATATGTTAATGCAAATTTCATTAAAAATAATAGACATTTTATGCCTACATATTTTCTTCTGGATCCGTTCGAATTCCCGTATTACTTTTATCGTATTCGGGGGGAATTGATTTAGGTATTGTCCATAGTTGTATGTATCCCTAGTATTTTCTGCCCGACTTTGGGCCATCATCAGGGGAGGATCTATTACAAAAGTGATGTAACTTTTGTTTTAGCAAATTACTACTGTGTAAGGACGTCTTTGCCGTTAAAAATTATTTTTTTAAGATTTGTTTATATTTTTTTAAGTCATTTTTTTTTTTTTTAAATCAGTTACCCTGTTTTATCCGACTCTGCGTTCTGATATTTTCGTTATGGGTAAACTTTCAAAACTCCTTTTAAAAAATACAAACACACCTTACACAATCAAGCAACTCCAAGTGATGGCCTATGAAGGGTCTGAAAGCCGTCGGGACAATTTTGGGAAATTCATCAACACATTCCAGTCTGAAACTAAGACACATCTGAAAGCATGAAAAGATCTTAAATAAATTATACAGACAAAATTAATGTATTATTTAATGAAACACACACACACACACACACACACACACACACACACACACACACACACATATATATATATATATATATATATATATATATATATATATATATATATATATATATATATATGAAGAGTAAATAAAGGATTGTAATCCGACAATATGTAGAAAAACTGATAACAACGATCTAAGTGGAAGGAATGATTTATTCAGGGGTCGACACTATCGCGCTTCGGTTCTACAGTAGAACCGAAACGTTATAGTAGCGACCCCTCAGAGTTCGTTCGTTTGCGAACAGTTAAATTGATTAAACAATTGCTGTTAAACCCTTGTAGTTTTATTCGACATTATTCGTTTTTATAATATGATGGTTTCAAGTATTACAATATAACACTAAAAATTCAGTTAAGGATTTCATTTGTTTACGCACATGAAAATGGTTTATAGAATTAAATTGGATTAAATACTACTATTTAACCAATAAATGGAACTCCGTTTCAGAGTCAACCTTGGAGTAATGTCAACAAAAGGGTAATCTACATTCCCCAAAGCTCTACAACTGAAGTTTCACCCTCTGATGTTTTCGTGTCATATCCAAGTCTTGACCATCTTCTGAGATGCAGTTGGTATATTTTACAGTTAATCCGGAAAGACGAATTATTGTACAGAAAGAAAGAAAAGACGGAATGAAAAAAAGAAAAAACGAGGTACATACAGTAAGTATCCAGACTTTTTTCTTATGGGCATTTAGATTATCGGAGCTCTTGAAAATTCACTATGTTATTGCTATACATCTTATGAGATGACTGACACATTTTTTTATGATTTCAGGTTCAAATGAACAGCTACAGCAGCAATTAGAATACACCCTACTAAAGCCTGATTGTCACAGCTGATGAATTTCAAAAATACAATCTGAACGTGAGGACACTTTAGAAGAACGATATGCAATAAAATTGTGTTTTAAACTTGGAAAAAATGCCACAGAAACGTATGGAATGCTTCAGACTGCTTTTCGACCATCTTGCATGAATCGAGTATCAGTTTGTGAGCGGCATAAGAGATTCAATGAAAGCAGGGAGTCTGTGAGGGATGATGATCGTTGTGGAAGGAATAAGGAAGTCAATAGAACAGAGTGGATTGGCCAAAGGGTTAGGGTTAGGGTTACTATGTTGAGGTTTTAAGGGAGTTCATGAAGAGATTCCATCGGAAGAGGCTAGCACTCTTCAAATCGGGTCAGTGGCATTTCCAGCAGGACAATGCACCAGTCCTCAACTCCATCCTTGTCATAGACTATTTGACCAAGATGGACATCAAGACAGTTCCTTTGCCTCTCTATAGTCCAGACTTGCTCTCTATGACTTTTGGTTATTCCCTAAGCTCAGAGGCTGTTGTTATGAGACAATTGAGGAGATGAAAGTGGCTGTGACGAAGGTCATTGACACGCTCACACAAGAGTACTACCATGGGGCCTTCCAGACGTTGTTGGAACGGCACAACAAGTGCATTGCAGCAGGAGAAGATTACTTCGAAGGGGACAAGTGTTTCATGTGTGTACTATCAATAAAAGGGCCCATACGAAAAAAGTCTGGAAACTTATCGTATGTACCTCGTAAATGGTAGTTTCGATAGAATGAAATAAATTAATTGGTGGATGCTTTACGGCATATCATAGTTTTTGGGTTATTTACGGCTATATCCTATTTTTATTTTAGTACAAATCTTGTGATGAGTTCTTCTCAAAGAGATTGTAAATTACATTTTTTAAACGTATCGTTAGAGTTCATTTGTTTGCACATAGTTAAGTGGTTACATGTATTACTATTTAACGCTAATAACCCTATTCTGTATGGATTATTGGTCTGCATTCAGTGAAATAGCTACAAGTTTTTTTTTTTCTATAAAATGCTAATAATTATATTCCACATTAATTATTTGTTCGCACTCAATTACATGGTTACAAGTATTCCTATCTAACACTAATAATTCTATTCTATATTATATATTTGTTTGCACACAGTTAAAAGATACGTGTATTCCTATTTAACGCTAATAGTTTTATTCTATATTATATATTTGTTTGCGCATAGTTAAAAGATTTGAGTATTCTATCAAACGATAATAATTGTATTCTATATTATATATTTGTTTGCACACAGTTAAAAGATACGAGTATTCCTATTTAACGCTGATAATTTTATTCTATATTATATATTTGTTTGCACATAGTTAAAACATACGTGTATTCCTATCTAACACAAATAATTCTATTCTATGTTATATATTTGTTTGCACACAGTTAAAAGATACGAGTATTCCTATTTAACGCTGATAATTTTATTCTATATTATATATTTGTTTGCACATAGTTAAAACATACGTGTATTCCTATCTAACACAAATAATTCTATTCTATGTTATATATTTGTTTGCACACAGTTAAAAGATACGAGTATTCCTATTTAACACTAATAATTCTAATCTATATTACATATTTGTTTGCACACTGTTAAAAGATGCGAGTATTCCTATCTAACGCTAATAATTCTATTTTATATTATTTATCTGTTTGCTCACAGTTAAAAGTTACTAGTATTCATATCTAATGCTAATAATCCAATTCTATATTAATTATTTGTTTGCACACAGTTAAATGGTTAAAAACATTGATATTTAACATCATTAATTGTATTTATCAAGTACTACTCTGAAATATGTTGCGAGCAATATTGAACAAATCCTGGGGGCAACACCCCACAAGGCACCAACTATACGGCCACCTACCTCCCATCACAAAAACTATCCAAGTTAGACGAACCAGACACGCAGGACACTGCTGGAGAAGCAGGGACCAGCTCATAAGTGATGTACTCCTATGGATCCCCACATATGGCCGAGCAAAAGCAGGACGACCAGCTAGAACATACATACAGCAGCTATGTGAGGATACGGAAAGTAACTTTGAAGATCTGCCAGAAGCGAGGAATGATTGGGAGAAGTGACGAGAGAGGGTCAGGGATATCCGTGCTAGCGGCACGACATGATGATGATGACTCTGAAATATAAAATCATTGTATTTTGTTTAATGTTTTAAGATAACTAATTATAATATTCTTAGTAAAGGATTGAAAAGGTCAATTTGACCTATGAGTGGGACCCGAGAAAACGGCAATGAAGAAGTGCTCTACATTCTTTGAAATTCCAGAACTGTAACCTCACTATTTGATGTAGTTGAGTGTTATACACAGGACACTCATTTGGAGTGGGCCTTACTCTTCTGTTGAGATGATATCGGAGTATATCACATCTCCTGTCAATGGAGCAGCGAATAAAGAGATGATTCATAAGGTTTAAAAAATATGTATTTATAATAAAAGACAAAAAGAATTACTTAAAAGGAAGAACGTTATTTCAATTCTGTTTTTAAATTACCTGAATGTAAGAAACTCCGAATAAAGAAATAAAATTAAAATAACAGGGGTAAAAAGAGAAAAATTGATATTGAATCAGAAACAGAAAAAAAAAAAATCTTTCGGATTAAAAAAAAAAAGCCATGAATAAAAAAGGGAGAAAGCACAATAAGCTGAACGGAAAGAACTAAGGATTTTAGAACGGCAAAAAAAGAAAAAAAGAAAGAAAATGTTGAGGTTATATTTATGCTTGGCACCAGGTTCTGTGACAATTGCAGAAAGCACCTTCAGGCAACGACTGGTAGCGGGTTCAGACTGAATTGAGAGTAAAAACCTAACCCCGCAATTTCCTCTGATAAGCACAAATGGGCCAGGCACGAGAACAGCTTTAGTCTTAGTCCAGTGCTTTGTCGACCGGCCAAAGGTAGAGATGTCGACGGCCTCTGACGAGTTGAGGTCGAGCAGACTGATGCCGATAAGGTCGTGGTATTTAAGTGAATCAGCCCACGAATATTTTCGAAATGCCAGACTTGTTGCGATTGACACATTCAAGGTCAGAGTTGAAATAGAGAGAAGTAATGTGAAAAAAAATGATACATCTGTGATAATATTAAGTTTCTTGGTTTTGTTTTTACTGGGTTTTAACTCTTATACATTCAAACTGCATTTGTATATATATATATATATATATATATATATATATATATATTAGGAAAAAAATGTCAAGAAATACCAAGGTATGAAATTATGATATAAGGAAAACAAAATATTCCCTGAATGTATTTTTTGGCATGGAAAGTATCTGTTTTTCTTTTTATAAACCATCTTCAAGGCATTTGATACGTGTTAAATAGTTCACCGGTAAAAGGTATTCAAATTTTTAAAAATTTTATGGTAATGATTTGGTTGGGTTTACTTTGGTTTTATGGCATATCAACTATAACTGGTTATTTATTTACAAATCCTGTTTTTGCATATATAACAATAATATGGATTTTAAACATATTTTTAGATACATACAGTTAAATAATCAAGCAGTTCTATTTCTAACAATTAAATTTAGCAGAAGTCAACAAAACTAAATGGTTCCAACTAAAGCTATGTATTACTAACAATTTAATTAAACATCAGTCATTTGTTTACATACAGTCAAATGATCAAACAGTTCTATTTCTAACAATTCAATTTAGCATAAGTCAACAAAGTTAAATTATTCCAACAATTGTTATGTATCACTAACAATTCAATCAAAAACCTGTAATTTATTTACTGATATTTACATGATCAAAAATTTCTACATTTAAACAATTCAAGTTAGATCAGTCATTTGTTTGAACTCTGTTTAAATGTTTACGAGTATATTTAATCCATACATCGGACCCCTCCAGGTGCTTCCACTCCCAGCCAGAGTGTACCTGGGAGTGATGGCAAAGAAGAGTTACTCTGCATTTTCCAAAGCTCCAACATTACTAGAGCCACACCATCAGATTATTTAATGGTATATCCAGAACACACGTTGGTGGGAGTCTTACTCCTCAGCAGAGATGCAGTCAGTGTATTCTACCACCCCACCCGACTGGACTAGAATTATATTACACATTCATTGATATCACTATTGATTTTGAAAAGAAAATATTTTTCCCCAAAAGATAACATCTCTGTTATAGATTTAGATATCTTTAAAACATTTTTAGTATTATGAATGTCCTCAAAAAAGATTTATTAGACAAGACAAAGAAACAGATACGAACCATCATAATATATAAAAATCCTCTAAATATTTCGTATATATATATATATATGTATATATATATGTTGTATAACACAACCATAATCATATCAATACAACGGTACATATACATATTCATATACAGTCAAATACAAATACATTTGCAAACAGGTGGACTACGTTGTTCAGATACGAATGGTTTAACTTCTGACTTTGGTTCTTCGACACGAGGAGAGAGACAATTCTTAAAAGTCTATCGTAATCATCCCCAACGTAATCATACTATCGTAATCATCCCCAACGCTTGGCACATATCGTGTTGTTTTAGATCTCAATTCATCTTCGCTAGTCGGGACCCGAAAAACTTAACCGCCGCTGCAACGGTAGAAAACTTAACTCTATGGCAGAGAACTCAATTCTCTGTCCTAATGGCAGAAACTCAATTTTCTGCCTGCAATGGTCCAATCTCAATTTATCAACTCTACGGTTGGACCCCAACTTCTCAATACCATGGTCGGACCCCAACTTCTCAACACAATGGTCCGACCTCAACTGAATCTTTTTCAAAATCTTCCAAATTCTCAGCCCATCTCTTCCGGGCATGACATCATCCACACTCCAGCACCATTTCCAGTCTGGGGTTTATTTTGACAAAGGTGATTGTCATATCCTTTGTGTGCGAACGTAAACTGCACCATTTGACTTCACACCTTAACTCTTAACCCGAAGGGTTCAAAGCCCAACCAAACTGAACGATAAATTATAATTAATGAAAAATGATTAAAATACAAAATCATTCCTTATATATATATATATATATAGGTGATGATAACACTGGTTTACAAAGAAAAAGAGACAAGCACAAGAATACCCGTTTTTACCTAATTTGAGGGTGCTGAATTCAAATTTGAAATCCGTTTTTACTCATGACCTCTAGTTTTTTAGATATGCATAGTGTGCATTTTATACATATACGGTACATAAAGGCGTATATGAATTCAGGGTTAATTCTAATATTGTGAGACTTATGGCTTATTTTTAGTTATTATGCACTAAATGTAAGTGATAGCATTACATAATATATATATATATATATATATATATATATATATATATATATATATATATATATCAAGAGGGATTTGGACAGTTAAGGCAGCAGGTCTCAATCCAGACCCTGGCAGTCATTGGAAGAGGTTGTCTCGCAGGCGGCGCAGGAGGTTGGTGTCCCTCAACCATCGTATTACACATCTTTTGGGTTACTAAATATTAGTATTACATTTTCAAATGCTCAATTAGTTTTACTTTGTTATATTTTCAGATTCAACAATGGCTTCAAGCACGTCAGAATGTCGAGGATGCCAATTTCTTTCTGCTACGTGTGTGGGGACTTCACAACAGTTGCACAGCGTCGAATATCACTTCCCTCCTCAGCACCGTCTACTTTCACTATTTTGACTTTAAAACTGGTGATCAGGACAAGTCTTGGGATCCACACATCTGTTGTAAACCCTGCTACAATGGACTAACTGCATGGTTTAATGGCAAGAAAGCGGCTCTCAACTTTGCAATCCTGATGGTTTGGAGAGAGCCGCGAAACCACGCAGATGATTGTTATTTTTGTTTTACTAATATAACTGGTTTCAATGCATCTTCAAGAAAAAAGATCAAATATCCCAACCTTCGATCTGCTATAAGACCCGTTCCCGATTCAGATGATCTTCTTGTACCCACACCTCCAGTAAATAAAGATCTTCTTTCCTCATCAGATGAAGAAATGCCTTCAAGGGAGGATTCTGCCGAGTCAATATTTTTGGAAGATATTGAGTCTACATATTCAGGAATAAGTGAAAATGAGCCACACTTGATCATGCAAGAAGACCTTAATGATCTTGATCGTGATTTGTATCTGTCAAAACAGCAGTCAGAGCTCTTGGCTTCTCGGCTTAAACAGTGTAACCTAGTCCAGAAAGATGTAAGGATCACCAGTTTCCGGAAACGGAACAAATAAGGTCATTGGTCTTCTTAGGGGTATGCAAGTGGGCTTCACAAAGTACTGTTGTTTTCTCTGTCTCTGGGATAGTCGAGCTGTATCCCAACATTACAAGCGGAAAGACTGAGGGGTCTAGAAGCACCTTTGTTCCTGGCGAACACAGCCTCAAGGAGAATCCTCTGGTGGACATGAATAAGGTGCTTCTTCCTCCTCTTCACATCAAGCTTAGTTTGATGAAGAATTTCGTGAAGGCGTTGCACAAAAATGGTGCTACCTTCCAACGCTTGTCTACTGTGTTCCCAGGTCTAAGTGCTGCTAAGCTCAAAGAGGGCATCTTTGTCGGACCTCATATCCGAGAAGTGATGAAGGATACTGATTTTGAAGAGCTTCTTAACTTAAAGGAACTGAGGGCATGGTAACCATTCAAGTCAGTCTGTAGTGGCTTCCTTGGTAAAATACGCGTACCAGATTACCAAGCCTGTATTGAGAAGTTGCTAAAGTCTTACGAGGATATGGGGTGCCGAATGTCACTCAAGATTCATTTTCTCCATTCCCACCTCAAATTCTTCCCGCCAAACCTTGGAGCAGTGAGTGATGAGCATGGAGAAAGATTCCACCAAGACATTACGAAGATGGAAAGCAACTATCAAGTCAAATGGAACCCCGGCATGATGGGAGACTTCTGCTGGATGCAGACATCCCGGAGGCAAAATACACCAGATCTTCTAAGAAAACACACTTTTGACTGTATGTGGTACTATGAATTGTGTAATTGTGTCATCCAAGTATATTGATTTAATCAGTGTTCTTTATCTATCCTGTTTATCTGTTATAAGCTGCTGCAACTCTTGAAATATGCACATATATTCTCTGTTTATACAAAAATGAGACTACTTAAAAGCCAGAAAACTAGAGGTGATAGAGCAAAACTATTTATAAATTTGAATTCAGCACATCCAAATTAACAAAAACACCTATCTTCATTCTTGCCCCAGACCAAAAATATATTTTTGTAAACCAGTGTAATTTAATAAATAAGCAGAATCTTTTTGAAAGAGTGAAAAATAAAAATTTTGCTAACTTTTTCCATAAATATGAACTTCACAATTTTTTAAGTTGTTTTACAGAAACAATTATTTTCTTCAGTAAAATATTTGTTTCGAGGTCATTTAAAATGGCGGCAAATCAGAGTGGTAAGTACTCTGTTATCAATTTTTTATTGCTTAGAAGTTTAAACCAAGAGAAATTCATAGAAGTATCTGTAATGTGTACGGGGGAGTATCTTTAATTAAAAAGATGTTTACAAATAGGTTAAATGGTTTTGTCACTATGATACTTTGTCGGAAAGACATTTCATATCGGAGAAATACACATGGTCTCCGCTAAATTAAATGTTTTTAGCAAAACAATCAGCAAAAACAGTCAAGCTGGCAGGCTTCTTGGACATGAAACAATGCATGACTATTGATTTCTTAAAAGAAACGATGGAACTGTTAACATGCTTCGAACAGCAAATTTCTTTAGCGAAATTCAACTTCGCTTAAAACTGATCTTGAGTTGTATTCTGTTCGTTACAAAAGAGATGGGTAAATGTATAGTTCTACAGACAATTATGTATTTACCCAACCCCTCCGAACGAGTAGGATGCAACTCAAGGTCAGTGATTTAAGTGGAGCTTTTCAGATTCGAATTCAGAGTTTTCCTTCTCGTGGATGGGTCGCCAAACTAAGTCTAAAGCGCCCAGTCTTCGCTACAATTTTCCCCATACCTGGGTGGGGAATAGTTGGAATCATACTTTTCCTAAGGTTATTAGCGCTATGTGAAATGCTAGCTGCCTCGTCAAGTATTTGAACTCGGGTCACCAAATCCATTTCCTACGATAATATCCATAAATCAGGAGGGACTCTTTTCACATACAAGTAACGTTTACAACACCTGCATGCTAGATTTAATAAAAGATCCAGTCTGAATATGCTAATTTGTCAAACCAGTGTCTCTTTCACATAGTCATTTTTCAGTTTATTTTAGATATTTCTCTCATATTTTTTAACTAGATGACATACACTTCTCATTTGCGGTTGTCTTCTATTTGGCATTGATAGCTCAACATTGATTGATAATTGGTAAGTAGTAAACGATTTGGTAATCTGATCTAAGTGACAAAATATAACGGTGTTTCTTCTGTGGCCTTGTCCGAATATTTCTATGATTGCACCACCTGGACTCTAACGAGACGCCTGGAGAAAATGATTGCTGCTTTAGACAAATCAGAGAAGCAGGACGCTACGAGATAGCAGCTGTATCACGGTTTATTGCCCATCTCTAAAACCTTCTAAATAAGCCGAATAAAACAAGCTGGATACTCCTGATGATGAAAAGATGGACTCAAAATTGTCGTTCTCCTTTCAAGTTCTACGCATGGATAGACGAGTACTGCTCAACCAGCAGAGACTTACATCAATTTGTGCGGACACAGGATGCTGTCAAAAAGACTTAACAAAAACGATGGATGGTAGATTTGTGTGGCGAGAGAGTCTTGATAATTCGTGCTGACGAATTTTCTTGAAGATGATGAAGATTTTTATAGGTGTTTATTGAGTACGTAGATCAAATTTGATAGTTCTACAGCAAACCACCAGACATGATGTCGAGAACAGACAATAAATTTTCTAATATTACTGAATATTTCTTTCAGTATAAAAAAGAATTTCATTCTGCGCAGAATTTGGAAATCTATTCACAAAAGTAACGTCCAGACACCCAGCTAAATAACTAATTGTAAATTCACAAACAATGCTAATGAAAAAATAAGTCAATTAAATTTTATAAGAATATGATTAAACGAACGACCATGCACACCTGTGAACAGTATCTGTGGCTTATCTGTTTTAGATTTTTACTTAAATGATTATTTCCAAATTCTTGTACATATATTAAAATGCATCAGGTTTATTTTCGTGATTTTAGTCACTATGTTTAAAAGCATATTTTATATGCACACCCGGGGAGTGTCGATGATTTCGCTCCATTATGACTCGAACATACATACAGCTGCTATGTGAGGATACGGGATGTAGCCCTGAAGACCTGCCAGAGGCGATGAACGATAGCGAGAAGTAGCAAGAGAGGGTCAGGGATATCCGTGCTAGCGGCATGACATGATATATATATATATATATATATATATAACTTCTTCGGGGCTGTGGTGTTTGGTTTTCATCAATATTAGTGCATCTTTTGGGGACAGAGCTAGACAACAGTTAATCTGTGAGTTCACCATCTGATCGAGGGATACATTTTTCTTATCAGCGGTTGGAGGGTTTGCTTGAGTTTCTTCAAAATCTTTGCATGGTCTTAACTCTTCTTCTGCACGGTCAGTGAAAAATTGTCCCTTTCTCATCTTGAATGAGAGTAACGAAAGTCTTCATGCACTACCTGTTTGATAACAAACTGAGACATTACCATGTCCCTGTGTATGGACCTGACTGATTGCTGGGATCGCCGTTAATCATGGCTTGGATCTCAGCAACCAATTCTGGACTTCTTTTCTTCTCAGAACGATGAGAGTGAGCTGCCGAACCTTCGTAATAATCATTCAACTTATAGAACTTTCGAGATTCCTCTACGGTTTCCTCATATGAAAACTGAAATACAGTAAAATTTTCACATTGGTGTTTCAGTATAGAATGCCCTGCAGTACAGCAGGCCATTTCCAACTGCCAAGAAAAGGAAATTGTGTCATGGTGCTGCTTTCTTCATAGCACCCAACTGATTCTTTGCTGCACAGTAGACAAAACCTGAAGGAAAAAACGTTTGGGTGAAATAGATAATTTAAACTTTTAATTTAGACAAGAAAGCCAAAAATAGTTTGCATCATTACTTATTTGGAGATAAAATTATTTTAAATTGTTTCAAAATAGATGCAACTCATGAATATGATAATGATTATTTACCGACACTAGAAACTAAAGAAAAAATTACATGGCCTGGATGCTGATATAATTACAATTTAAAAACTTTGGTTTAATATCTCTAGATTAAAGGATGCATATTTTACCGGACGGGTTCCAAATGACTGTCATTGTGCGTTTCTCAGTAATAAATTGTTATCATATCAATGAGTTGCATCTATTTTTAGACGCCCTGTATATGAGATTTACGCAAAAAGTTCGCACAGTTAAATGATATCAAGTATTGCTATCTAACTATAATAAATATATTTGATATAAATATTTTGTTTCTACACAAGTATTTGCGTCCAAGTATTGTTTCAGAGAATGTTCTATATCTGCTGAGGGTAGGAACAATATCACTGGTTTATAAAAGTATAATTCTACTCTTATAACCCTCAAAGGGTCGAAATGTGTGTGTGTGTGTGAGAGAGAGAGAAAGAGAGAGAGGTAAAGAGAAAGGGAGAGACGGAGGACTGCTATGGTTGACACCACGTTGAGACAGACATATTCAAAGCCTTGGTTCTTTCACAGGAGTTTTAATACAGAGCCATTTCTTAGCTAGGAAGACACCCGCCCCCTCCCTATCAATTGAGACAAAATTCAAAAGAACCTAGTCAAATCAGTCAAAAGTGGACTTCTTCCTTCCACCGTTTCTGACTAGATTTGGTCTATTCGCCCCCATGTCAAAGGATTTCCATAAACTCATGAACATAGTGTCCCATTGAGACCTATTCTCTCTCTGATAAGTTCTTCCCAACACAGGATTAGTAAGTGACTTACTACCATTTCGCAACCCGTGTTGGATTATTAAAGTATCTATTAAGGACTCATTTGATTCATCAAGTTTCACAAAAAAGATTTTACTAGCCGATTAGTTTCTGTGTTTCTTTGATACTGCAGTCTATTTACCTGCGTGCCTCTGCTTTAGGCAATCGATATTTCTTCTGATTGACTATATCATAATCATTTGGAGGTGCCCGTAGTGTAATGGTTAACGACGTATGAAATGGACACGACGACACGAGTTCAAATCCTGGACGAGACTGATTGCATTTCACATAGCACTAATACCCTTGGGAAAATTATGAATCCAATTATTCTCCCTCCAGCTATAGGTAAATAGTAGGACAGACTGAACCTTCAGCCTTGGTGAGGCACCTAGTCTTGGAGAAGGAATACTCTGAATTCAAACCTGTTAAACTCCGCTTAAAAATTGACCTTTTGTCATATCCTGCCTGAGCGGAGGGGTTGGTAAATAAGATATTGTAATCATTTGTCCCTCTACTCAGATTCCTGAGAACATGTTTATTGAGTTAATCAAATTTGCTTCAATTTCTGTTGAATTTAATTTCGATAATATGTAAAAACAAATTGATGGGGTTTCTCTAGTGTCTCCACTGGAACTTGCTTTGGCTAATATTTTCGTGGGGTTTCATTTAAGGGGGTTAATGTCCAGTCCAAATAAACCAGTTGTTTATTTTTGTTATGCTGAAGATCGGTTTTGTCTTTTTGATAACGAAACTGGAGTGGAATTATTTTTACCGCTCTCAATAATATCCATCCAGCCATTAGATTTGCATTAGACAAGGAAAATGATTATACGTTGAAAATGGAGTCAACAAGCCGAGTTTGAAACCTGGACGATATATTTTGCATCCCATTCTGAGCGGAAGCCCTAAAGAAAGATAAAATTTAACGAAACCCCTTCTTCAATGGACAGTTTTGGATACAAGGTCAATTTTTAAGTGCAGTAAATCTGGTTTGAATGTAAAATTTTCCTTCATCAAGACAGGTTCCCTAAAGTTAACCAATCCAATTCGCTATAGTTGGTAGGGTTGAAAGAGATCAAGTCATTCTTTTTCCTAGGATATTAGTTCGAAGTGGAGGTGCCCGTGGTGTAATGGTTATCGTCGTAGGAAATGGACACGGCGACTCGAGTTCAAATCCTGGACGAGAATGATTCCATTTCACGTAGCACTAATACCCTTGGGAAAGGTATGAATCCAATTATTCTCCCTCCAGCTATGGGTAAATAGTAGGACAGACTGGGTTCTTCATCATTAGTGAAGCAACTAGTCTAGCGGATGAAAAACTCTGAATTCAAACCTGTTAAACTTCGCTTAAAAATTGACCTTGTGTCATATCCTGCCCGAGTGGAGGGGTTGGGAAATTAGGATTAGCGCGAAGTGGAACGCAAATAACACGGGAAAAGATTAGAAGCCATGTTGCCTATTCCATTTCCCTCTACAATAATTATTACGATAAGCACTCCAAACTTTGTAAATTCCTCTCTTCCCTCTGAATCCTGCAGTCAACAAAAAGGTACACACTAGCGGATGAAAACCGATGAAAACTTTGTCAATAACACAATCAATATGTATAACATTATATAATTGAAAATGTCCATATTTAAAAAAAAAAAAGGTTAGAGTGTTAGCCTAGAATATAGGTTTGTTTTGGTTTAATAACATTTTCTGCATTGTAGGTTATTTAATGCCAAATCAATATATATACATATAAATAGCTCTATTTCAAACAATTCAGTTTAACTTAAGTACGCAGTTTAGTTCTTTTTGACTCTTAGATAGATCCAATGAAGTTCCACAACTCTTGGCCAGAGTTGACCTGGGAACGACAGCAATCAAGGGATAATCGGCATTCCCCGAATCTCCGGAAATACTGGAACCTACACAATCAAATTGTTTTGTGCCATATCGAGGGAGTCTTACTCCTCTGCAGCAATGCAGTTGGTGTATTCTACAGCCCCAGCCGACTGGGCCAAACGTTAGTGGGGGTCTTACCCATCTGCATAGATGCAGTCGGTGTATTCTACAGCCCAAGCCGACTGGACCACTCGTTGGTGGGTGTCTTACCCCTCTGCTGAGATGCAGTCGGTGTATTCTACAGCCCAAGCCGACTGGACCACTCGTTGGTGGGTGTCTTACCCCTCTGCTGAGATGCAGTCGGTGTATTCTACAGCCCCAGTCGACTTGGCCACTCGTTGGTGGGGGTCTTACCCCTCTGAAGAGATGCAGTCGGTGTATTATACAGCCCAGGCCGAAATGCTCATGTTTCGAAGGAGATGAAAAATGTATCAAGTTAGAGTAAAAAAAAGTCACTTAACTACCCAAATTTATGGATGTGTTCTCTCTAAATTTCTCAAATTTTTTCCACCTTAGTTTATCGATAGGAGAACAATTTTAGCGAAGATTTTTTTTATAAATGTTTTATATATATATATATATATATGGGGGGTCGATATATATGCATATATATTTGTGTGTATGTGTACATAAGTGTGTCTGTGGATGAGTGTTTGCATGCGTGTTGGTCTGCGCACCTGTCTTTCAGTGAGTCTCTGTATGTGTCCTTAGTTAGAAATATGACTGAAAAGATGAGAACCAAGTCGTTAAAAATGACTTCATTTATTTAGCTTTTAAAACTTTCTCCGGTATTTCTTGTCTTTTTCTGTTTTTAAATGATAATGGCTTTCTTAACATAATCTCATTGAAAATAGAATGCTTAACAGGATTTGTTCGGAAGCTTTTAAAATTCTAACTTTCGAAAATTATTCAAAACTTTTGGGGGATTACTACTACTACTACAACTGCTACGACAACTACTACTTTGTCCAGTCGGCTGGGGTGGTAGAATATACCGACTAAATTTCTGTAGACGAGTAAGATCCCCCCATTAATGAGCGTCCTGTATATGACATAAAACAATCTGACGGTGTGGTTCCTATGATGTTGAAGCTTTGGGGAACCGACTACACCTTCATTGCCATCGCTCCCAAGTCTAATCAGTTCTGGAGTGGCAGCACCCGATAGGACCCTATCTCTAGGTTTAATAGAACTACACTGAGTACTTATGCTAAACTGAATTGTTTTAAATAGAAAAGTTTTTGATATTGAAACTGTACTACGCTAAACTGAATTGTTCCAAATAGAACTGTTTTGACATTTAACTGAGAGTAAACAAAACCTATACTTATACTAAACTAAATTGTTTGAATTAAAATCTTTGATTAAACTGAATAGCGTGAAATAGAAATGTTTTTGCCAATTAAACTGTGTACTTATATTTAATTGTTTGAAATAGAACTTTTTATTTATATAAAAATGGATTTGGCATTAAATAACCTATAAAGGATGATATGCCCTAAAACTCAAACAAACAAACTACTACTACAACAAGAAACTGCATCAGCAACAACAGCAACATCAATAATAAAAATCGTCCCCCTCGTAAGATATTCGGGATCATTCTTAAAGAATGAACCCGAATATCTTGGACCAGAGAACAAGAAAACTAATGACTATGCATAAGGCATTCCAGTCCAGAGATGGCGTTGACAGTCTATATGTGTCAAGGAAAGAGGGAAAAAGAGGAATAGCCAGCACTGAAAGACAGTGTTGATACGATACAAAAACTCGAAGACTACGGAGAAAAGCATGGAGGAGGACTGATCACAGCCAAGAAAAACAATACTGACAACACGTAGAAAAAAAAGAATGAAAATAACTAGAAAACAAATATGGGGAAAAACAGCTCTCTGAACGTTTTAAGCGACTAACAAGCGACATCTTACTCTAGAAAATGTGGACGTGGCTAAGAAATGAAAACCTTAAGCGAGAAACTGCATCTCTTATAATAACAGCACAAAACAACGCTATAAGAACCAACCATATCAAAGCAAAGATAAGACGCAACAAAACAGTAGATGTAGTTTATGTGGAGATAGAGACGAAACGATCAATCACATAATTAGCGAATGCTGCCAACTTGCACAGAAAATGTATAAGACTAGACTCGACTGGGTGGGCAAGGTTGTAATTTACTAAGCTTTTTGCTTAGATGTGGC
Source organism: Sepioteuthis lessoniana (assembly GCA_963585895.1). Classification (NCBI taxonomy): domain Eukaryota; kingdom Metazoa; phylum Mollusca; class Cephalopoda; order Myopsida; family Loliginidae; genus Sepioteuthis; species Sepioteuthis lessoniana. Next base: position 16,411,386 of record OY757931.1, on the reverse strand, counting down.
ACAAGGCCATATGAAAGGGGCACCCAATGAGACTGGGTGGCCAAGGTTATCTACTTGGAATTGTACAAGAAATTGAAACTCGACCATACCAACAAAGGGTACATGCACAACACAGTATTTGTCCTTGAGAATAAGACGCACTAACTCCTTTGGAATTTTGAGATAAAAACGGATCACCTAATCTCTGCAAGACGACCAGAGTTTATAATATTCGACAAAAAAGGGAGCTTGCAGAATTATGGACTTTGTTGTCCAAGTTGACCACAGGGTGAAATTGAAAGAAAGTGAAAAAAGATTAGTACTTTGACCTTGATAGGAAACTGAAAAAAACTGTGGAACATGAAAGTGATAGTGATACCAATTGTAATTGGTTCTTTTGGTATAGTCACGAAAGGATCGGTACAAAGACTGGAGGAATTGAAAAAACTGTGACAGAAAAGTGACGATGATACCAATTGTAATTGGTTCTCTTGGTACGGTCACTTGAGGATTGGTCCAAGATCGGGAGGAGATGGAATTAACGGGACGAGTGGAGACCATCACAACTACCGCATTACTGAGATCATCCAGAATACTGAGAAGTGTCCTGGAGACTTGAGGAGACTTGCTGTCACTCAAAATCTAATGAAAGACAATTAGATAACGCTGATGGAAAAAAAAGCTCTCAAGGAGTGAATTAATATAACGTTTTTATTAAGGGATATTTCTTGAAATAATACTCTAATATATACTTGAAGGTTATTGCCTGAGAAAAGTTTTCCAATCTCTATATATACAACTGTAATCTAATCTATTTGATTTCCATTTATCAATAATATATCTTTTCTTAATATCAATTTAAATAAAACGAGGTCATCTTGAAGAATCTGAACAGCTGATTGTTTGTAATCGGGAAATTATTCCGGGTATAATATATATATATATATATATATATATATATATATATATATATATATATGTGTGTGTGTGTGTGTGTGTGTGTGTGTATGAGTGTGTGTGTGTGTGTGCATTTTGTACTTTAAGATGATACGGTCTTTTTCATATTTATATAAAAGAAATTAAAACATACCTCTATTTCTAATAGTTTCATTGCAAACTGTTTCACGGATTCGTTTGAATTCGTCTGTTGAAACACTTATTTAAAACCTTCCTACCATTTTTGTCATTCCAAGTTTTTGACCATTTAGGATCTTAGAATATGCTGACTCGATATCCTGCAAGAAGTATGATTCTCGTCTTTTAAAAACCTTCTGGTTCAGTTTCTTTGTTTTCAATGGCATATCAACCTTCTTGGGTTATTTAATGCCAAAGCTGTCCTTATAGAAAAACAGTAGTGGTATTATTTAACGCATAGCTGGAAGAATAATGTGTTTCAATACCTTTCCATGGATATTATTCCATAAATCATATTTTTTGCGGGGTGGTATCTGACATTTTTCTTTCTTTCTTTCTTTCTTTCTTTCTTTCTCCTTATTTTTACCTTCGACTACTCTTTCCCTCTATCTCTCTCTCTTCACTATATTTTTTGCAGAGGGGGGAACTGATATTTTCTTTCATTCTTTCTTTCTTTTTTTCTTTCCCGCTCCTTATCATGACCTTCAACGACTCTCTCCCTCACTCCCTCTCTATCTCTCTCTCTCTCTCTCTCTCTCTTCTTTATATTTTTTGCGGGGTGGTATCTGACATTTTCTTTCTTTCTTTCTTTCTTTCTTTCTTTCTTTCTTTCTTTCTTTCTTTCTCATTCCTTATTCTGACCTTAAAACTACTCTTTCTCTCTCTTTCTCTCTTTCTTTCCCTTGTACTTCTTCGTCTATTTCTTTGATACACTTTCTTTGAAAGTTGCATTGTCATGTCTACTTTCTCTCTCTTTCTCAATATTTTTGTCTCACATTTTCTTTCTTTCTTTCTTTCTTTCTTTCTTTCCCACTCCCCATCTTTCACTCTCATATTTCAATCCCATTCGAACTTTACTACCCTCTTCCTTCCTTCCACTGCTTTAAATTTCTTCATTTTCTCTTTCATTTCATTTTTTTATTTCAGTTTTGCTCCTTTCGTTTTCTTTTCATCTTTTTTTTAAATTTCCTTCTCTTTCAAACTTCTTCCATCCATTGTTCCATGCCACAACGTCCTCAACTTACCCTTTTTTTTAATTCTCATTCCATTTTTCTTCAATCTCATACACCCCCACTTTCCTTCATTCCCCCTCCTGCATTTTCCTTATTTATTTCTCTTTATTTCTCCCTATTTTTCACTCATTGTTTCTACCAATTTTTTCATTCTCTGCCATTGTTTATTATATGACTCATTTTGCGAACCATTCGTTAGCACAATTGTTTACCTTGCGATTCGCGACTTGGCCATTCCTCACCGGAAATTACACCCATCCAAAAATTGGGCTTGACATGTATTTTTTGCTGTTCTTCAAATAAAACAAAAGAAAAAAAAAGTAAGAAGTGGAACAAAACGAAGAAAGCTAAAATAAAATACTGGGTGAAAAATTGAAAAATAAAACAAAATCTTATTAACGGCCTCATCCACACCAGAATCACAAATTCGATGTTACTCATTAGCAAAAATATTTTTCGTCCATACTAAAATCCAATAGCGCAACACTTCTTCTTCTTCTTCTTCTTCTTCTTCTTCTTCTTCTTCTTCTTCTTCTTCTTCTTCTTCTTCTTCTTCTTGTCATTGTTAAATTCATCTCTATCTCTATATCTGTCTCAATAATTGTTATGTATGTTGTTGTTGTTGTCGATATTCTTCTTCTTCTTCTTCTTCTTCTTCTTCTTCTTCTTCTTCTTCTTCTTCTTCTTCTTCTTCTTCTTCTTCTTGTCATTGTTAAATTCATCTCTATCTCTATATCTGTCTCAATAATTGTTATGCATGTTGTTGTTGTTGTTGATATTCTTCTTCTTCTTCTTCTTCTTCTTCTTCTTCATATAGTAAATGTTCATTGTTGTTGTCGATATTCTTCTTCTTCTTCTTCTTCTTCTTCTTCTTCTTCTTCTTCTTCTTCTTCTTCTTGTCATTGTTAAATTCATCTCTATCTCTATATCTGTCTCAATAATTGTTATGCATGTTGTTGTTGTTGTCGATATTCTTCTTCTTCTTCTTCTTCTTCTTCTTCTTCTTCTTCTTCTTCTTCTTTTTTCCTTCATATAGTAAATGTTCATTGTTGTTATTGTTATTGTTGTTATTGTACTTTTTCTTCTTCTTCTTCTTCTTCTTCTTCTTCTTCTTCTTCTTCTTCTTCTTCTTCTTCTTTACAATTTTAATTTATGTGATATTCATTATCCACTTTCTTTGTTCATTTCCTTTCTTTTTTTCCAAAATCCTCTTTTTTCTTTTTTTCTTTTTTCTCTTTCTTTTTTTAATTTCTCTTTTCTTTTCTCTTTATTTTTCTTTTCTTATTACTTTTTTTCTTCTCAATTTTATAATCTTCTTTTCTTTGTTTCCACCATCCTTTCGTTCTTTCTCTTCTTTCCTTTTCAAAATTTCTTTTGCGGATACACATCTTTCTCCACTTACTTTTATAGTATTTATTATTATTCCTTTTATGATAACTATTATCATTATTTTACATAATTAAATTCTTTTTCTTCTTCTTTTTATTCTCTGTATCTATAACAACTTATCATTCTTTTTTTTCTTAGCATTTTCCTTCTTTTTTACAATCAACTAGTTCAATTTAAATGCTTTCCATCTCCATCAGACAGATGCCCTTCTTATCTTCATCCCCATTCTTCTCACTCTTATGCTTTGTCCTCTTCCTCCTTCAGCCATGAAATTAAGCGAAGCGCTTAAGTTTTCAATGATAATAGTTTTCTATTTAAATCTAATGGGCGTTATTTAATAACGCGCCAACGGACGAGAATAACGCCTGTGCTCGAGATCTTAGCCGAGATAATCAAATCAGCGAGTTGACATTTTGATTTTACTTTGTTTTGCAGTGTTTTCACTTTAATAAAAGAATCGATATCACCTTAAACTGACAATAATATCAAGTGGTACTGGGAGAAGGCTGAAAAAAGATATTTTTAAAGAAATAGTGATAAAAAAATTCGATTCAATTTGAATAGCAAGGTCTGGATCAACCACCTAAAAATGTGGATGGTCATTTTATAAAAATGTTTGGATTGTCGCTTACAGGAAACAATCAGCCGCAGTAGAAGCGGGTGAAAATTCATAGGACCTCCTATGGCTGCTGTTATCTTAAAACAAAGACCGTTAGTGACATTATTACTAGCAAAACCACTTTCTCCGCCTTTGGTATCGTCACAATGAACCCCTATCTCTGAACTCAATAAACCCGGACATTCATTATTATTTGTTTGTTCTTGTCTTTTCTAAAGGATCTTAGGAAGCATCTTTGGTTCGTCAGTGAATTTGAGAAGAGTTGTTTCTGCAAGGTTTCGCAATTTTGGCACTTCTCGGATCAAGACTTAAAATTAATGAGTTTTGTTTAGCTCTCCAAAAACGACAAGATCTAGACAACGTAAACAATATCAAGAATCATTCTCAGAAAGAAAAAGTATTTCTTCTATCTGACGGCAGTGTAAAATTGAAAGAAAATGAATATCTAGAGAACTGGAATAAAGTCGAGGAAAAACGTTTTTAAAATAATTATAAAAAAAAGAGGAAATATTTTTAAAGAAGTGATAAAAAATGTTTATGTTGCTGGGGAAAATGAAGTGAAGAAACAATAACAGACAAAGAAGAAGAAGAAGAAGAAGAAGAAATGTGTTCTTTTTGTTAGTTTTACGCCACATCACACCTTAGTCTGTGTAATGCTATAGTCAGTCCCAGTCTTTTTCTAGCAAATATATTGTCTCAAGGAACTGATGACATCCTTCATTAAGGAGGTTGGTTGGTTGATTGGGTTTTATAGGATATCAATCTTTCTTGGTTATTTAATGTCAAATCTGTTTTTTACATATGTATTAAATACATAATTTGTAAACATATATGATAGATACACAGTTAAATGATGAAACAGTTTTGATTTTAATAATTCAATTTAGCATAAGTCAACAAAGTTAAATAGTTCCATGTATTACTATATATCAGTAACAATTCAATTAAATATCCGTCATTTGTTTAAAAAAATCAGTCATTTGTTTGCACACCGTTAAATCATCAACCAGTTCTATTTCTAAGAAATCAATTTAACATAAGTCATTTATTTGTTCACAGTGTAAATGTCAAACGATTCTATTAGACGCATAGATAGATCCCTATCAGGTGCTACCACTACGGGCCGAAGTACACCTGGGAGCAATGGCAATGCAAAGGAACTTTACATCCCCTAAATCTCCTAGGCCATCGCCTCACCATCTGATGGTTTAATGTCTTATCTGGGACACGCATTGGGGGTTGGGTCTTACCCGTCTGCAGAGATGCAGTCAGTGTATTCTACTGCCATAGCTGACTAAGCTGCGTAGTAAAAAGTACAGCATTCAATAACTATTTTTAATTCTTATACTTTATAAACCATTATATGATTCCAAGTGTTGTATAGCCATAACGATATCAATAACAACAATCATCATCATCATCAAGTCGTGCCGCCAGCACGGATATCCCTGACCCTCTCTCGCCACTTCTCCCTATCATTCATCGCTTTTGGCAGGTCTTCAGGTTTACATCCCGTATCCTCACATAACTGCTGGATGTATGTTCGAGTTGGTCTTCCTGCTTTTGCTTGGCCATATGCGGGGGTCCATAGGAGTACATCACTGATGAGTTCGTCCTTGCTTCTCCAGCAGTGTCCTGCGTGTCAGGTTCGTCTAACTTGTATAGTTTTCGTGATGGGGGGCAAGTGGCCGAACAAGTTTATTTCTTTCTAACTTCCCACCTTGGCGACACGAAGAGAGACACAAATCATAAAGGCCTGTGCTAACTATAGTATACTGATCCCCCAACACACACGCACGTACGGCGCATCTTGTGGTGTCTCAGATCTGAACTCATCTAGGCCTGTCAAGACCCAAACCGATCTGCTTTGATCAAATCCGAAAAACCCAGCCGCGCGGTTCAACTGTCAAATCTCAACTCCCCGTCTTTTCAAAATCCTCAAATTCTCTTTGACTATCTCTTCCAGGTACGACATCAACCACCCACTCGATTCACTCCAGCGGCTGTCCGGCCCATTTCCTGTCTGTGGGTTTATTATGACGGATGATGATTGTCATATACTTTCTGCACGGACGTAAGAATGCACCATTTGACTACGACACCTGAACTAATAGACACTGAGTAGTTCAAAGCTTTACCAAACTAAATAATAAAATATAATCAACGAAAAACGATTGATATAAAAAAATCGTTACCCTCATTTTATTACACAAGTAACTGTTTCGATACATTAAAATTGTTTTTTTCTGATTTCAAGTATTTCTAGTAAACATCGGATTTCACGTAACTAATTAATTCTACTTAAGACTAATAATGTGGACACAGTTACATAGTTTCAAGTATTCCTATCATATACAAATAATTTTCAAAGAGATCTATTTAACCGATAGATGATTCCTTAGCATGTACTCTCACTCCGGGTCATAGAGGAGCTGAGATTAAAGACAGTAAATAAATGATTCCACATTATGGACAGCACACCACGAAATATCCAAGAACAAGTCATTTGTTCTCGCCTCAGGTGGGACTCAAAAGCCTAGCTAGAATCATTAGCAGTAATCATTTTAACTTTTGAAGATTTCCTTTATTTTCATGGCTTAGAATGTTGATTTAAATAAATCTGTTTTTCTGTGTTAATGGCATATCAACCTTCTGGGGTTATTTTATGCCAAATCCATCCTTCAAGAAGTACAGTAGCGGCATTTATTTAATCCACAGCTGGTAGGATAAGGAGGTTCATACCTTTCCCAAGGGTATTTGGCCGAAAGTGAACGTAATAGCGAAACTGGTGTTCAAACTAGCTTACTACAATTCCGCAGTCCACGGTTTTAACCATTACACCTGGTGGATACCCCTCCCCTTTAAATACATTTTACTGAGAGTGTCATTACGGTATATAAAGAAAACTTTGATTGATATATCAATTTGGACCCATGAAAATCTCCCATAAAAACAAGTACAATCTCTCTAATGGCACGACTCGGAATCGATTTCGGACAGATATAATACAAATGATCTCGAAATATTTCCTCGTATTTCTAAAGATTTTTTTTGTCTCAACTTAACAGCTAAATTTAGAGAATCAACTTTTTTTCTATTTAATATAATATATGAAAGAAATTTAATTAGTCACCTGGCCCAAAATATTTGAATCTCATCAAAGTTATGTGTTTGTGGAGGTTCCTCTTTCTGTTTCTGTGGGAGTTTGTTCCACTGACCTAAACATTGAGAGATTAGTTTGATAATTTTAAAGGCTTAAATGGAAAAATAGAAAATGTTCTTTACATTTAGGTACTATTTACCAACCCCTCCGCTCGGGCAGGATATGACACAAGGTCAGTTTTTAAGCGGAGTTTAACAGGTTTGAATTCAGAGTTTTCCTTCTCCTAGACTAGTTGCCTCACCAAGGCTGAAGAACCTAGTCCGTCCTACTATTTACCCATAGCTGGGGGGAGAATAAGGGGGTTCATACCTTTCCCAAGGGTATTTGCCCGAAAGTGAACGTAATAGCGCGACTGGAGTACGAACTCGCGTCCTACGATTCCGCAGTTCATCGCTTTAACCATTACACCACAAGGACGCCCTCGTTCTTTAGATTTAGGTAAAATGGTCAATTCTCAAGTATCAACTATGCAAACCTGCATATAAATAGATATTTATTGAATCTTATTTACAAAAGCTACTGATAAGTGTGGAGATGTCGCCTAAACGGCAGCTAGCTGAAACTAGAAGACAGTGTCTCATCAACCGAAACATATATCAACGCGCGATTAACAAAAGCATGGACAACTATCAGTAGCCTCTCAGTCATATGAAAGTCAGACCTGACCGATAAGATAAAACTCAGTTTTTTATAAGATGTGGTCGTATCGATACTGTTGTAAGGATGCACTACATGGACCCTTACGAAACGAATAGAGAAAAAGCTTGACGGCAATTACACAATAGTGCTGCGAGCAATACTGTACAAGTCTTGGAAGCAGCACCCTACAAAGCAGCAGCTATACGGCCACCTACCACTCATCACGAAAACTATCCTAGTGAGACGAACCAAATATGTGGAACATTTCTGGAGAAGTAGGGACAAGCTCATAAGTGATGTACTCCTATGGACCCCTTCATATGGACGAGCAAAGGCAGGACGACCAGCTCGAACCTACATACAGCAGTTCAGTGCCGATACGGGATTTAGCCCTGAAGACCTGTCGGAAGCACTGAATGATAGGGAGGGGTGGCGAGAGTGGTTCAGGGATATTCGTGCTGATGGAGTGACGTGATGATAATGATGATGATAATGATGATTATTTAGAAAACTTTGCATTTATAGTCGTCGGGCAACTAATTTTATGACGAAAATGAATATTGTAGGAATTAACCGAATTAATTTCACAAGAGACACGAGATCATTAGTTGAAACGGACTTTGCGGGGTTTTATTTATTGTTTTTTTTGGGGGGGGCTTTAATTATTTCTAAGATGACACTGTTCTTACTGGTACATTTTGATAATGTTCTGGAACATTGATATATTTGCGAAATATAGAATGTATATTTTTCTGCTTTTAAGTTGAACTAGTCTTTTCTTTAGTAAAATGCATTTAAAATATTTATTCAAGAAGAGTCATACTTTTCCCGTATCTCGAAGAAGACAACTTTAAACTTTCACATTCACAAGAAACTCGTGTTTATTCGCTTAAATTGGGCTGACAACATAACGGCTTTTGTTTTTAATTTTATTTTAAATTCGTATTCTTCGAGGTTGACTTCTTTCGTGTAAATATCTTGCACGAAATTTAATGTTGAAAATCATAGTTCATATAAGAAAACTTTTGTTTCTATAGTTTACAAATATTTCAATGCTCTAGATGTTGCCTCGTGAAGAAGAATATCTCAGAGAGAATTAAAAAGAAAAAGTCAAGAGGAAAGGACTATAATGTTATGGAAGTCTAATTGTTTAAGTAAAGAATATAATCAATCCACAAAAATTGAATAAAATCAAAAAGGGTCTGTTGAACATATGTAACATATTGACCTTCGGCCCAGCCGTCAATCGAGAAACAGGTGCATCCGGTCGAAGACATCAAGATTTAGTCTTGACCGTGGACGTGTTGATTTTGGGTGCAAATGCGACGCTCACAGGAAACAGGTGGGTGTCAAACAATGATATAACACGGTGCGATAGGAAGTTCAGTTAGTTGGGGTCCGTTAGTTGGAAATAAGATGCTGTAGAGAGAACCAGCACCCAGTAGAGGGCTATAAGCACTCAGGTCCCCTGATTGAGCACCTCAGCAGAACGAGAAAGAAGTGCTGATAAAGACAAAGGAACTGGGGGGTCAATATGTTGCAGTTTGTTCAGTCTCCAACTCACTTCTCACACATAACCCTTTTGCAACCCTTTCGCAATCATTTTGATTAAAGTGTGAGAGGTATATTTTTCTAAAGAATTGTGTTCGTTCGTCATTATTGTTGATTATGTTTCCACATGTATATGTGTATAGTTGCATATGTATTACGGCTATACAACACGTATACTAAGTGAAAATTTAAAGGTTTCAAAAAGAAATTATATAATTCTTACAAATTCTAATTTAAGTTTCAAAAATTTAAGAAACACCCTTCTCCTACCTAATTAAAAAAGACGACGGTAAATAAGATCTAAAAAGTACTCACTCTAAAAATATTTAGTCTTCAAAACTAAACGCAAACGTGTACAAAGAGTCTTTAGCTGATAATATATTCGAAGATTGGTCTATATATTTTGAATTTGCTATCATAGCTATTTTTTTCTGTTTACATTTAAGAATGATATTCTTTCGAAAAAAAGTGTTACCTGAAAAGTCAGAGGCAATTCGGATGTGGCAGAAGAATACACTGACTGCATTTCTGCAGACGGATCGGATGTCCCCAGTGAGTATCCGGAATATGACATTAGCAATCTGATGGTGAGGTTTCAGTCTCAGAAATTTAGGGAATGTGGAGTACCCCTTCTTTACCATTGCACCCAGTCGTCACAGACCAGAGTGGTAGCTCCCGATAGGATCCAATCAATGGTTCAAATAGAACTGGTTGACATTTAAACTGTGTACAAACAATTGGCTTATTTTGAATTGAATTGGAAGAAATAGAAATGTTCGATCATTTTACTGCGTGTAAACAAACGACAGATGTCTTGTTGAATTGTTATCGACACATAGCAATACTTGAAACCATTTAACTGTAAGCAAACGAATGAGTGATGTTGAATTGAATAATTCGTGTTAAATAACAATACTTGTAAGCATTTCACTGTATTCAAACAAATGATTAATATTGAATAGAATTATTAGTATTCATCATCATCATGTCGAACTGGTAGCACGGATATCCCTGACCCTCTCTCGCCACTCCTCCCTATCTTTCATCGCCCTAGGCAGGTCTTCAGGACAACATCCCGTATCCTCACATAGCTGCTGAATGTATGTTCTTACTGGTCGTCCTGCTTTTGCACGGCCATGTGTGGGGGTCCATAGGAGTACATCACTTATGAGTTCGTCCCTGCTTCTCCAGCAGTGTCCTGCATGTCTGGTTCGTCTAACTTGAATAGTTTTCGTGATAGGAGGCAGGTGGCCGTACAGTTGGTTTCTTGTGGGGTGTTGCCGCCAGGACTTGTTCAAGATTGCACGCAGCATTCTTGTGTAATTGCCGTCTAGCTTCTTCTCCAGCTGTTTTGTTAGCGTCCATGTGGTGCACCCATATAGCAGTATCGATGTTACCGCTGCCTGGAAGAAACTGCGTTTCATTTTATCGGTTAGGTCTGATTTCCATATAATCGATAGCCTATTGATAGCTGTCCATGCCTTCGTTAACCTCGTTTCGATGTCCTTTTCGGTTGATTCGACGCTGCTTCCAAGGTAAGTGAACTTGTCTACTAGTTTAAGAGGGGTTCCTTCTAGAGTGGAGATGTCCCCCGTTTGATTATTAGTATTAGATAACAATAATTGAAACCACTTAACTGTGCAGAAGCAGTAGCAATATAATTGGAGGCAGACAAATTACTTCTAACTTATTTAAAAATGAAATTACTTACAAAGGATGTAGTTACTAACCACACACACACACACACACACACACACATATATATATATATATATATATATATATATATATATATATATATAAATTTACGCAAACAACAGATGAGTAGTAAATAGAACTATTCATGTAAGATAAAAATGCTTGAAACAATTTAACTTCTCGCTAAGAAAATGAGCTCAGACTAATTTAAAAATGTTATCCCCAAAATGTGTTTGCAAATCGTATATATATTTAACATATATGCATACAGATAATTTGTTAAGAAATTGCCTACAATGGCTGATTTCCCATACCAACCCAACCCAACCAAATCGAAAATAAACTAGGTCTATTAAACTAAGCCCACAAAATGTAACTGCTGACAAAAATCATAAATAGTAAACTATATCTATATATATATATATATATATATATATATATATTTCGAGAGTCAGGAACTAACCTACAACTGTTTCACCTAAGCGGCTCATCAGGGTACCTATTCCCGATGGGATTAGGTACCCTGATGAACCACTTAGGCGAAACCTTAGTTGGTTTAGTACCTTGATGAGCCACTTAGGCGAAACTATAGTTGGTTGGGTACCCTGTTGAGCTGCTTAGGCGAAATTGTAGTAGGTTAGTTCCTGAATCACGAAATAATTTTTGTTACTATTTTGCTCTACTTAGTATTAAGCATTTTTTGCACTTGTAGCTTAGCAGCAATTACGGTGTTTTTTCTTTTGACCAATCGATCGCGTATGTGTTCATTTTGTTCAGTTGGTGTGACAAGGTTGGCTTTTTCTTTTTTTTCCAACATATATATTTTTCCCCCTAGAGTGAGATTCGTTGTATATTTTTATTTTCGAATTAGTTGTTTTTTCCCTTAACATAAGTGATATCATTCCATAAGTTATTTAATATATATATATATATATATATATATATATATATATATATATATATATATATTCCATCTTCTTAACTGCCTGATAATTTTTGTTTTGCAAAAAAACTCCATGAAACCCAGGATTGCAGACAATATTCCATGAATTTAATATATATATATATATATATATATATATATATATATATATATAGTTTGAATATGCATTAGAACCATCAAATACAGTCCACTAGTTACCCGTGAAGAAAAATTATCTACTTGTGAATACTTTAAATAGCATTCGACTCACTTAGATTTTGACTAACAGTGAATAATATTAATTTATTCAGTGTGAATATGATAAGTTATGTTTCTCATTTGTGAAAATACCACCAAGACAATTATTGACAATCACGTGGCTCGTTTTGAAGAAAAAGAATAATGGCACCAAAGTCTAAAATTGTGTTGCGTGTCAATTACAATTGTTATCAGGGTCACCTTCATATTCCACCGACGTTTTGAGTTTTCTGCCAAGGCCCATGTACTTCTCTCTTTTTCTGCTTTCTTCTGATTTTCTTAGGTGGTCAGCTGGGACGGAAAAGACAAAAAATTTTCTTTCTTTGTTAATTACCACTAGGTTTGATCTCCTGGTCAGCATTTAGTCATGTGTTTGTATATCAATACCACAGAAACTTTTATGCGTCGCATTCTCCAGGCTGGATTTAACATTTAACATTTTGTAGAATTTTCAAATTTCAATTTTTTTTTGCACAGTTACCCGTGGATCACCTTTTCCTCCTTATCGTTTCATGTCTTATTCTCCCTTTTTTACAAGTTTGCCTCAATAACTTTTTATGAGATTAAAGATTTCCTTTCTATGTAATTTACAGCTTGGCTGACAATATGGGACGAGGTTAAAATCCCACGAAGTAGTCACAAAGTGATGAACCACAAGAGGGTGACCTATGAACTTCATGACAGTGATTTCCGCTCGATGATGATCAAACATGCCACTGTAAAGAGGGCGGAAGTTGCATATTCCGTTGAAATTGCGTGGGCGAAGAGGCGTGCCCATATCTCCGTGTGGGAGTTTGATGGTAATATAAGGCCGACGATTTGAACGGAAGACAGTGAAATTCCGCTGTTCACGCAAGCTTGTCCAGTCGTTACCCCGTGTGCGTTTTCTCGGCCATCGTCTAACTTACCCCGAAGTGTCCAGGCCTCATAGACGAACGATTCTAATACCTTTCCTGATTGTTCCTACTTCACACAAGCGTCCGTCGATAATATATATATATATATATATATATATATATATATATATATTACGTGTTGTCGTTTTTTGGGGCCAGAGAGAAACGTAACATCTATCACATTATCTACACTGGCTACTGTGATTCATCAATCTCGGATTCAATATTATTTATCATTATGGTTTTTTGCTATACAGTAGAAGAGATTCAGTTTCTTTCATAAACTATTTTTTTCGTTGCCAAGTACAGGTCTTGTCGTGCGAAATTTTGCCTGTTTATCTCTTCACATATCTATATAATTCTTTTTATTCCCATTTCTGTTTCTTAGTTATTGTTATTGTGATTCTCTTCCTCTTACCAGCGCTGACATTAGCTGCTGTAATTAGTACTCCTTTGCTCTTTGTAATAAAGTTTTCGAGACATCATATTGATGCCTCCACACTACCTTCATTGCCATTCGTCATCCTGCTTCTTTTCTTAGCGGTCGTGTTGATACTGTTATATGGATACACTACATGGATGCTAACTAAACGAATGGAGAAAAAGCTTGATGGCAGCTACACAAGAACGCTGCGAGCAATATTGAACAAGTCCTGGAGTCAGCATCCCACAAAGCAGCAGCTGTAAGGCCAACTACTACCCATCACAAAACTATCCAACTTAAACGCAGCAGACATGCGGGACGCTGCTGGAGAAGTAGGAACGAACTCAAAAGTAATATACTCCTGTGGACTCCTTCATATTGACGAGCAAAAGCAGGACGATCAGCAACAACCTATATACAGCAGCCCTGTGCTGATACAGGATGTAACCCTGGAGACGTGCCGGGGGATATGGACAATAGGGAGTCGTGGCGAGAGAGGGTCAAGAATATCCGTGCTGATGGTGCAACGTGATGATGATGATGATGATGATGATGTTATCTTTCGAGCGTAAATCCTTATCCATCGTCATCAACTTTTTTTCCCTCTCATTAATTTGTCTGAGTTCTTCCCTAGTTCATTATGAGAATAGTCTGGAGTATCTTATAAGAGGGTTCGTCCAGGTTTTTATTTCTTTGATTACATTTTTTCAATAAGCATTTTTTCACATCAACGTTAGCTGATTGTTTTTCACAGGGGTTTGAGAGATGGCAAGTCCCCTTAAAACTCTAGGGCTCTTCTCTGTATTCTGGCAGATCTGAGTAATGCAGCAGTTTGGATAGTCTCTGATTGTTCTCTCGTTTCCCAACTTCCTGTCTCTTTACCAATCGTTTGGTAATTGTTTCAAGCGAACCAATTACCATTGGTATTACTGTCACCTTCATATTTCATAGTATTTTTAAGTTTTCTGGCATGATCTTGGTTATTATCATTATTATTGTTATTATTATTATTATTGTTGTTACCAGCTGAGACTTGGGTAACTTACACGGACTTAGCAAAACTATTTTAACAACTAATTTATTTTAAGTGCATCTTAAACAAATTCCATCTTCTATTTACATCGAAATTTTCATGAAAATTTTACTCTTGTTTCAATTTTCATTAGATAAAAAAAGACTTTAGGTGGCCACATTAAATTTTAATTGATTTAAAGCTACTTAAGGAAAGTATACTTACTTTGGCCATAATGCCCAATAAAGCTTTCCATAACGAGCAAAATTTGATTGGTTCTTGCTAACCTAGTTTCGCAAATAGGATTATTCTCCAAGCGTAACGGTCGTACGAACTAACAAAGGTTTATTCTATGAATATAAATGATTAATAATTTGAAACAGTTTGGTATTCTTAATGGCACATAAACCTTCGTGTGTTATTTAATGATTTGAGAGGTGCCCGTGGTGTAATGGTTATCGTCGTAGGAAATGGATACGGTGACACGAGTTCAAATCCTGGACGAGAATGACTCCATTTCACATAGCACTAATGCACTTCGGAAAGGTATGAATCTAATTATTCTCCCTCCAGCTACGGGTAAATAGTAGGACAGACTAGGTACTTCAGCCTTGGTGAGGCAACTAGTCTAGGAGAATGAAATCTCTGAATTCAAACCTGTTAAACTCCGCTTAAAAATTGACCTTGTGTCATATCCTGTCCGAGTGGAGGGGTTGGTAAATATGGTTATTTGATGCCAAAGAATACTACGTGTACTATTTAACCAATGACTGGACGGATAAATGGGTTCAGACTTTTCCAAAGGGAATTAGTTCAAAAGTGAACACAATGGTTCTAGTGGATTTCAAACTCGCTTACTACGATGGCAGAGTCAAGCACTTTAGCCACGACGCCACTGCGCCGTGGGAGCTTCTTCTCTGGGAAAATATGTTTGAAAATTTCTTAATTTGAAACTATATTTTTATTTATGAATTATTATTATTATATTGGGAAAATTGAAACCATATAATTATGTGTAACTTATCTGTATTAATAATTGTTTCTTTCCACTGTAATTGATGACAAATAATCGTTAAGAAATTATAATCATTAGTTACTTGAAATTACGTAATTGCTTGCTACAAAAGTCGGCAAGTCTTAAACCAATCACCATTTCTTTTTGTACTGTGTGAATATGAATGCAACAACTTTCGGTATTAAATTTAATGTAAAATATTCAAAAGTATTTATATCGACGTGCACACTATCTTACTACGTACGAGTGTGTTAATATGTGCCTCTGTGAAATATATGCCTCTGTGAAATATATGTCTCTGTGAAATATATGCCTCTGTGAAATGTATGCCTCTGTGAAATACTTTCTTCTGGATGGCCAGGAATATAATAATTATATGATTGATTTGAATAATCTAATTCATAGTATGTTTCAGGAAGACAGAATTCTCATCTTTGAAAGAATACTTTGCGTCTAATCTTTTATTAGTTTATTTACTGCTAAATAAAAAAAATGTATGTGGACATCATTCTAGTATGGTAATAACAAAATGTTTGTCTGCAGATTCATATCCACCGTGGGAATATGTATACAACAACTTTCGTTATAAACTTTAATGTAAAATATTCAAAAGTATTTATATCAACGTGCACATTATCTCACTACGTACGAGCGTATTAATATGTGCCTCTGTGAAATATATGCCTCTGTAAAATACTTTCTTCTGGATGGCTAGGAATATAATAATTATATGATTAATTTGAATAATTTAATTCATGGTATATTTCATGAAGATAGAATACTCATCTTTGAAAAAATACTTTGCGTCTTATATTTTATTAGTTTATTTACTGCTAAATAAAAAAAAACAATATATGTTAATATTATTCTAGTATGGTAAAACCAAAATTATTGTCCGTAGATTCATATCGACCGTGTGAATATGAATGCATCAACTTTCGTTATAAACTTAAATGTAAAATATTTAAAAGTATTTATATCGACATGCACACTATCTCAATACGTACGAGTGTGTCTATATGTGCCTCTGTGAAATATTTTCTTTTGCATGGCTAGGAATATAATTATATCATTAATCTGAATAATTTAATTCAATGTATTAAGGGTATATTTCATAAAGACAGAATACTCATCTCTGAAAAAAAATACTTTGCGTTTTATCTTGTATTAGTTTATTTACTACTAAATAAAAAAAACAATGTAAGTTAACATCATTCAAGTGAGGTAATATCAAAATTTTCGTCCGTGGTTTTATATCCACTCTGATAAAATGTAATAGTTGTGTTTTATACACCTTATTCTTTTTTTTATACTTATCTATCTGGCCTGATTCTCTTGTTTTCTATCTTGGTCTTCTTTGGGTGATCTTGGGTTTATCTTGGTCTCCGTGTCCACGTCTGTTTTTATAAATGGACACAAAAATTTTGTTTGATTTTTGACGTCTTTATTCACCCAAATTCTCACGTCAACCGTACGGCTTGAGTTATGCCACTTTAGGACTCCCTTCGTTAATTAAATCTACCTAACTGACCTGTTCTCACAATTGAACCAACGAATCGGACAACAGCTAAAATATTTAGCCAGGGGTCATGTCTTGTCCATCATATCACTGGATATTTTCTATGACTCGTCAAACAAATTAATAGTTAACTTTTTATTTCAAAATTACTAGAAGACCTATTCATTATGTAACAATTGTCTGTACGCCCTCATATAAGACTAATACGAAACAATGAATTATGCAAGGGTAACAAAAAGTCGTGTATCTATCCATCTTTTTCGATTCTCTTTAGAATATGTCATAGAGATTCCATCCGTTATAACTTATAAATATAATAACCATCGTCTGTTACCCTCTCTTTCTTTCTGACACATTTCCTTGAATGAAAGGTTGTAATATTTGATTCAATCATATCTTACGAACCAAAAATCAAAGAAAGAATTAAGAAATTTCATCCAATTCAAAGATTCCATTGAAAGAAATGTCTTTTATCCCAGGGGAGAAGGTTCTTTCATAACTACACGTCCCTGCAAGGAATGTAAACTCTTTGATTGAAGTCCTGTTCTTTTCCGAAGAATAAAACCTCTTTTCCACTCATTTTTATTAACATTTAAAAGAAAATAGTTTCAATTAAAGCTCGGAAAAAATAACAGACTTTGAGGGGAATACGTAAGAATGTCTTACATGAAAAGTCAAACTTCAGTAAAAAAAAATATATTCTAATGAGAATACTTCTTTTCGGTTAAAGATTATCATATTGTTGATGTTAAAATCATTACAACAATTTTTAAAAACTTTTCAAGTGGAGGGAGGACCAGTTCAATCAACAGTTTTATTTCTAAAAGTATTTTATAATTTGCTGAAATCATTGCACAAATTATTTTTTTATTGAATTGTATTTGTTTAGAGGACCACTGCAATGCAAAGTAATCATTCGGCTTTAATTAATTTCGGAGGGAAAACTTCATCTTCAGAGACATTTTTAATATGAACTCGATGTTGTATGTTCAATGTTATTTGGACGTTGCAAACATGGTGTCACGTGGGGTTAGAACGATATGTTGGTTGTCGTAACCATGGTGCTACGAGGGTAAGAGACGTGGCTTACATTGTTTTAATCAATTTCGTTTTTTTTCCTTTTTTTAAACTTTATTATGTATTTAAAATATAAATGTTGATTAATGACATATTCAGTATCTAATTCTAACCTATTGTTAATCTGAGGGTATAACTTTTCTATGAATAAAGCCTCCTTAATTCTGGGATTACCAACATTACGTACAATTGCTTTTATCTTATAGGAAAAATTATCATTATTTTTGTTTTTAATTAAATGTTTATGGGAGGAGGATGCACGTGTGTTGTGGTGCTCTTTAATTCTCAATGTGGATGATTCTGATTGTACTTCCTATATAAAAATGGTGGCATTTTGCGCAAATTTAACGATGAATAGCGTAATTTTGGGCGCATATATTTTGTACTCTAATTGGGCAGTTGATTAGAGTGCATACTGTGGGTTTGGGTCCTTTGTTTAATGGCATATCAACCTTTGTAGGTTATTTAATGCCAAAACCATTCTCCTTGAACTATTTAACCCATAGCTGGGAGGATAAGGGTGTTCATCCCTTTTCCAAGGGTATTTGTCCTAAAGTGAACGTAATAGCACGACTGGAGTTCGAACTCGCTTACTACGATTCTTTAGTCCATCGCTTTAACCATTACACCACGAGAAAACTACCGTGCATATTGTGACACAATTGCTCTTTTTCCTCGTTAGGTATTGACGTAGTGATCCTTCAAAAGAAATACAATACAATACAATAAATTTTTATTTCTACTTTTCTGATGATTCCTTAAACCTTACTGCAGTTAGTAAAGTTATTAAGCATTAATTACGCTTTGCTAAGTCAAAAGTTTTGCAATATTCTGGTATGTACTAGTCTACGACTCATATATCACGTGGTCGAAGCAGTTCAAGTACTCGCGAAGTTTAGTTGTTGGTATCGTGGTAATTGGTGCGCTGATACATTGCGTATTGCTTCAGTCTTTATATAAACTGAAAGCCGAATGTGTAATGTAGTCTAAATCGGTAACTTATGTTTTACAATTTGGAATAGGGATATAACTGCACGGAAGCAAAACAAAACAGTTGTTAGGCGAAAGATGAAGGTGGGGTTGATCACAATACAGTAAGCAGATGGTTCATGAATTTTTGCTCGGATTGCAAGAGCTTCGACGATCAAGCAAGATTAAGTAAACCTAAAACTGTCGATCATAGGCCGTGGTCGATGGTATTAAGGCAAATTCTTCAAGAAGCTTTCAGAGAATACCAGGTAAGCCCAGCATCTCACAGTCCAGTAGAGTTTGTCACTCTCACAACTTCGACAAAAGGATGCAGAGCTACCAAACTGTTCCACACTTTACCAATATATTGTAAAACATCTGATTGGTTTAGTTTTATGGCATATCAACCATTGTAGTTTATTTAATGCCAAATCCATGTATACATATATATTGAATTGATGATTTTTAAAACATTTTGTACATAACATTTTTAAACCTGAGCTCATTTTTCTTAGCACACAATCAAACGGTTTTACTTATTTCTAACTAAGTCGAAAATTTTATCTACTATTAGTAATTTATTTGCACCCACTTAAATGTTTTCAAGTATTGCTATATACCACTAACAATTCAATTAAATATTAGTCATTTGTTTACACACAGTTAAATGATTAAACAGCTCTATTTCAGACAATTTAGTTTTGTCATTTGTTTGCGTTCAGTTTAAATGTCAAAGTACACAGTGAAGAAGTCAAATAGTTCTATTTGGCAAATAGATAGGATGCTATCAGGTACTATTACTCCTAGCCAGAGTGGACCTGGGAGCTTTGGCAATGAATGGGTACTCCGTATTTTCTCAAAGCTCCAGCATTACTGGAAATCATCATCAGATTTTTTCTTGTCATATCCAGGACAAACGCTTTGGAAGTCTTCCACCTTTGCAGAGATACAGTCGGTGTATTTAGCAGCCCAAGCTCACTAGGCCATCCGTCATTTGTTTACACACAGTTAAATGTAAAAACAATTTCAATACAGTTTAGCATTACTACATTGTAGAAATATCAAACAGTTCTATTTTACCTGTAGATAGGACCCAATCAGGTGCTAAAGAGAATTTGGGAGCGATGGCAATAAAGGTGTAATCAGCATTCCCCAAAGCGCAAAACATTTGAATCACCTTTGTCATCATCATCATCATCATCATGTCGTGCCGCCAGCACGGATATCCTTGATCGTCTCTCGCCACTTCTCCCTATCGTTCATCGCCTCTGGCAGGTCTTCAGGGCTACATCCCGTATCCTCGCATAGCTGCTGGATGTATGTTCGAGCTGGTCGTCCTGCTTTTGCCTGGCCATATGTGGGGGTCCATAGGAGTACATCACTTATGAGCTCGTCCCTGCTTCTCCAGCAGTTATTTTCATGTCTGGTTCGTCTAACTTGAATAGTTTTCGTGATGGGAGGCAGGTGGCCGTATAGTTGGTGCCTTGTGGTGTGTTGCCGCCAGGACTTGTTCAGTATTGCTCGCAACATTCTTGTGTAATTGCTGTCTAGCTTCTTCTCCAGCCGTTTTGTAGTTCGTCCATACAGAAGAGCATATAATTTCGAATTTTATAAATTTTATAAATTAAAATAATTATTCCAAATTCGAATTGCAGTTCTTATAA
Organism: Sepioteuthis lessoniana; assembly: GCA_963585895.1. Taxonomy (NCBI): domain Eukaryota; kingdom Metazoa; phylum Mollusca; class Cephalopoda; order Myopsida; family Loliginidae; genus Sepioteuthis; species Sepioteuthis lessoniana. The sequence goes on along the minus strand of OY757931.1, from coordinate 16,390,445 downwards.
AATTACTTTGTGAAGACTTGTTAAATCAACAGTATTATATCTTTTTTTTCCCATGATTCCAAAATCAGTTTTGCTGTTAGTATAATTATGAAAAAAATGATTTTAATATTCATTCAATCATTTACATTTTTATTGATATCTTTGTCTAGATAGCCAAATAAAGCGAAGGATTATCTATATTTTCTCCAGTAAAATCAAATTGTAATAAAACCATCATCAAGGAATGCCAACAACATGGCTTCCTTTTGAATCTCTCTCACAACTACTTCTAATCCGTTATCACTCTTGTTAGGTCCGCTAGACGACACACAGTATCCTGGTTGATGTAAGATATTGTTTGTGGGCAAAAACTAATGTGTCCATGTATTGAAGTACATAGGCTAAATTAATTTATTTGTTCGTCCTTATTTCTCCATAACTGCATGTCTTGGTTGTCTTACTTGGACGATTTGAGAGATGGGTGGTAAGTGGCCGTTCAGAATCTTTTTCGTAGGTTGCTATTTCAAGACCTGTCCCAAAGAACAGGCAGAAACCTGGTGTAATTCCCATCAAGCTTTTGTTTTTGGTGTCCAGTAAAAGTTCAAGAGGTGCAATCATACAAGAGAAGTGAAACCACGTATCATTTACATGTTACAGAATAATTATTCCAAAGCGTTTCTCATTTATCAGTTGAATGAAAATAATATAAATATCAATGGAATAATAGACTTATTCATTTGAGTATCAATTATATATACTTTTGTTTTTTTATGTTTTATTGTAAATTTTTCACGATTTGTAAAAAAAAAAATTGTATTTTTAACTTTTCAATCTAAAATGAAATTCTGAATATACTCGATTTCAGATGGAAGGAAAATTCTTTTTAATCTTTATATACAAGATTTTAGGAATTTTGTATTTTTGATCAATTTTTTTTGTTTTCTTTGTGTTATAAGAAGGAGAAAAAAAACTCAATGTCAGACAAAGGAAAAACAAACATAAACTTCTAATTCTTCAAGCGTTCAACACAAAATTATCTGACCTAATTTAATCCATCAGGACACATAGCGTAACGGTTATAGGCGTTGGTTCCCTAAGCTTCTTAGGAGACAATCGTCTGGAGGTTGCTGGTTCAATCCTGACTGCAGGCGTGTAACAATACAGGAATACTTAACACTTGTACCAGGTTATGGCTAACGGAATCAGAACAGGTGACCCCTGCAGATTTAAATAAGTACGTTGGTCGAAGTTCAGTGAAGGTTCCAGAGTTCGACAAATACCTGAAGAAGGCCGGAGGACATATCTGCCGAAACGTTGTGGAAATAACAATAAAGAAGAAGAAGGTGCCCGTGGTGTAATGGTTATCGTCGCAGGAAATGGACACGGTGACACGAGTTCAAATCCTGGACGAGACTGATTGCATTTCACATAGCACTAATACCCTTGAGGAAGGTATGAATCCAATTATTATCTCTCCAGCTATGGGTATATAGTAGGACAGACTAGGTTCTACAGCCTTGGTGGGGGCAAATAGTCAAGGAGAAGGAAAACTCTGAATTCAAACCTGTTAAACTCCGCAGAAAAATTGACCTTGTGTCATATCCTGCCCGAGTGGAGGGGTTGGTAAATATGAGAAGACAATAGTCCGAAAACTCTGAATGATAAAAATAATCAAGCTTTATCTCAGATAATTAGACAACTAACTTAATCAAGATCAACTTTGAATGTAGCAGCTGCGAACTGAAATCCATTTAACGGCTCTCTACCAATTCTTCCAGTTAACTCCAGTAACGTTGTCTTCCTTCAATTAACACCCCTCTTATTGTTCCCCCTACGCTTTATATAAATGCAAATTACAGGTACTCAAGTTTGCCATTTCACTGTTCGCTTCCCGAGAGATGGCCCCAGCTGGGTTTGAAAATACTTGGGAACGATATTTTACTCCATTCCATTCAGATATCAAACGAGTCAAAGAAACATTTGGACGGATCAACTATAAAATAAGCAGAAATAAAGTGTCTGTCCTATTCAATCAAGCAGGAGTTCCCTAATTATCTATTGCCATCCACCCTAAACATATATGGCTCCTGGTTGGTTTTCGGGGTTGCAAGCCGTATCTATCCAGAGTTGATGTAAGTATTTTGCTGGTCGACAAAGACTGGCATGTCTGTATGCAGGAGTTCAGAAGAGAACATCACTTAAGAGTTTGTTTTTGCTTCTGAATCAGTTCGCAACAAATCTTGTTTATTTATCTTGAATATTTTGTGTGATAGGAGAAAGGTGGCCGTATAATTTCTGTTTTAGAAGGTATTGATTCGAGGATTTGGTGATGTAAACATGCGTCTAGTGAAATCGTATAAGTCGATCATATCCTCATCATCATCTTGTCTTACCATCAGCACGGATATCCCTGACCCTCTTTCGCCACCGCTCCCCATCGTTCATTGCTTCTGGTAGGTCACCAGGGCTACACCCCGTATCCTCACAGACCTGCTGTATGTAGGTTCGAACTGGCCGCCCTGCATTTGCACGGCCATGTTAAGGAGTCCATAGGAGTACATAACTTTTGAGCTCGTCCGTACTTCTCCAGCAGTGTCCTGAATGTCTGGTTCGTCTAACTTGGATAGTTTTCTGATGGGTTGTAGGTGACGGTACAGCTGCTGCTTTGTGGGGTGTTGCCACCAGGACTTGTTCAATATTGCTCGCAGCATTATTGTGTAGTTGCCGTCAAGCTTTTTCTCCATTCGTTTAGTTAGTGTCCATGTAGTGCATCCATATAGCAGTATCGACACGATCGCTGCTTGCCAAGCTGTAGCACTGTCCATATGGATTCACCACATTAACACAAAAAATGCAATGAGAAAAAGCTAGACAAGTATATATATTGAGAGAGATAGAAAATCGACAATTTCATTGGTATATCGACCATTCTAGATTATATAATTTCAAATTATATATATATATATATATATATATATATATATATATATATATATATATAGTGAATTCAATAGTTTCCAGACTTTTTTGTACAGGCACTTAAAATTGACGAAAACTCTTGAAAATTCAGTATGTTATTGCTATACATCTTATGAGATGACTGACCAATGTTTTTATATATTTTTTTATATTTTCAGGTTTAAATACACCCTACTATAGCCTGATTTTCAATGCTGATGAATTTCAAAAATTCAATCTGGACGTGAGGACACTTTAGAATAACGATATGAAATAAAATTGAGTTTTAAAATTGGAAAAATGCCACAGAAACGTATGGAATGCTTCAGACTGCTTTTCGATCATCTTGCATGAATCGAGCATCAGTTTTTGAGGGACAAAAGAGATTCAAGGAAGGCTGATGAGAGGTGTTGATGAGTAAGGAAGTCAATACACTTGAGGGATTGGCCAAAGGGTTAGGGTTATGGTTATCATGTTGAGGTTTTAAGGGAGTTCAGGAAGAGATTCTGTCGGAAGAGGCCAGCACTCTTCTAATCGGATCAGTGGCATTTCCAATTTAATTTAATGCTAATCATTTTTAAATAGCTCCAAGCACGGCTATTTAACGAGAGTAATTATCTTTAACATTATTCGTTCGTTTTCACACAGAGAAATGGTTCCAAGAAATTGTATGTTATACTAATAATCCAATTTAACAGTGTTTGGTTTCTTTCTTTCTGGCACTTCAACCTTCGTGGGTTATTTAATGCCAAAACCATACATCTAGATGAACAGCAGTGGTGCTATTTAACACAGTAGGGAAGATAAGGAGGTTCATACCTTTCTCAGGGGTATTTGTCCGAAAGTGAACGTAATAGCGAGACTAGCGTTCGAACTCGCTTTTTACAATCCCGCAGTCCAGTACTTTAACCATTACACCACGAAGGCACCCCCTGATTTAACAGTAATTTGTTTCCACAGATTTAAATTGTTTTGTGTATAGAAATAATTAGATAATTCATTTTGACCCATAGATGGAAACCTAACATGTATTATCCCTTGGGATCAGAGTGTACCTGGGTATAATAGCAATGAAAAGTTACGGCATGTTCCTTAAAACAACAGAACTAGATTCTTACCATCAACTGCAGTTTAATACCATATCCTGGACACACGCACACATACACACACGCAGACACATAGATGCGTAGTTAGATAGATAGATTTGAATAAAGTATCTAGAAACATCAGCGATGATAAGAACTTTCCTTGTTCTGGAAATTTAAACTAGTTTCGGCCTGTTTTTTAAGAGTACTTATATTTCAAGACTGATAGACTTATTCAGGCAAGGGAATTAACGTTCGTGTGTGTATGAAAATCTAAAGTTTTTAACGACTTTTCATTCGATAACGAGAAGTCTCGTTGTTTTTTTGCTTTTTTTTAAGTTTATTCGATTTTGAAAATAATTCTAATTTCCTTTTGTCTTTTGAAGAAGTCATACAGTAGAGGAGTCAATCAATAAAATACAACGAATTATGAGAAATATGTTCAAATAATTATATTTCTAACACTTCAATATTTCAAAAAGAATTTTGAATGTAAAAGATATTGGATATTGGAAATTTTAAGTGATGTACTCCTATGGACCCCCACATATGACCGAGCAAAAGCAGAACGACCAGCTAGATCATACATTCATGTAGCCCTGAAGACCTGCCTGAGGCGATGAACGATAAGGAAAAGTGGCGAGAGAGGGTCAGGGATATCCGTGCTAGCAGCACGACAGGATGATGATGATGATGTGTTAGAACAACTTTATTTTGGTGAGTGAGAGTTCAATTTGTTGTTGATATCAACGTCGCTTCTTTGTATCCAAGAAATGATGTGATGCAAGTTAGACAGATGTGTTGTTCAGCAAGGAGTGACTCGTTTTTAATTCAGAGATGAGTTGATAGTTGTTTAAAGTCGATAGTCTCGTTAATATGTGCGGTTTAGAGTAAAAGGGAATATTCTGAAAGATGTACACTGTTTTTGTAATACATTTTCATTCTTGGCAAATAAAAAAAATTATTTTTTGTAGAATTACTCACACACACACACACACACACACACATGCACACACACACACACACACATACACACACACATTATTTTCATCAGTTTACTAATACTTATTTCATTTTTTGAAACGTAATGTGTGAATTCGTAAATAGATTATTTATTAACTTTTGCCAAAAAAAAAAAATTCAGTTGACCTTCCCCTTTTATTTGATTTTGTTTTTTAATCTTTGGATTTTAACGAATTGTTTTTCTTTAATTATTCATCTATAATTGTTTTCCATATTAGTTCAACCTCGTTACTAGTTCATCAGAATCAATAGATTTTTTAATATCCTACAACTATTGCTTTCAATTGGTTATCAATGATAACCAATTCCTCAGACTAATTTTTTTTTACATAAAACAAAATGTTTTGAGGCATGACCAGAACAGTTCTGACATGATACTGATCGTAACATTGGATCAGTAGCATTCTTCAGATGACCTGACATGATATTGATCGTTACATTGGATCAGTAGCATTCTTTAGATGACCTGACATGATACTGATCGTTACATTGGATCAGTAGCATTCTTCAGATGACCTGACATGATATTGATCGTTACATTGGATCAGTAGCATTCTTCAGATGACCTGACATGATATTGATCGTTACATTGGGTCAGTAGCATTCTTTAGATGACCTGACATGATACTGATCGTTACATTGGATCAGTAGCATTCTTTAGATGACTTGAAATGATATTGATCGTTACATTGGATCAGTAGCATTCTTTAAATGTCCTGACATGTTACTGATCGTTACATTGGATCACTAGCATTCTTCAGATTACTTTAAAGGATATTGATCGTTACATTGGATCAGTAGCAATCTTCAGATGACCTGACATGATGTTGATCGTTACATTGGATCAGTAGCATTCTTCAGATGACCTGATATGATATTGATCGTTACATTGGATCTGTAGCATTCTTTAGATGACCTGACATGATACTGATCGTTACATTGGATCAGTAGCATACTTTCGATTACTTGAAATGATATTGATCGTTACATTGGATCACTAGCATTCTTCAGATGACCTGACATGATATTGATCGTTACATTGGATCAGTAGCATTCTTTAGATGGCCTGACATGATACTGATTGTTACATTGGATCAGTAGCATTCTTTAGATGACCTGACATGATACTGATCGTTACATTGGATCAGTAGCATCCTTTCGATTAATTGAAATGATATTGATCGTTACATTGGATCAGTAGCATTCTTTAGATGACCTGACATGATACTGATCGTTAAATTGGATCAGTAGCATTCTTTAGATGACTTGAAATGATATTGATCGTTACATTGGATCAGTAGCATTCTTTAGATGACTTGAAATGATATTGATCGTTACATTGGATCAGTAGCATTCTTTAGATGACCTGACATGATACTGATCGTTACATTGGATCAGTAGCATACTTTCGATTACTTGAAATGATATTGATCGTTACATTGGATCAGTAGCATTCTTCAGATGACCTGACATGATATTGATCGTTACATTGGATCAGTAGCATTCTTTAGATGACCTGACATGATACTGATTGTTACATTGGATCAGTAGCATTCTTTAGATGACCTGACATGATACTGATCGTTACATTGGATCAGTAGCATCCTTTCGATTAATTGAAATGATATTGATCGTTACATTGGATCAGTAGCATTCTTTAGATGACCTGACATGATACTGATCGTTAAATTGGATCAGTAGCATTCTTTAGATGACTTGAAATGATATTGATCGTTACATTGGATCAGTAGCATTCTTTAGATGACTTGAAATGATATTGATCGTTACATTGGATCAGTAGCATTCTTTAGATGACTTGAAATGATATTGATCGTTACATTGGATCAGTAGCATTCTTTAGATGACTTGAAATGATATTGATCGTTACATTGGATCAGTAGCATTCTTTAGATGACCTGACATGATACTGATCGTTAAATTGGATCAGTAGCATTCTTTAGATGACTTGAAATGATATTGATCGTTACATTGGATCAGTAGCATTCTTTAGATGACTTGAAATGATATTGATCGTTACATTGGATCAGTAGCATTCTTTAGATGACTTGAAATGATATTGATCGTTACATTGGATCAGTAGCATTCTTTAGATGACTTGAAATGATATTGATCGTTACATTGGATCAGTAGCATTCTTTAGATGACCTGACAATTCATAAATAGACGTAAAATTTGTTCCGTCTTACGTTTCTATAATGTATTATTATTACAGATTTAGATTTGGCACCAGAGTAGAATTTGAGGTAAAAAATACTTTACTTCATGTGTTATAAAATGAAAACCTTTAAGCTATCCATACAAACTGTTTCCGTGAGTGTCAGTCATGAAATAAAAATCTATATATGCTAGTGTAATAATGCATCCTCTGTCTGGTTTGGTTTCTTTGTTTAATGGCATATCAACCTTTGTAGGTTATTTAATGTCAAAGCCATTCTTCCTAGAAGAACAGTAGTGGTACTATTTCACCCTTAGCTGGGAGGATAAGGGGGTTCATACCTTTCCCAAGGGTATTTGCCAGAAAGTGAACGTAATAGGACGACTGGAATACGAACTCGCTTACTATGATTCTGCAGTCAATCGCTTTAACCATTACACCACCAGGACACCCCACCGAATCATCTCTAATTTCAAAATTAAATCTGGTTGATTAACGTTAACACATACACCCCACTGTTAACGCCCCTCTGTGAACACACTAAAGCAGACGGATGCCTGCTTCCCACTCTTTACTTGTTCGTCATATATAGCAACAAGTTCACTGTTAATTGCTGTTGAATTTTTGTCCTTGACATCCAACATTTTGATTGCATTTCGCATCTTTATCTTTGTGCGTTTTGTTATTACGACAGTTTTCTTTGTTGTGACGCCGTATATGTGTGCTCTAATTATTACGTCTGTTTTGACTACTACGATATATATAAGAAAATCCTTGTTGATTGGGGTTCACAGCTTTGGTGATGTTTTTGTTCGGGGTGTTTTTAATATTTTTGTTCTTCTTTTCTTTAATTCAATTCATTATTTTTCATATAAGCCAAACTGATATTATACATTTAACTCTGCCGCAATATTCATTTATATGAATATTAGAAATTAGAATACACGCATGCGCATACTCAACTCCATCTGTTTTCCCTCAAGTCGTAGATAAATAGATGAGTTGGTTTGGTTTGGTTTGTTGGGTTTTATGGCATATCAACCTTTGTAGGCTTTTTAACGCCAAATCAATTTTTTATGTAAAAAATCTGTTCTGTTAAAAACAATTCAGTTTCGCATAAGTATACAGTTTAATTGTCAAAAACATTTCTATTTCAAACTGTTCAAGCAGTTCTATGTAACAATTCAGTAAAGTGTAAATACAGTTTTAATGTCGAAAAACAGTTCTATTTCAAATAATTCAGTTAAGCATAAGCACGCATTTTAAATGTAAGTACAGTTTAAGTGTCAAAAATATTTCTATTTCAAGCTATTCAGGTTACTCAAACAATTCAGTTTAGCATAAGTATGCTGTTAGTTCTATTTAACACATATGCACAGAGTTAAATGTCAAACAGTTTTATTTCAGATTATTCAGTTCAGCATAAGTACACAGTTTAGACGTCAAAAACAATTCTATTTTGAGCAATTCACCTCAGCACTAGTATGCACATCTAATGTCAAAACAGTTCTATTTAAACAATTCAATTTAGCATAAATACGCAATTTAAATGCAAAGATCAGTATAGTGAAAGAAACACGGTTTAGTTCTATTTAACCCATAGATAGGGCCCTTATCAGGTGCTACCATTCTGGACCAGAGTGGACCTGCGATACTCCGCATTGCCCCAAAGCTCCAGCCTTGCTAGAACCTCACCATCAGACTGTTTAGTGTCATATCTAGGACACTCATGGGGGGTTACCCCTCAGCAGAGAAGCAGTCGGTGTGTTCTAGAGTCTCAGCCGACTGGGCAATAAATGAGTTGGGTTTTTCTTGCCTTAGCTTAGCAATTAGTAAAGGAAAAGGAAAACTTTGAATTCAAACCAGCTTTACTATGCTTTAAAATTATTTCTTAAGAACAACTCCACAAAAATGCATATATGAACGCACAATGAACGCGATTTTCTAACCTCAAGTCATAGGATCCACATAGTCGTTTGGCATGTCATTAATATCTGTCAGATAGCCATAAGAAATGGACATATATATCTTTTCTTTCTAAGTGACATGTTGACCCTATAAAATAAAGAAGACGCAGCTCTCTAAAATCAACACATACATTAAAAACATTTATGGATTTTCTTTGTACAGGTATTGAAATTTCATTTTTTACCAAAATATTTCTATGCTGTAGAGTTTGGTAATAAATAATACCTAATGATACACATTTTGTCTCTGAAATTCATATTGTCAAAGACCTAAGCCTTGATCTCTTACCCTATGTATCAATTTACACAGAGTCCGGCAAAATGATTCCAAGACACTTCATCTCAATCCCTGATGAGATCCTATTCTTTTAAAATCACTTCCTCTGGGAATACCAAAAGGCTCAATTCTTGGTGAGGGCAAACATTTATAAGATATCATCATTAAAAATGTGATCGAAATCAGAAGACAAAAACATTCGAAATCCAATGGGGGCAACACGCATAGGTTCGAATCCTGTCCGCAGCCCTACAGTGCGTTTAGAAGGCGATTAAAATCAGCACTCAGTTGCGTATTAAGTTGAGTAAACTGAAGAAGGAGAGTTATTTGTCGCATTTGGAGCATTCCATCCTGCTTACGTGGAGAAGTTCATTATGATAGGTTTGCTGCTCTACGAATGGACATATTTGTTTGCAGATACAGCTTCAATTTAGTATTTTTGCAAGAACTGATTTAGTTTATTGCCTGTTTTATTTTTGTCTGCCAACTGAGTTGATGTTGCTATTTTATATATGACCCAAACCTGAGGGATCATTTTGCCGGATATGATACTGGTTGGTTGCTGTGTTGGTAATTTGTTCATATCTAAGTAAGTTTCAAATCCCTTCTTGTAGAACTGCATTGATACTATTTACCCAATCTCTGGGGACGAAACCAGTGGGTTTAATACTTTTTCCGGGGGTATCAATCCAAAAGTGAACGAAATCGAGCAACGCCAGTTCAAACTCGCTTACTACGATATTGTATTCAAGCAGGATCGCCACTGTGCCTCTTGGACTACTACCCCATAATGTTGGGATAATAACATTTTCATAAATTATCTTTGTATAATATGCATAAAAACATGTAATATTGAGAGAACATTTTAGCCATCAATTTTACAACCGAGTTATTAAACATAATAGAAACAAACAAATTTAATTTCTCAATATTTTGAGAGCACAGAGGTAGCAAGCCATCATATAATGAAACTCTTAAAGTATGGTGTCCTAGATATGACACTAAACCATATTTGATGGTAAAGCTCATTGTGTAATATGAAATAATCCTTCATTACTATTATTCTCAGATCCACTCTGACTCAGAGTTGTGGTATCTGTTATCTATGGATCTGAACAAGGTCGGGAGACAACACCCACAAAGCAGCAGCTGGACGGCCACTTACCACCTATCACGAAAACTATCCAAGTTAGACGAACCAGACATGCAGGAAATTGTTGGAAAAGCAGGGACGAACTCATAAGTGATGTACTCATATGGACTCCTTCACATAGCCGAGCAAAAGCAGGGTGACCAGCTGGAACCTACATACAGCAGCTCTGTGAGGATACAGGGTGTAGCCCGGAGGACCTTCCAGAATAATGAACGATAGGGAGGCATGGAAAGAGAGGGTCAGGGATATTCGTGCTGGCGTCACTACAAGATGATGATTAGTATTATTTAATTCTTTTTAGAGTTTTCACAGCAGCTTTACCTGATGGTTCATTACAGGAGTTTGAGTGAGAGTAAGTCTAATTAAGACACCAGGACTCTTCTCGGTATTCTGGCCGATCTTAATAATCTTGAAGATTAGTTGGTCTCCATTTGTCCTCTGATTTGTAAGTCTTTCAGTTCATGTATCAATCCTCTGAAGACCGTTCCAAGTGCACCAATTACAATTTTTATTAACCCAACCTTCATTTTCTAGAGTGATTCATTTTAGTTCTCAAGCAAGGTCTAATTATTTATCTCTCTTTTCGTTTTGTTTTAATTTTCTACTGTGGTCTGCTCGGACTGCAAATTTCACTATTCGCCAGGTTCTCTTTTTTATTTTTTTATTTCTTGTTGACTATCATTAAGTCAGGTTGTCCGACTGAGATTAGGTGATCTTATGTGTATCCCAGAATCCCATGGTCAAAGTGTTTCATTCTCCATTCTGGTTTGAGCATATACCAATCGTTTTCATGGTCAAATTTAAATTTCTTGCAGGACTCCCAGTGGATCACCTTATCACCAAGTCACGTCTTGAGTGACAGCAAGTCTCCTCAAGTCTCCAGGACTCTTCTCAGTATTCTGGCCGTTCTCAGTAATGCTGTTGTTTGGATGGTCTCGACCCGTCCGCAAACTTTCAAATCCTCCAGTCTCTTTAATAATCCTTTAGGTACTGTGCCAAAAGCACCAACCACAATCGTTACTTTCATGTTCCATAGATTTTTTCAATTCTCTAGCAAGGTCGAGGTACTTATCCTTCTTTTCACATTCTTTCAATTTTATTCAGTGATCCGCCGGGACAGCAAAGTCGACAATTTTGCAAATTCTATTTTTTTTTTATTGATTATTATAAGGTTTGGTCTTCTGGCCGGGATGAGATGATCCGTTTGTATGTTAAAGTCTTATAAGAGTTTATGTGCGTCGTTTTCTAAGTGCTGGGTTGTGCATATACCATTTGTTAGTATGGTGAAATTTCAATTTCTTTCACATTTCACATTTCACCTTGCCCACCCAATCATGTCTTGTCTTGTAATCTTTCTGTGCTAATTTGCTGCATTTGCTTATTATGTGATTGATTGTTTCGTCTCTGTCACTACATAGCCTAAATTTGCTATTTTGTTCAGTCTTATGTATTCTCGCCTTGCAATGATTAGTTCTTCTGGCTTTGTTTTGTGCCGCCATTAGGAGAGATTCTCTTTCTCTCTTGAAGTTTCTTTACTTAATCAGGTCCAGGTTTTGTCGTGTAAGATGGTGTTTATTAGTCGTTTAAAACGCCCATAGAGTTGTTTTTCTTCTCCTTTTTGTTTCCTAGTTATTGTCTTTTTAGACGAACCAGCCATGCAGGAGAAGAGGGGACGAACTCATAAATGACTTCACATTGGAAAGCAAAGGCAGGACGATCTGCAAGGAACGACACAGGATATAGCCTGGAAGACATCCCGGGAGCAATGGATGATAGAGATGAATGGCAAGAGAGGGTTAGGGAGATCCGTGTTGGCGGCGTGAGATGGTGATGATGATGAGATATCTATTTTTATTTTTGTCATGCATTTTGTATTTTGAGTTTTGTTGCCAAGAAAGCATTCACATATTAAATGCGATAAAACAATACTTGAAACAGTCTAAACTGTGTGCAAACAATAAATTGCAATACTTGAAACCATTTAGCACCATGAAAACAAATGATTTAAATTAAATACAATTACAAGTATTAAATACCAGCAAGAGAAATCATTTAACGGTGTATAGAAAAGGGCACAGGCCTATTTAATAATGTTGCCTACAAACTATTCGCTTAATATTCCTCCTGTATATATATATATATATATGTATATATATAGGCTGACTCCTAAAAAATAGAACCCATAAACTTTTTCATTACTCCTACAAAAAGTAAGCAAAATGATTCTGATTTAGTACACTTGAACTTCTGTACATGTTAGTGAATAATATGGTCCCAATCTTTCATGCACAGAAACTACTTCATATCCTGAAAAAAAGGCTAGAATTGAATTTATGAATTTCGATAAAAAAATATATGGTTCGTTTTTTTGGTCACCCTATATATATATATACTCCCACATGGGGGATGAGCACTCTGGTGAAAGAATTTACGACTGCCACTCGCATAATGCAAAGCTCTTCAAACGAATTGAGCACTCTGGTATCCGGTAAGGTATAAAATGTAAACAAACGAACTCTACTACTTAATACCGTATAATTCCCGAGCTGACGTGGTACATTTGTTGGCTGAACGGTATGATATTAAGTCTAACGTAAAGTTGGGTGGGTTTCGATCACAGCTTCAAGTGTCCTACGTGTCTAGCCACACTGAAAAGTTGTGATACACTCAGCCTTGAGGAAACCAGCGCAAGCGAGGGGAATTTAAACTTTTATGTATCACATTTGTTTTGTTTGTATATATCCGCTTAACGGCTAGCGAGAGCTGAATTCATTTGAACAGCCTTGCTTTACGTTAGTGGCAACCATTACTTCCTTCACCAGAGAGCTCAACCCCACTGGGGTAGGGGAGCATATATATTGTCCTCTACAGACTGTTTCGTTGCATCACAACGCACCAGTGTGGCTAGCAGGCTAGATTCCTGAAGCTGGGATCGAATCCCGGCTGACTTAAACGCCAATCCGAGATTCCACTACTCAGCCACGAGGAAACCAGCGCAAGCGAGGGAAATTTAAACAAGCGAAATATAATTTGTCATTAAATAACGCACAAGTGTTGATATGCCATAAAACACAACCATTTTTTGCAGTGTGGAAACAAAAGATTAATATTAAGTAAAGACTTTAAAAGTGGTACTTGATACCTCCTTGCTTAACACTCAGCAATGTAAGGTACGTATCAAGGGTAAAGTGGAGCAATCCAGGGAAAGGAGTAACGCTCTTCCCTACACCTCGGTGTAGTAGCTATTGAAAAGGGATCCATCGGGTCGCCCTCGACTAAGATCGCCAACTTATTAGTATGATATAGCAACACCTTGAAACTATTTAACTGTGCGCAAACAAATGAGCTAATTCAAAAATGTTCCCAACAAATTATTCACTTACAATTTACACACACACACACACATGTAGACACAATTAGGCATTAAATAATCCACAAGGGTTGATATGTCATGAAACATAACCGATTTTTTATAACTAAGTATACTGTTTGCACTGAATAAGTTTTAATCAGTAGGTATTAAAGCAAATGATTCAATATGGATTTGTATATTTTCTTAAATTTGGTCATTTTTGTTGAGAGCTAAATCATGCTGATGATTAGAATTTGCTTTCCTTGAAACAGATTTTTCTGACTTTGCAATTCATTATTTGTTTTTGGTGATCATGGTCAAAGCATCTTAAATAAACTGATGTCAAAAGCGATTTTGCTGATCAGAAGAAAAATAAATTTCAGTTTATGCATTTTACGTTCTGATTAATCTTTTGCCGATATGTTTAACATCAGAACGTAACTGGAATGGTTTAAAGATTTTTGAATGATCAGAATTTTGAAGAACTGGAATAGTTTAAAGATTTTTGAATGATCAGAATGTTGTAGATTTATTATTATTAATTTTTAATATTTTAATCTTATGTGACTTTTTGAAATTTTAATTTTGAAAATATTTTTTTGTGATATCAACAAATCCAGAGGTAAAGCATGGACTGATGTTGACTGGTTAACGAACATATGGAAATAGGATCTCTTCGACAAAACAAAACGAGAATTCTTCCAAACAATTGTTTGGTAATTATTATTGAATGGTTGCACCACTTAAATGCTAATAAAGGGCTTGGAGAACCATCTAGATGGAAATCATACAAGTTCGCTGATTGATGCTCTGAACAACATCCTGCAAGCAGCACACTGCAAAACAGCAGTTATACGACAATTTACCTTCATCTTGAAAAACACCTGGGAAAAACGAACAAGACACGCAAATCTGTCAGGACTAACACATATCAGCCATTTTCCCGTGTACTGGTTCACACGGACATATCATTATTTGTAGAACATCAAAAACGTACATTCATCAGATTGGATTCTAGGTGCCATCTAGATGACCTTTTAAGCGCGATTGCCCATAGGGTTGAAAGAAGAGAGAGAGAGAGAGAAAGAAAAAAGAGACAGAGAGACAGAGTGAGAGAGAGAGAGATTCAAATGAATGCACACAGTAGGAATCCTTGATTATATATATATATATAATATCCGTCTCTGTTTCTCTCTCTCTCTCTCTCTCTCTCTCTCTCTCTCTCTTTCTTTATATATATATATATAAATGTGACATTTTCCCCCGTTTTTAAGTCACTACTGATGTCAGTAGATCTTTTTTCAATTTTTTCATTTCCTATTTTCCACACACATTTTTCTTTTTTGGCAATTTTATTTTCACTATTTTTTCACTGAAAATCCCTTCATTTCATTTTCTTCTTTCTCTACAGATTCATTTCCTACATTACTTTATTCATTTCAAAAGATTTCCGTCGTGTCATGTACATGCATTTTCAACGTGACTCATACCAAAATATTAAAACCAGTGACAAGAAAATATTCCGACCCATGTGTAAATGTACCTGTTGCTTATGAGAATAAATACACATACCCTGTCCGGTGGCAAAAGCTGCTTGGACAGGCAGTACCGTCTTGAGCTACCGAAACTGTGTTATCGCCCAGGTTGGCGGCGGATGAGGGCAGGGTATCGCACGTGCTTTCACGCGTTATATGATGAAAAAATATTTAAAAAAAGGAAAAAAAAGATAAATATGTATACCGGACGTTGGCATAATGGTTAGAGTGTACACCACTGGCCCGGGAGACCTTGGTTCAATCCCAGGTCGAGTCATACCAAAGACTAA
This sequence comes from Sepioteuthis lessoniana, assembly GCA_963585895.1. Classification (NCBI taxonomy): domain Eukaryota; kingdom Metazoa; phylum Mollusca; class Cephalopoda; order Myopsida; family Loliginidae; genus Sepioteuthis; species Sepioteuthis lessoniana. The sequence continues at coordinate 16,374,650 of OY757931.1, read as the reverse complement.
AAAAATGGTAGTTGATGCTACCTTGCTTAGCACTCAGGACTTTAAGGTAAGGATCAAGGGTAAAGTGGAGCAATCCAGGGTAAGGAATAGCGCTCTTCCCTACGCCTTGGTGTAGTAGCTATCGAAAAGGGAACCTTCAGGTCACCCTCGACTAAAGGGAGACAACTTTACTTACTTATGTATGTATGTATGTATGTCCTATGGAATAAACAAGAAAGTACTATATTTTGCTAGTAGAAATAGTTAAGCGATGTGGAATTTAAATATATTCCGATGAAAAGAATCTTGAAAACTTACAGAAAATCACTATATAAAAATACAACCGTTTGTGATTAATAGTATTGAGTACTGAAAAGTTCCAAATGCCATCGTTTTTTTTTTTATAAAATTTAGATAGTCTCTAACTTAGATCAATAGTGCATTAATTCGTTTATAATCTGAACTTGCTATACGAAGTACTTTTAATGATCTAGAAAGAAAAAAGATTTCTAAAATTATTTAGGATTAGACCCACAAATTTTTCGAGGTGAATTAAGTATTATCGTCTACAAACACGAAGTAAAATCAACATCCAGATTAAAGGCGCTGATTGGTAAAAAACTGAAAAAAAAAGATGTCGGAGGATAGTACCTTTTCATGTATGCAATTTCAAATCACTAAAAATTGATATTCTGGGTTGGCAATCATTGAAAAGATCAAAATGGAGCAAAAATTTGATCAAAACTGTAAAGTGGTGAGGCTCAGGTTGCTTGGTTGTTTGGGTTTTATGGCATATCAACCATTGTAGGTTATTTAAAGCCAAATTCTGTCTATAAGTATATACCTTTTACCAATGAATACTCAGTAGGTAAAATTTTCTATGAGCAGGATTTCACTTTTTTGCCCATCAGTTTTAATTCGGCATATTTTTTCGTACAACCCTGTTTCACGCAAGAATGACAGGACGTTGCTCCCTGTGACTTTTGGTTATTCCCTAAGTTCACAGGCTGTCGTTATGAGACAATTGAGGTGATGAAAGAGGCTGTTATGAAGGTCATTGGTACGCTCATACAGGAGGACTTCCACGAGGCCTTCCTGAAGTTGTTAGAACGGTACAACAAGTGCATTGCAGCTGGAGGAGATTACTTCGAAGGGGACTTATTTAATGATCCTTGGATATATGCAATGTCAGATCATCTAAAGAATGTCACTGATACAATGTAACTATAAGTATTATCTAAGACCTGATCAGGTCATGGTTTAAAATACTTTTGTTTTAAGTCTGAAAAAATATTTTGAGGAATCGGTTATCATTGATAGCCAATCGAAAGCAATTGTGGTAGAATTTTGAAAAATCTATTGACTCTGATAAACAAGTAACGAGTTTGAACAAATATGGAAAATGTCAATAGCTGAATAATTAAAACAAAGTAAATTAATAACTTTTAAGTATCAGTTCAAATATCAGAGCAGCAAAACTAGAGTCCTTTGAGATTTCCAAATATAAAACGATATTTGGACCATAACCAAGACTTTATTGATTTGTTGAATAAATATTTTTAAAAACTCTAGTCATTATTTTCGATATTACTGCAATAAAACTATTACGCCCCAGGCATTGGCACGGATTATAAAATATTTCTTAAAGATATTAAACACTGAAATGAAATTTGAGGCACTAACCGAGGCCATTACATAATTTATAAAGCACATTAAAGTTGAGAAATATAAGCTGATAAGACTGTAATTATGGACTGAGAAATGGAGGCTGTAAGAAGGAGTGCAAGTAGCTTTGTGCTGGAGTGCTTTAAATGATCGATTGACTTTTGTAAGCGAAAAATTAAATTCTCTTGAAGAAAAGAAAAAAACAGTTAGCCGTTCAAAATTGCAGTTGCATCAATCTAAATGTATACGTGAGATTTTGCTATCTATCTATCTATCTATCTATCTATCTATTTTGTCATTTCATATCAGAGTCGTTTCATATCTGAATTGATTCATATAGACCGTTTTTCACATCTATCTATCTATCTATCTATCTATCTATCTCAATCAGATCAAGTTTTATCATTTTTTTCTTCTTTATCCTTTTTCCTTTTTATTTCTAACGCACACTGTTCACTTAATTATCATGATACTTCTTTACTTCTCACATTTCTATTTACCAAGTTGTCTGGTGTCTCTTTCTTTCTTTCTTTCTTTCTTGGTATTTTAAATGCTTTCTGTTCACTAAGCTGTCTGATGACAGTTCTTTCTTTTTTTCTTTCCTTCTTTCTTTCTTTCTTTCTTTGTATTTTTAATGCTTTCTGTTTACTAAGCTGTCTGATGACAGTTCTTTCTTTCTTTCTTTCTTTCTTTCTTTCTTTGTATTTTTAATGCTTTCTGTTCACTAAGCTGTCTGATGACAGTTCTTTCTTTCTTTCTTTCTTTCTTTCTTTCTTTCTTTCTTTTCTTTCTTTCTTACCCTGTTCATATCAGTTTATTAATCTTTTCATCAAATCACGTATATTTCTTTCTTTCTTTCCTTCTTTCTTTCTTTCTTTCTTTCTTTGTATTTTTAATGCTTTCTGTTTACTAAGCTGTCTGATGACACTTCTTTCTTTCTTTCTTTCTTTCTTTCTTTCTTTCTTTCTTTGTATTTTTAATGCTTTCTGTTTACTAAGCTGTCTGATGACAGTTCTTTCTTTCTTTCTTTCTTTCTTTCTTTCTTTCTTTCTTACCCTGTTCGCGTCTATTTATCAAACTACTTATTGTTCTTTCTTTCTTTCTTTCTTTCTTTCTTTCTTTCAATGTTTATTTATGAATAATCTGACAATGGCTTAATTTCAATCGATAGTATATTCACCATATTTGGATTACCTCTTCGTATTTTCAGCTAGTTTCTTTATTCCTCTGAAGAAGAAAAAAGTTTCTACTTTTGAGCTCTGCAAATTTATAACAAATGTTTTCACCTAATATTATTGAGAAAATCTGTGGCCATTCAAGGCGTTTTGAAGTGAACGAAAGAGAATGGAAATTACTTGGTACATCGTCTGTGTAAATGATATGGATTGGGTTGAACAGACCAACTTTAATCTAATATTGTTCAAGCATAATTCTTGCTAAGAATGACATTGTGTTATTTGGAAAAGCACATCTATTCTCCGATTGACGAGTGCGAAGCGTTTCTTTAAATTTTCATGTATACGTTTACGCTGTTGAGGGTATAAGTCTACATTGGTTATCTGATTGCGGTTTCAAAACTCGAAATAAATAATTTCTCAATGATACCACCATAAACGCAGCATAACATTTCTTTCATCGCCTTTGAGATATGCTGTGGAGATTCATCGTTGTCAATCAATTGTCTTTTGAGTTGAACATCATCATAAAACAACACTTTTTTTCGTTACTTTTATGATATTCTTAAGGATTGGGTCACTTCTTCGCTTTAAAAGAAGAGTTGTTATCAATATATGATTTTCTTTATTCTTCTAAATAAGTGTATGAGGACATAGAAATTCCCCGGCTGATTTTTTCTTTTTTTTTTTCAAGTGATAGCAGATTGCGAATAATAGAGTTTTGAAGTCAGCTACTGATGTGTTCTGGTTAGTGAACAGAAGTAGTAGTAATAATAAGACAAACCACGATATGTGAGGAAAATAGTTATATTTATAGGAAAGAGTATTTACTAGAGAGAGACTGTTAGTAATAAGAACATAGGATTTTGATAGAGTAATGATATACTTCAACAATAGGAACGGCTCTTCTGGTCTGACGTAGGCTTATTCTCAGACTGATCTCGGCTACTGATGGCAGATGGAACAGCTCATTATGCTGAAAAGGTAGGTGATCTTATTTACCAACCCCTCCGCTCGGGCAGGATATGACACAAGGTCAATTTTTAAGTGGAGTTTAACAGGTTTTAATTGAGAGTTTTTCCTTCTCCTAGACTAGTTGCCTAACCAAGGCTGAAGAACCTAGTCTGTCCTACTCTTTACCCATAGCTGGAGGGAGAATAATTGGATTCATACCTTTCCCAAGGGTATTAGTGCTATGTGAAATGCAATCAGTCTCGTCCAGGATTTGAACTCGTGTCGCCGTGTTCATTTCCTACGACGATAACAATTACACCACGGTAGGTGATACCCAACAGCTACTAATTCTCGAGTACTTTTTCACAAAATGTATTCTATCAATTATCTCAAAGGATTTTGATAGATGTCTGATAACCTTCCCAGTCTGGGTTCATTTGTCAACGATGTATCACGAAAATAAAACTTTGAAAACCATTTAGGAATTTGTCACACAATGATGCACTTGCTTTACCCACTTGAAATTTTCTTTACTGCTTCTCTAGGGTTTTTTCGATTCTTAAACTTCCACAATATTACATGCTGAATATACACTTTCAGTCCCTCCATTTTAGGGTTTTGAGATCATAGATTAAATTATGATACCCACTCTTTCTCTTCTGAAATAATAATAACGAATGAAGTCACTCTTTAATCAGGCAATTTCCGGTTGCGTTTAACACATTAGAAGTTTGAAATACGTAGTTACAAATTGCTTTTAAAAAACGGAAATTATGTATGACTCAACCCAGCATATATATATATATATGTGTGTATGTGTGTGTGTGTGTATAATAAAGTTATCGTTGAAATACATTTTTAAATCAAGAAAGTGCTTAAATATAAGACAGTAAAGAACAATGAAGATTAAATCAACTGTTATTTCACCTCCACAAGTAAGTTTAATTATTTACAGTCTTACGTATCAAAAATATGTTTCAAAAGAAACATAACAATATAATGGATGATGAAAAGAATTATTAAAAGGCGAATACACGCAGTTATATATATTGACCCAGTGGTAAGAGAGTTCGCCAATGGTCTGGGAGACCTAGGTTCAATCCTAGGTCGGGTCATACCAAAGACTTAAGAAATATTACATGATAACTCCTTGCTTAACAGTCAGCATTATAAAGTCCATATCAAGGGTAAAGTGGAGCTATCAAGAGGAAGTAGTAGTACCCTTCCCTATACCTCGGTGTAGTAGCAATTGAAAAGTGAACCTTTGGGTTGCCCGCGACTACAGTCGCCAAGTTTACTTTACTTGATTATAAACCTTTTCTCAGAGAATTAGAATCTTTCCTGAAAGATCCATAGCAGATTTGGTTTGGTTTTATTTGCTTTCCTTGTTTAATGGTATGTCAACTTTCGTGGGCTACATCATTGTTTAATGGTATATCAACTTTCGAGGGCTAATTGATGCCGAATGCATCCTTGTAGAAGAATAGCTGTGGTTCCTTTTAAAACATAATTGGAGGTAGACATATTTACCAACCCCCTCCGCTGGGGCAGGATATGATACAACGTCAATTTTTCAGCGGAGTTTAACAGGTTTGAAATCAGTTTTCCTTCACCTAGATTAGTTGCCTCACCAAGGCTGAAGAACCCAGTCTGTCCTACTTGCTGGAGGGTGAATAATTGGAATCATACCTTTCCCAAGGGTATTAGTGCTATGCGAAATGTAATCAGTCTTGTCCAGGATTTGAACTCGTGTCGCCGTGTCCATTTCCTACGATGATAAACATTACACCACGGGTACCTCCTAAACACCATGGGGGCACCTCCTAAATACCACGGGCACCTCCTAAACACAACGGGTACCTCTTAAACACCACGGGTACCTCCTAAACACTACGGGCACCTCCTAAACACAACGCGTACCTCCTAAACACCACGGGTACCTCTATAACATAATTGGCCGTATAAGGGGGTTTATACATTTTCTGATAGTATTAATCAGAAAATGAATGTAATAACTTGACTTGAATTCGAACTTGCTTATCTTGATTGTAAGCATTACCCTAAGGGGACTCTTCACCCAGTGAATTTCATTCCTTGATTTGAAAATATTCGACCTTCTACAGACGACTGACAAAGAAAAACCTTTTCCAACTATTTTTATTGATTAATGAAAATATCTCTAAAAGATATGTTTTTAAACAATTGATTGCGCCTTCAATCATGTGTTTATTTGCGTGTCTTTATTAATATGAGCGTTTGAGATATAATGGAAATCAACGTTGAACTATTTAGACAATCAAGTCATTTTTCCTTTTTGCTTCATCGGGCAAAACTTCTGCTGAGATATTTTTAGAAATTACTTTAATATCCATTTTTATCATTTTGTTTTTGTAATGTTCTTGAAGATGAAAGCAACCGAGCAAATAAAACTCTCAAAACCCACTTTAAAGCGCTTCAAACTATTCCGTCTTTCTACATTCTCCTTTAAGCTAAATATAACAGACAACATCAGGCTTTTCACTTTTTCATGGCAGTGGTTAGCAAACTTGCTTGTCAGTTGACAATATAGCAAGGACAGTCTTCTTGAAATAACTCATACTGCTGGCCTCGTGCTATGTCTATCCAATGCTTACGACTGAAGAAGCCTCGTTATGGGTTAAGAGTTAATGGGCTCGTATCGCAGATACATTTATTGGAAAGTCGTGTGTTCGATTCACACTAAATATCAGTATTTATGATCTTTTGCCAAAGTTTAATACCTCTAATTTTTTAACGATCACTCTGATAATAACGATTTCGCTCCTAACTATGTGCCACATGTCTGCGGTGTCGTGACAAGTTAAACCAGGCTGAGTTATCTAGTGTGCCTCAACCGGTGCAAAGGTTAGCGAACAAGGTTTGAGGACCATTGTTACAGAGTTCGACTGAATATTCCATACGATTGACCTCGCGACAAATCAAGGTAAGATTAAAAAATAACCATGGGTACGTCCTATGGTTTAATGGTCAGAACTTTAGCCTAACGACCCGTTACTAATGAGTTCGATCCTCACTTGGTGCCCCATATTTTTGCCATCTTACTAAACTAAGATAGACTTAGTAAATAATCGTATTGTGGTAGAATGATGACTGAGTTAGAATACCAAATAATTTCAAGTGATTTTGATCGTCATAAGATGCTCCATAGTTATTGCCTTGTATCAAACTATACCTCACTTAGTTAAGTGTTCGAAGCATATCTAAGTGTTGTATACCCACGATTTACGCAATTCAATGAACGACCGAAACACACTTTATGGAAATATATCTCTCATTTTATTCTCCAAAAGCTGCCCTCAGTCGTTGTTTGTTGAGAGAAAAATGGAGATACATATACTCAGAGAGAGGAATTCTTTTCCCCATATCTTCTTCCGGGAGCCAGGGGGTGCCAATGCTTGCATCCCTAGCAAGATCGTCTGAGATGACCTTATCGGCTGCGTGTCCCACGCTAGACTGCGATTCTCTGCGGTATTTGTTGACCGCCCCACCTAACGGGCAAGTGTGGCACAAGGCCTTTTTATGGTGGGTCCGGGCACAGGGCCGTAGCCCACACGCGCCCGGCATTTCCCAAAAATGCCTACGGCCCGGTCGACATTCCCCTGATTAGGGGCGCCTCAGGCACCGGGCGATGAACCCAACCCTCCCGAAGGAGGTAAAAGCCTGGGGCGGGGGAAGGCCCCCTGAGGCCGAAGGAAATTATCCAGCGGCCAAGAAACACTCGGCCAGATCCGTGCCAGCAGCCAGCACGGCCGGCCGAAATGCGACTCAACAACTGGAGAAGCGCAGTGTTAATACAGCTGCAGCTCTAACTTGACGCCTGGTTTTTATCATGTGGTTTCCTTCCGGTTACACACCTGTTCGACCTTAGTGCCCTGACGAGCTGTCATCTTCCTGTTTACTAATCAAAATATGACAGCTTGCCAAAGCACATGGGGTCACTAGGAACGAACAGAAAATACATGTCATATGTTATATAACATAAGCCTCTCTTAGTTAATTGTTCGAAGCATATGTACAGCGTGGATTACTTTGAATCAGTCTCGCCAACTATCTCAGTTTGCCATTGCTCTGAATATCCAGAAAGTTGGACATCTGCTGATTCATGGACAATATTTCAAGCTCACTAAGTGTTGCAAGTACCACTATATTTCATTCTTTGTTGTAGTACCACCTAAATATTCATCATCATCAAGTCTTGATGACATCACTTATTTTTTGACTCTCTCTTCTTATCAAACCTTATCATTTATCGTTACCGGCAGTTCCTCCAAACTATATTCACTGTCTACACAGAGCTGCTGTAAATAGGTCCTCGCTGATTGGCCAACACTGCTGCGTCCATGAGTAAAACTTTAGAAGAATGTCAGATAAGAGTTCGTCTTTGCTTCTCCAACAGGTGAAATAAGTTGGATGGTTTCTTTGTTTAATGGCATATCAACCTTTTCAGGTTATTTAATGCCAAAGCCATCCTTCTAGAAGAACAACAGTGGTACTATTTAACCCATAGCTGGGAGGATAAGGGGGTTCATACCTTTCCCAAGGGTATTTGCCCGAAAGTGAACGTAATAGCGCGACTGGAATACGAACTCGCTTACTACGATTTCGCAGTCAAAAACAAAATTAAAAACAAAACAAAAGACAAAAAACCCCTAAAAAACTAAAGGATTATTTTACTTTTTTAAATGATAATCCCCCTTCTCTGTTAAGTGATCTTGGAATATATCATCATCATAAGTTGTGCTGACAAAACAGATTTCCCTGACACACACACAGTGTCTCTTTCTCTGATGCTTTCTACCAGTCCAAGTTATGACAACTTGTAACGTTAACACCCTCGCTCCCACACACGTTGCCTCATTCTTCTAACCATTTCACTTCTTGACCGGTGATCAACTAGTGGTCCCGGGGTGGGGTAACGCACATTTCTTGCCACTACAAGAATACGATCGAGTGGGGCGGAGAAAATTGAAGGACAAACGAACAAACAGGAACAAAGCTTAGGGTTAACCAAGAGCAGAAGGAGGAGTTATGCAACACTACATTTCCGATAGCATATATGGACTAACGCTAGCGTGGGTTACTAGCGAAAATTCCACAAAGCAACTGGAATGCCGACTCATCTTGACTTAATCTTCTTTGCTGGACCCTATCTTCTCTGCTACTGTCTCCAGAGTCGACCGCATCTGTCCGTGTTTCCACGCCAATTGCCTGCCAGCTCCTTTTTCCAACCAACTCTCCTTCGTGTCCCTTACCACTCCCGGATACGGCGAGATTTCATGTCCAAAAATCCTTTGTCTGGTTTCGCGCCAAAACAGACAAAGGAATCATCTGCTTGGCGGGCCACCTCGTGGTGTAATGGTTAAAGCGATGAACTGTAATGGTTAAAGCGATGAACTGCGGAATCGTAGTACGCGAGTTCGTACTCCAGTCGCGCTATTACGTTCACTTTCGGGCAAATACCCTTGGGAAAGGTATGAACCCCCTTATTCTCCCTCCAGCTATGGGTAAATAGTAGGACGGACTAGGTTCTTCAGCCTTGGTGAGGCAACTAGTCTAGGAGAAGGAAAACTCTGAATTCAAACCTGTTAAACTCCGCTTAAAAACTGACCTTGTGTCATATCCTGCCCGAGCGGAGGGGTTGGTAAATAGTACCTATATAGTGTTACATATCCCCCCTTCTTACCCTTGTCATTTATTTACAATAAATTACAAAACAGAAATAAAACAAAATAAAGGTATGATACAAACATAATTTCACAATTCAAACGGAGCCCTCTTTGCTTCTTTCACCAAAACACACACAATAGAGGTTACTCCACAAAATTACCACAAACTGCAATGTGCTGGGATGGCATGCTCCTCCGCTCCCCCACTTTCAACCAATTGGTCGAAAAGGACTGCTAACCATTTCTCATTACGGGTCACGGGCATTATGGTCTCTGTGGTTAGCCAAATGCTATGTCAGGACCTAAACATATCCGACCCTCACAACCTTGCTGTTACATTTTATCTCAGAGGACTTTTAAACACCTCTATCTTACCTTCTATTCCAAACAATACTTCATACCCAGAGGGCTCCCTGCAATTGTGAGCATCATCAATCTCAGCAGTTGTTTATGTGTTGCATCGGGAGAAACCCTCATGAGGGCTTCACAGCATATGTGGCCCCTGGCCTCGTAATTCCAACCTAGTAACAGTTGAGCAAGGAACTTTTCACCATTCCAGCACCTTGCCAGCAATCTCCATGGATTTTCAAAAGATAGGAAAAAAACAACAAAAAACAAAGCAATTGACACCATCTCCCAGATCGTCCAGCCATGACCAGCCAGAGGGGGGAGCATCCAGACACCACCCAGCGCCCTAGAATCGTCCTCCCAACCGATCGTCAACCGTTTCCTCGGTACCATATCCATCAATTCGTCTCAATCAGCCCACTCGCTTTCCCAAATCATCATTTGTATAACTTACTACCCTTCGATACGCGTACTCGAAACGAAGGCGCTGTGCAACCAACCCCCCAGGGGGGACACGATCTGACGAAGTGAAGAAGTCCCAAGAGCAATTAAACTTACAACCCCCCAGAAAATCCATGAAAAAAATAATAAATAAATAAATAAATAAATAAAAATAAACAAATAACAATAAACAACAAAGCAAATGACAAGGCAAGCTCAGTCCCCAAAATTAACAAAAAAACAAGGTAAAGTATAAAAAAACGAACAAACAAAGAAAACCAAAAAAAGAAAGGATAGCAACAAAAAAATCCACACAAATTAAACAACAACAAAAAAATTAATAATAAACAATTCACAGACAAACAAAAAAAATAAATAAAAATAAAATAACTTTAATTGCCAAAAGAATCTCTGTCACGCATCCACCATTTCTATTTGCTTCTTTCTTTTCTTCTCTCCTGTCCACTTAACTTCTTCCCTCTCCCAGTGGGGGGTCTGGTTTGGGTGGATGGTTGAAGGTGACAGCATTTGCTTCCAACCGTTTTCTTTTTAAAATCGACAAAAAAACAAAACAAAAACGAAAACCTTCTTTTCTTTTTAAAATCCAGCAGTTTACTTATTCTTTTTACAACTGAGACTGTCATGGACTCAGTGACAAAAATTCCCGAGCAATCTCTCTTTCTTTATCTCTTTTCGTTCTCTCTTTTTTTATGACTTTATCTGTTCTTCCTTCTCTTTCTTTGTTCAAATTTTCCGCCATTTTTTTAATTTACATTTTCTTTTAATCATTTCTTTATCTGTTCTTATCTCTCTTTCATCGTTTAAATTTTCCATTTTTTTCTTTTTTATATTTTCCATTTTTTTTTTTTTTCGTGGTAGAAGCTTTCCTCCACCCTCTGCACTCGGAACGATCGTACCTTGACCAGTCGATTTTAAACTAGCTTAGCGATCTCACTCTCTCTCTTATTTTTCGTTTCATCTTCCCTTTCTCTGGGGTTTTAAAATACCACAATTTTTTCTTTCAGTGAACCTTACAGCCAAATTTTTTTTTTTTTAATCGGTGGCTTATCACCTTTCCAGCATAAAAAAAAAATTACTATAAAACTTCCCAGAACGGAATAACTTTCTTTTTTAAGCCACTGGTCCTAACACTTAAGTATAAAAATACTATGAAACTACAAGGCAAAAACAAACAAGCATTTTGAATACTAACGGTCAAGATAAGTGTGGAAAGAGGGTAAGGGAAGAAAACCTTTCCTTCCCTTCTAACAAAATTACAACAAAAATTATCAGCAGTTAAGGGGTTAAACATAAACACACACAAAAAAACGAAATAGATTACTTGGGTTTTTTTTTCTACATCTTAAAATTTCCTTAATCTAAAAATCTTTTTTTTGTGTTCTTATATTCGAGTGCAGTGGGGGGGGATATGTATAACTATCTTTGTAGATTTCTTTCTTTTCCATCTTTTTTTTTCTTTGTTTCTTTCGTTTTCTTTTTCTTTCTTTTCCTTTCTCGCTGCTCGCAGGGACCTTATGGCATTTTTTTCTTTTTGTGTTCGTCTGTCAGCCTCTAAACTCCCCCGCTCCCGGATCATTTTCAATTTTTTTTTATCAGGTTTTTTCTTTATCCTGGTAACGGCGCCATTGTAACGTTACCCCCCTCGCACCCACATACGTTGCCTCATTCTTCTAACCATTTCACTTCTTGGCCGCTGATCAACTAGTGGTCCCGGGGTGGGGTAACGCACATTTCTTGCCACTACAAGAATACGATCGAGGGGGGGGGGCGGAGAAAATAGAAGGACAAACGAACAAACACGAACAAAGCTTGGGGTTAACCAAGAGCAGAAGGAGGAGTTATGCAACACTACATTTCCGATAGCATATATGGACTAACGCTAGCGTGGGTTACTAGCGAAAATTCCACAAAGCAACTGGAATGCCGACTCATCTTGACTTAATCTTCTTCGCTGGACCCTATCTTCTCTGCTACTGTCTCCGGAGTCGACCGCATCTGTCCGTGTTTCCACGCCAACTGCCTGCCAGCTCCTTTTTCCAACCAACTCTCCTTCGTGCCCCTTACCACTTCCGGATAGGGCGAGATTTCAGGTCCAAAAATCATCTGCTTGGCGGGCCACCTATATAGTGTTACAAACTGGACCATTGCCAGCATCCTCAAAATGCAAATTTGGATTGCCACGAATAACAGGAACGTGCCCAGGGTGATAAAAACAAAGTTTCCCGCTTCGGTTATGGTCTTTGGTATGGTTTCAAGTGAGGGCCACATCATGCAACCTCACATCTTCGAAGTCGGCTTGAAAGTCAACACCAAAGTGTACCTGGATATGCTGAAGAGTGTGGTGATCCCCTGGTGAAATCGGATGGCCGGTGGCAGATCCTGGGTATGACAGCAGGACTCGGCGCCGGCCCACAAGTCAAAAGAGACCCAGGCTTGGCTTCAGAAGGAGTGCTACAACTTTGTACTCTTCTGTCACTGGTCCCCCTCCACCCCCGACCTGAACCCACTGGTCTGCTTCGTTTGGTCATACGTCGAGAACTTCACCAACATGACCTCCCACAACATCAAAACCAGCCTGATCGCCGCCATCCGCTGAGTATTCGCCGTCGCTTGTGGAAAAGACATGCACCCAGTTCCGGATCCGTATCGAGGCGGTGACTGAGGTTGAGGCGGCTACATTGAATAGATGATAGCTCTACTACATAATCAAGTTACCTGGATTGATTTTTTCAATAAAAGTTTTAAAATAATGCTGTTGTGTTGATTTCTTTAGGACAACAATTTTATCGTTCTACCCTGTAATATATATATATATATATATATATATATATATATATGTGTGTATATGTGTGTGTGTGTGTGTGTGTGTGTGTTCGGGTGGCGCAAGTCGTGTATTGGTTATCATCGAAGGAAGTGAATACGGGGGTCCAAATGCAAATCCTAGACAGGCAGTATGTATTTCGCATAACGCTAATACCTTTCAGAAATATATGCATTAAAAATGCTTCCTCTTGACAATTCTGATTTCGAGTCTGCTTCAAAATAGGGCTCCTGTCAAAGCCTGGTCATACGGTGAGCTTCGTTTTATACATATATTCTTCAGTTCAGTAAATCCAGAGTAGGGAATAATTCCGTCAGGACAATTAAATTATTCCACACTCGAATATTCAGATATTCCTGGTAAAGAGCTTCATGTAGCTGCCGTCACAGAGCAACAATTCCTTTAAGGAAAACTAAAATCCGGTCATTTTAGGATTATACATTTATTTCCATCCTGCTATGGGTGTTGATATGAATCAATAACTCCAAATTTAATAGGACTTCATCAGATCCAAATGGACATAATGAATACAGCCAGAATGGAGGTGGTCGTGGGCACAGGAGGGAAGAGTGTGGAGGGAATGAAAAGTTAGCTCCCCTTTACGCTAATCCTGGTTTTCTTTCGTTACAGACCGTCACCCTAATTCACTCGAGTATATTCCAGCAATAGTTAGTTGGTTAGTTGGGTTTTATGGCATATCAACCTTTGTAGGTTATTTAACGCCAAATCCATTTTAATGTAAATCGGTTCTATATCAAACAATTCAGTTTAGTATGAATACACAGTTTAATTGTCAAAAAACATTTCTATTTCAAACTATTCAGTTTATATATAACTGCCAGAAGTGATGAACAATAGAGAGAAGTGACGAGAAAGGGTCAGGGATGTGAGTGCTGGCGGCACGACATGATAATAATTCTATTGTTTAAAGAGATCGCCGAATGTTACATTTTGGGTAACGGAGATTCAGCTTTTTAAAATGAATATCTGCCAACAAATCTCAAGTATTAAGTACTCTAGATAAATATTCACTGTCTAACAAGCATTTGTTTAATGATACAAGCGAAATAAATAATACGCAGTGCCTTCAATAAGTTTCCAGACTTTTTTGTACAGGCATTTAGAATTGTCGTAGACTCTTGAAATTTCAGTATCTTATTGCAATACATCTTATGAGATGACTGACCAATTCTTATGATTTCAGATTCAAATGAACAGCTACAGCAAGAATTGGAATACACTCTACTAAAACCTGATTGTCACAGCTGGTGAGTTTCAAAAATGCAATCTGGACGTAAGGACTTTTAGAAGAACGATATGAAATAAAATTCTGTTTTAAACTTGGAAAAAATACCACAGAAACGTATTGAATGCTTCAGAGTGCTTTTCGACCATCTTGCATGAATCGAGCATCAGTTTTTGAGTGGAATAAGAGATTCAAAGAAGGCAGAGAGTCTGTGAGGGATGGTGAGAATTGTGGGAGGATTAAGGAAGTCAATACACCAGAGTTAATTGGCCAAAGGTTTAGGGTTAGGGTTACTATATTGAGGTTTTATTGGAGTTAAGGAAGAGATTCCGTCGGAAGAGACCAACACTCTTCAAATCGTGTCATTGGCATTTCCACCAAGACAATGCACCAGTCCACTACTCCATCCTTGTCAAAGACTATTTGACCAAGATGGGCATCAAGACACTTCCTCACCGTCCCTATCGTCTAGACCTTGCTCTCTGTGACTTTTGGCTATTCCCTAAGCTCAGAGGCTGTCGTTATGAGACAATTGAGGAGGCAAAAGAGGCTGTGACGAAGGTCATTGACACTCTCACATAAGAGGACTTCCATTGGGCCTTGCAGAAGTTGTTGGAACGGTACAACAAGTGCATTGCAGCCGGAAGAGATTACTTCGAAGGAGACTAGAGTTTCATGTGTGTACTATCAATAAAAGTGCCCATACGAAAAAAAAGTCTGGAAAGTTATTTAATGATCCTCGCATATTAAATATTTATAAATAAAGATAGCTTTAATTTTGAAAGTAATAATTTTTGCTGAGTAACTGATGAGTACCTCGCTTTTCAGGAATACACGCTGCTGATTTAAATTTATATATAACTCATGAGGAAAGTATTTAAAATGTCAGATTGATCTTTAATCTTTGGTGGCCGTTTCTAATGAAACCAAGGAATTTCTTTGCATTAATGATATTTGCGCACAAGTTTATTGCGGAAATAATAGTGTGTGTAACATGCCTATCCGTCGTCAAAATATAATTATTTCTCAACATTTTTACCGCTTTTTTTATCACTCGTTAAAATCATTTTTCTAGAAAATGTCAAATAAACGATTACAAATATGTTTTCTAATGTATTTCTTCTCTTTTCATTTTCCCACCCCTCCCGCCGAAGAATCTCTTGCATCGTTACAACAAGGTTCAAACACCCACCCACCCCTGACCACCATAACCAACAAGTATATAAACAACATCTAACAAGAACAAAAAAAAAAACCCGAAAATATTTGGTTTATTATTCATGTTAAGTTTTGCCGTTACCGCCCCTGGCCTAGACGGAATAATAGAACGGTATTTAAAAGATCGTCGAGAATGTATATACGTGTGCATGCATGTTGGCATGCAAAGAAAAAAAAAACGAGGCGAAAAAGAGAGAAAGTGAATTGACAAACCCATCGTAAAATGTCTAATCTAAAACTAGATGATGTGCTCATTATTTTTGGGTTAAGGCAGGAGGAAAAATCCTTATCGTCATCATTATTACAATTGCTTTTATTTTTATTACTCTTCTATCTCATTGAAAATTGTTACTGTTGCTTCCGTCGTAAATGTCCTTGTCATTATTATTATTATTATTATTATTTACTCATTAGAGTTTTTCACATCAGTATTAGCTGATGGTTTTTCACTGGAGTTTGAGTGACAGCAAGTCTCCTCAAGTTTCCAGGACTCTTCTCAGTATTCTGGCCGTTCTCAGTAATAATTTCATTTGGATAGTCACTACCCATCCGCCAACTTCCAACTCCTCCAGGCCTTTTAATAATCCTTTAGTTATTGTCCCAAAACACCAATCACAGTTGGTACAATCGTCATTTTCGTATTATCATTATTATTATTATTATTATTATTATTATTATTATGATTATTATTATTATTATTATTATTATTTACTCATTAAAGTTTTTCATATCAGTATTAGCTGATGGTTTTTCACTGGAGTTTGAGTGACAGCAAGTCTCCTCAAGTCTCCAGGACTCTTCTCAGTATTCTGGCCGTTCTCAGTAATGATGTCATTTGGAGAGTCTCTACCCTTTCGCCAACTTCCAAGTCCTCCAGGCTTTGTAATAATCCTTTCGTTATTGTCCCAAAAGAACCAAACACAATTGGTACAATCGTCACTTTCATATTATTATTATTATTATTATTAGGGTCTTTAACGTCAGCTCTATCTGATAGTTTTTCAGAGGGGTTCAAGTGACAGTAAGTCTCCTCACGTTTCCAGGACTGTTCGAAGTATCCTAGCTGCTTTTTCTTGTGTTGTGATCTCGATGGTCTTTTATATTTGTCTCTATCTATCACCTGGCAGGACTTGACACACTATCTTTTTTTTATCGTGGGAGTCGATGGTTTTTATTCTTCTTCAAATCAAGTTAATGGGCTCTCTTTTTCAGAGTTTTGGGGACTGTTCCTTAAATGGGCATTACTACCACCACCACCTTTATTTTCCAATATTTTTTTACTTATCTTGCAAGTTCAAAGAATTTGTCAACCTTTTCGCTTTCTTTTATTTTTTTTCAGTCAATTAACAGGAGGAACTGCTTAATTCACAAGATGACAAGTTCATTTCTTTTAGTTAATTAACTTTATGTCTAATCTTTTGGCAAGGATTGGGTAACCGTTTGTATTATTGTTATTTGTAGTAGTAGTAGAAGAAGTAGTCGTAATAATATTAGTAGTATCCACGTTCTCGTTCCAGCGTTAGCTGATGATCTTTAACTGGAGTCTAATTGAACACAAGTCTCGTCAAGTCACCGTGGCTCTTCTCAGTTTTCAGGCTGTTGGTTGAATGGCCTTTGCTCGTCTTCCGATTACAAACTCTTCCATCCCCATTACTAAACCTTCATGAATCGTTCCGAGTGAACCAGTTACAATTGGCATCACCGTCTCATTCATGTTCAATAAGTTTCTTCGTTCTCTGTGAAGGTGTGAGTACTAATCTCTCTTTTCGTTCTTTTGATTTTCTCTCTGTGGTCCGCTAAGACGGTAAAGTCCACAATTCTCTAGTTTCTCTTTAGTACGTATTATCATTTTACTCCTTTGATAGTTTTTCACACCACTGTTAGTCATTTTTTTTTTACATTGGAGTTTGAGTGAAGCAAGTGTCCAGGACTCTTGTCTGTATTTCAGACGATATCAATAATGCTGTAGTCTGGATGGTCTGCTTTCCTTTTCTTATTTCAGAGTCTTTCGGGCTCTTTGTGGATCGTTCTAAGTTCACAACTTACCATTGGTATCACCATTTCCTTCGTGTTTCATAGTTGTTTTTTTTGTGTGTGTGTTTTTTTAGTTCTATTCATCTCCTTTTTCGTTTTGGTAGTTTTGTAGTTCTCCTGTGATATTCTTTTTGAATTTTGTCTTTCATTTACACTTGTTTGATGGTGTCAGCTTCCAAGATTCCTAAGTATTTGTAGGTCTCGTTTTCTGCGAGCGTTCTGATCTTGTCTTTATTTGGTAGTTCTATTCCGTCAGTTAGATGTCGTTTGCAAATTTTCATGACGAGCAGAGTGCATTTTTCAATGCCAAATTCCATCCCTATGTCTTGAGTGTATATTCTAACTGTGTTTATTAAGGTTTTCAGTTCTTTTTTCACTTTTTGCAAATAGTTTTATGTCATCCATGTATATTAGGTGGTTGATCTTTTTTTGCGATCTACTAAGTTTGTATTCGGCCGAGCATTTTCTGCGTATGTGGTTTAGTGGCATCATGGCAATTATGAATAGTAAGGGTGATAGTGCATCTCCTTTGAATATCCCTCCTTGCATCTTTGTTTCAGCTAAGCTTTTTCTTCCTGTTATTAATTTAACTCTCCAGTTTTTCATGTTTTTTTCGATAAAGTTTATGGTTTCGTGTGATATTTTGTACATTTTCAGACAGTTTATTATCCTGCTTTGTGGAACCATATCATATGCCTTTTTGTAGTCTATCCAGGTCATAGCTAGATTTTTTCCGTCTGTTCTTGCTTTCATTTAGGATGTGTTGATCTATTTAGAGTAATTTTGCCGTGCCTCTGGATCCTTTGCGGCATCCTTTCTGTTCATCAGGGAACAATCCGCAGCTTATTAGCGAATAGTATATCTCTTCTCTTATTTGTGCTGTTAATATTTTCCACATCATCGGTAAAAAAGTTATGGGTCTATGATTGTTTGGAGCAGTTCCTTTACTTGGATCCTTTTGGATCAATGTGGCATTTTCTTTAGGCATCCAGTCAGGTATTTGTGCTTCTTGTAGGCATCTGTTCATTTATTATGATTATTATCATTTACTCCTTTAGAGTTTTTCACATCAGTGTTAACTGATGGTTTTTCACTGGAGTTTGACTGACAGTTTGACTGACAAGTCTCCAGAACTCTTCTCAGGATTCTGGCCGTTCATAGCAATGCTGTCGTTTTCATAGTCTCTAACCGTCCGCTAACTTCCAAGTCTTCCAGCCCTTTAGTTATTGTGCCTAAGGCACTAATCACAATTGGCACAATCGTTACTTTCATGTTCCACATCGTTTTCAATTCTCTAGCAAGGTCAAAGTACTTATCTTTCTTTTCATTTTCCTTCAGATTTATTCTGTGGTCCGCCGGGACAGCAAAGTCGACAATTTTACAGATTCTCTTTTTTTTTGTTGGTTTATTATTATTATTTTACTTCTTAGGAGTCTGTGTTATCTGAGGGTCTTTCACTGGAGTCTGAGCGACAGCAAACCTCCTAAAGTGTCCGGGATTCTTCTCAGTATTCTGGCTAATCTCAATAATGGTGGAGTCTGCATAGTCTGGATTCGTCCTTCGATTTCCAACTCTTCCCGTGCTTTTCCAAAGCCACTGGACACCGTGCTAAGCGCGCCAATTTATTTGCCATCACAGTCCACCACATGTTCTACAGCTTTCTTAGGTCTCGGGCAATGTTTTAGTACATATCTCTGTTTTTGCTTTATTTGACTATGATCAGGTACTCCGCTGCGACGACTAAGCTCTCTATACGACAAGTTCTCTTTTTCTTGTTAATTATCACTAGGTCTGGTCTTCTGGCTGGGATTAAGTGATTTGTTTGTAACTCAAAATCATAGAGAATATTATGTCTTTTATTCTCTAGGATGGCTTCTCGTTTGTGCTTTTACCATTTATTCGTATAGTCAAATGTCAATTTTTTGTAGGCGAGTCTCTGTTTCCATCCAGTTAGGTTCAGACTAATGATAATAACTGGTAAGCATTTACCTAAAAATAATGAAATAGGAATAAAAGTTTCTATTAACACAACTAGTATTAAGAAATGATAAAACTATAAACAAACTTGAGAGTTGTCATGAAGTAAGAAAAATGGTTTCAAATTTTCGCCGTGTGTTGTACAGCGTGAAACGATAAAGAAAACAACACTACAGCTTTATTTTAAAACTTAAAGAAAACAACACTACAGCTTTATTTTAAAACTTTTATTGAAAAAATCAATTCAGGTAACTTGATTATACAATAGAACTGACATCTATTCAATGTAGCCGCCTTCAGCCTCAATTACCGCCTCCATACGGATCCGGAACTGGGAGCATGCCTTTTCCACAAGCGCCGGCGAATACTCGGCGGATGGCGGCGGTCAGGCTGGCTTTGGTGCTGTGGGAGGTCATGTTGGTGATGTTCTCCACGTATGACCAAACGAAGTAGTCCAGCGGGTTCAGGTCGGGGGAGGAGGGGGACCTGAGGGACTTGATTAGCCTAAGGTTCTTTGTCTTCTCAGTCAAGATCTGGCTTGTCTGGCGCCTGTAGGACCTACACTTCAAGTCTTCCTTCATACATGCATTTACAGTTGTATGTGAGACGCCTAAATCTCTGGCAATCTGGACCTTTTCGATGAACTCCTTGGTCCGGGTCTTCCTGGCTGTGTCCTTCCGCTCCACCACCTCCAAAGGGTCGTCCAATGCATTTAGCTGTGCCCTCACGCTTTGAACCGTCCGGACTTGCATTTTGAGGGTGCTGGCAAGGGTCCTGTTGTCATAACTTGGATCGGTAGAGAGCATGAGCGGCGCATCTCCGATCTCGCTCTTTGAACGTTGTGTCACATTCAGACATGATAGAAGGCTACTATTGCTCTTGGGATTTGTACACAACTGGCCAACTAGTAGATGGTCTGCAACAAAAAAAGAAAACCGGTTTTTATTAAACGGAAATGGAATCATGTGGTCTTTTCTAGGGCGACAATTTTATCGTGCCACCCTATAGATACTTCCTTTGTGAAGGGTAATTTTGTTCTTTGACCACGATTTGGTGAAAACTTAAATCTAACCTCAAGGTATCTGGTCGAATTTTCAAGTGTGTAAATGACATCACGTATTTTAAGATATTTAAGTGCTGTATATTCCGTCAACTTCAGCAACATTGTGACTTCTTCACTCTTGATTTACCAAATGTATTCCCCAGTGAATTTTGGCTATTTCCGAAATTGAAAAATGGCCAGAATGGACAAATATTTGCTGACATCTCTGACCTTCAGCAAAATGTGACGATATTACTCTGACAGAAAAGAATTCCGGAAAACCAGTTCCAAGAATGTTTCTTGTAATAGCACCATCATCTCATGGAGTGCATAGTTTCACAAGGAGAATACATTGAAGATGACAGCAGCCAGTATTATCCAGGTAAGTAAACTTTATTTTCACAGTACTATTCTGAGAATTACATTGTAACACCATAAATATTCTCAGTCCATAGCTTTAAAATGCCGACAGTATCACCTGCAAAAGAATAAGATCCCTACAACATCGAGGGTCCTGGTGTTACGTAGCCAAGATATGGCTATGTGAAATGTACATAGAATGTTCATAACTCATATATACATAACGTAGGAATCCCGAAAAACGAAAAACTTTACGACTTCTTAGTTCAGGTACGAAACATTTTATTACCTATGAGTTAAAAGGTTTTTCGATATAATTGAAAAGAGAGGCACAATCTTTCTATGACGACTTTTCCATCTGCCCCAAACCACGTGCGACACCCGCCGCAAGGCCTCGGCGAGCCCCGAAAGTCAACCGTCTTTTTCGGACACTAAAACTCAACTCTCTGACTTTTCTCAAATCCCCAGAATCCTCCACGCACGCTTCCGGGGCATGACGTCATTCACATCCCCCGGTCATATTTCTATCTGAGATTTTTATTTTGACATCTCTGAATGACACATCCCCCTCGCACGCGCGTCAACACCTGCGCTAATGTTGAACCCATGTGCTAAGCAAAAGGTTCTCAGCCAAACTAAACCGAAAGGCAAGATATATAAAACGAAATCCCTCGGCCATTATATTACACTGGGAATGATATGAAACAGCATCATAAAATCAAGGTCCAGTCCTAGGTGGGTGGGGAGTGTAGAGTACCCATCCATTGCTATTACTCCTCCTACGAGGCTGGACCAATCGGCTGGGGTTGCAGTATATACCGACTGAATCATTGCAGAGGGGTAAGATTCCTCTAACGAGACTGGACAGTCAGCTGGGGCTGCAGAATATACCGACTCCATCTCTGCAGAGGGGTAAGACTCCCCCAACGAATGTCCGGGATATGACACAAAAGAATCTGGTGAAGTTCCAGTAATGCTGCAGCTTTGGGGAATGCGGAGTACCCTTTAATCCATTTTCCCCATGTGCACTCTTACCCTGAGTGGTAGAACTTGTTTGGATCCTAAGTGGTAGTTCCTGTTCTGGTCCCATCTATGGATCAAATAAAACTGTTTAGAAATAATTCGTATTAGATAGGGTATATACCTACGAAAATCTTCTGAACAAGGCATCAAATAAACGTAAGTATAGGACTACAGCAAAATGTCGAATGTTGTAACACAACATAATCGAAAAATGACTCCGTTAGTTTCAGGATACGAAAGTTTATAGATAGAATAAATAGTGGGAGATTGATCCTTTCTCTTGAGACCTGCCACCTGTGTACGTGCGTTGTCACTAGCGGCCGACCCCCACCGGGACCTCTTCGTCATCTGTCCGGAGTTCGACTGCAAATGATTGACTGTGTCTTTGAAAATCTCCTTCTTATATAGTTATATCAAATTGTTCTTAACTACTTTTTCAATCACACGTATCCAGGGACACGTCATTGCTAAATAGCTGCTGATATCTATCGAATAGTTTATCTTTATATATTTTGATTTCAGCTTTGAAAAATGAAAACCCTAACCACAAAGTCAGCTAGAAAGCTATACACCACTAAAATAATTTACAAAAATCCCTTATTATATACCAAATAGATGGATGCAACACAGTGTTAAGTTTTACATAGTGCAAAAGGTTTGGACTCAGAGCTTTCCTTCTCCGAGACTGGTTGCCATAAAAGGGTTAAATAACTCAGTCTGCCCTATTATTTACACATAGCTAGATGAGATTAGTCGGATTCATTTCTTTCCGAAGGACAATAGCGACATCGGAGAAGCAGAAAAAAAACTCTTATAAACGATTTGATCCAGTCACCTGGTTCTTGCTGAGGGGTCAAACTCCTCCAATGAGGCTGGACCAATCGGCTGGGGTTGTAAAATATACCTACTGAATCACTGAGGGGTAAGATTCCTCTAACGAGGCTGGACGGTCAGCTAGGGCTGCAGAATATACCGACTCCATCTCCACAGAAAGGTAAGACTCCCCCAACGAGTGTCCGGGATATGACACAAAAGAATCTGGTG
>OY757931.1:16271597-16346597 GCA_963585895.1 Sepioteuthis lessoniana | reverse complement strand
GAATGATATTCAATTCCTGTGTCAAAATGTATCAATTTTTGAATTCTCTTTATTTTCTACCTATTTTTTATGTTATGGCAAAAAAGCTTTTAAACCCAAACTAAAGAGACAAGTAAAAATATATATAATAAAGAAATGAATTGATTTAGGGTGAAAATATTATCTACTATAAACAACTTAAAAGGGAATTAATAACCTCTTAACAAAATCATATTATAAAATATTATATTTTATATTAATACTATTTTATTTAAGAAAAAAAAAGAAAATTGTCATTTTAGTACTATTCAGTATAATTGATCACATTAAAAGTAAAAAATAAAAATTATACTAGTTACTGTTAAGACATTATCTAAAATTATAAACCAATACAATATAATATTATATATCCACAAGATTACAATTATATCTTACGCATTATCATAACGATCATATTATTACTACACATTAAATGCTTAAATTTATATATAAAATCATACCAAGCATTAAAGATAATAACTTATTAAGAATTATCATCAGAATTAATATTGCTATTAAAATTATTACTACTAATCGACAAACCTATTAATATTATAATCTAATCCTCAACTCGTTATTATAATAAATATTAAAAGAAAATAATAACAGACAGCAACAACGACCACAATATGTTGTTTCTTGATATAATGATTAACATTTAATGATTAATATTAATAGCAAATCATTCTGTATTATGAATTATTACGATAAAAAATCATTCATAACATGCACTCTGTATTCAAAATAATATATATATATATATATATATATATATATATATATATATATATATATATATATATATGTATGTATGTATATATATATATATATATGTATATATATATATATGTATATATATATATATATATATATAAATATATATATATATATATATATATATATATATATATATATATATATATATATATATATATATATATGTATAAAGCATAAAGAAACAAATAATATTTACAAATTCTTAGAATGCAGATGAGAATGGTAGTGATCAATTCTAAATAATTCAAAATAGAAATAATAAAATGCTGGTTTAGAAATCGTCTCTTATTTTTAAAATGTGTGTCTTTGTACTTAATTATGAGCTACTGAATATATATAAAAGTAGTTGTCTAAAATTGAAGAATTAATTTAGATCAAATCTTAAAACGTATATACTCAAATCCAAAGTACATTCACTTTCATTCTATCTAAACATATATATATACATATATATATATATATATATATATATATATATATATATATATATATATATACATATATATATATATATATATATATATATATATATATATATATATATATATATATATATATATATATATATATAAACTCAAATATGTCCATATTGAAAAGATCTAGTACCCCCAAAATCTTTCGATAGTAGGTGCAACCTGTGTCTTGAAGAAAAAAATCTATATTTTGCTTTTTCCTGAGCCAAAAAAAATTATTAAATAAGAGAAATGAACTAATAGCTATGTGTAGACATAGGGCTAAATATAAACTATAAATATTTAATCAAATTTTTCTATAAAAACATAGATTTAATTTTGAAAATTAGAGTTAATTTTGAGAATAAATAAAATAAATTGTTAGATAGAAAATTGTGAAAAGGCATATAATACATACGTACTCCGCATAAAAAGTGGAACTGATTAATGCTTTCTAAATATTTTTGAAATGTTAAAATATAGTAAATAAATTAAATATTTGTTTTTGTTTTTAGGTTTAATATATCTATTACTGTATCTTTACGTGAGGTTATTATTTAAAGTTTAAATCTAATTCAATAAAAAATCTGTATTTTAGGTCTAAATGTAATTAAAAAATTATTAATGAAAGAAAATTTTTTTAAAACAATTTTACTACATTGCTAACCGAAATTTACATTTAAAACAGAAGGGGGCTTAATCAAGAGGTAACTCTTCACCCCTTTTCTATCCCCTCCCACTCTTCTATCCCCTGCCAATCTAATGTGTCTATTCTAGTTTTTTTTTATCAAAAAGGTCTGAAGAAGTCCTGTTAATTTTTTTTTTCGTGTTTTTGGAAATTTCAAAAATGTGTAACAGGATTGAAATAAATTTATAATCCTTTGTGACCGGTTTCGTTGTTTTTTCTTAAAGTATATATATATATATATATATATATATATATATATATATAAACTCAAATATATATATATATATATATATATATATATATATATATATATATATATATATAAAGATTTACGTCATTTCAGATAAGCTTATATCTATTTATATATCAAATCATTTCTTCGATTTAGTAATTTACTGATATTTCTATATTTTATAATACTAATTTTTTCTTCAATACGGAGATTACGTCTACTTCTGAAATTACTCGGTGGGTTTGATCTTTTAATTAAATTCTATCTAACTACTGGTGTAAGGCCACTACCTTCAATCTCCAGATCCATTTAGAAAGGGCTCTTTGGTTTTTTAAGGAAGGGTTAGAAAAAGAATGCCTATGACTATAAAGCCTCTGCTTCCAATTTCCAGCAGAAATTGGAAAGTGTATTTTTTGTCCTATCTGTTTTCCATTGGGAAAACGGTTACCTTGTATATTACCAATTTAAGAATTATATTTACCACCAACATGACATTCTTCTCTAACTCTGCAGTTGCATAATGGTTTATTCAAACCTTGTCTATCAACACATTATTTTTCGATAAAATTTTCATTATGGTTGCTTATAATTTTATATAAACTATTCGTGCCAGAATAACTGATTTTAATTGTTTCCCTGTTAAATTTTTTCAATTGTTTTTTCTATTGAAATGTTTATCTATAATCCTTAGGAAGTACTTACCACAATTAATAGAAGATAATTCACAAAAAAAAAAGGATTGAACCATACTACATTTCTTTTCTTGGGTTTATATATTTTTTAAATTTCTACAGCTGCTATTATCTTTCTATCTATCTCTATATATATATATATATATATATATGACAAAGACAAAATATTCAGAGAAAGTATTTGCTTAAATATTAAAACTATACCAATGTTTATCGTTATTTTTCTTCCTTTAATTTTTCGTTAAACAATCTTCGGGTGAATAACATACACGATTTTGTAATGTCTCCTCTGAAAATAATTTTCTGTTGAGAATAAAATAATGGAAAATGATTTTCGGATAAAACAACGTCACATATTAATTTCGCCCTGTAGTCAAGTAATTTAAAACAGAAACATTATACAATCGAATATTTTTTCATATACAAAATATACACCCCATGCATATGAATGTATTTACATACCATCGATTTTATTTCGATCTACTTTAATATATATATATATATATATATATATATATATATATATATATATGTGTGTGTGTGTGTGTGTGTGTGTGTGTGTGTGTGTGTTATTTTAAAAGGGCTTTCAGTGATCATAGAACCAAGCAATATTGGGTGTTTTTGTGGATTGGCAAATCGTCAATACCAGTATTAGACACTGAATTATTGTTATTTATCTTCTTCTGCTTCTCTGCCGTGGGATAAGAACCCACCAACGAATGTCTCGGATATTACACTAAACTATCGGATAGTAAGGATTCAATAATACCAAAGCTTTCGGAAATACGGAGTATCCGTTCATTGCTATCGCATCCAGGTCCACTCTGGCCTGAGTGTTAGCACTTGGTAGGGTCTTATCTATGAGTCAAATAGAACTAGACTGTGTACTTATGCTAAACTGAAATCTTTGAAATAGAACTGTTTTGACAACTAACTGCGTGTAAACAAAAAGTATACTTAACTGAATTGTTTTAAACTTACGAAAATGACACAATTCAGCGTTAAATGACCCGAAAAGACTTGATAGGCCATTAAAAAAAGCAACCAACCAAGCAACGATTATTTTCTTCTTCTTTTTATGAAAAGTGAACTTTCAAGATTAATGAGTAATTTCTTATGAAGGAGTGAACTTTCAAGATTAATGAGTAATTTCTTATGAAGGCATAATATTTTCATTTTCTTTCCATTATTACGTTTGAGTAATTTCACTTCACTAGTTTTCTTTGACTGTGCGTTCTATCACTGACACATGACCCTAATTCAGATTGGATCTCTTACTTACCATATATATTTTGTAAATGGTGATCTAATTTTCTTCATTCTATAATGTTCTATTTTACTCATATATCACCACTGAATTAAAAAGTTTACCTTTGAAGGTTGTTATCTTTATAAAGTCAATATACCACTGCAATTTAAATATTTTGTATATACGAAGTGCATACAATAAGTTACCAGACTTTTTTCGTATGGGCACTTTTATTGATAGTACACACATGACACTCTAGTCCCCTTCTAAGTAATTTCCTCCTGCTAAAATGCACTTGTTGTACTGTTCCAACAACTTCTGGAAGACCCCATGGAAGTTCTCTTGTGTGAGCGTGACGATGACCTTCGTCACAGCCTCTTTCATCTCCTCAATTGTCTCATAACGACAGCCTCTGAGCTTAGGGAATAACCAAAACTCACAGGGAGCAAGGTCTAGACTATAGGGAGGGTGGGGAACTGTCTTGATTCCCATGTTGGTCAAATAGTCTGTGACAAGCTTGGAGTTGTGGACTGGTGCATTGTCCTGGTGGAAACGCCACGGACCCGATTTGAAGAGTGCTGGCCTCTTCCGACCGAATATCTTCTTGAACTCCCTTAAAACATCAACATAGTAACCCTAACCCTAACCGTTTGACCAATCAATTCTGGTGTATTGATTTCCTTACTCCTCCCACACCTCATCATCCCTCACAGACTCCCTGCCTTCTTTGAATCCCTTATGCCACTCAAAAACTGATGGTCGAAAAGCAGTCTGAAGTATTACATATGTTTCTGTAGCATTTTTTCCAAGTTTAAAACATAATTTTATTGCATATCGTTATCTAAAGTGTTATCACGTCCAGATTGCATTTTTGAAATTCACCTGCTGTGACAATCAGACTTTAGTAGGGTGTATTCCAGTTGCTGCTGTAGCTGTTGATTTGAACCTGAAATCATAAAGTTTGGTCAGTCATCTCATACGTTGGACAGCAATAACCTACTGAATTTTCAAGGGTCCACGACAATTTTAAATGCCCGTATGATAAAAGTCTGGAAACTTATCGTAAACACTTCGTACTTTGTTTACAGACACACTAATGATGTTTTTTGTTTGGATTGGTTTTCTGCCTTAGCAACCCTTGTAGGTCATTTAATACTAAATACTTCTTATACATTTATTCAATATATGTTTTCTTAACACATTTTGTAAAAAACATTTTGAACCAAGCCTAAACTCATTTTTTCCATACAGTGGAATGGTTTCATTTGTTTCAATCAAATACGAATAATTCTACTTACATTTGTTCACACAGATTTTGATGAATTTGAACATCACGATATATCAGTAATAATTTAATTAAACATTAGTCATTTGTTTACACACAGGTAAATTTAAAACAGTTCTATTTCAAATAATCCAGTTAAAAAAGTACACGGTTTAAATGTCAAACCATTTGATAAAAGGAATCTGGGTTAGAGTGTTCCTGGGAGTGACGGCAATGAAGGAGTACTCCGCATTCCCCAAAGCTCCAGCATTACTGAAGGCTCACTCTCAATTTGTTTAGTGTCAATACAGGACAATTGCTGGACGAGACTCACTCCTCTGCAGAGATGCAGTCAGTGCGTTCTGCTTCCCCAGCCTGGGCCACAGCGATTATATATATATATATATATATATATATATATATATATATATGAATATTCAAGTTACTGCAATTTTCTTTCTGAACTATTTGATCATGGCCTTTGACCTGGAAGGAGCGCTCCACAAAATAGCTGCTGCATGGCCTCTTGCCTCCTATCTCGCAAACAATCCTCAGACGAAGAAGACATCCAGGGAGGGGCTGGTGAAGTAAGGACGAACTCAGGAGTGACGTTCTGTAATAGGCTCGTACGCATAGGCACAGGAGTTTTGGTCGACCTGCAAAATCTACATACATTTGCTCTGTGCGAACACTGGATGCAATCTGGATGACTAGCCGGGAGAAATGGCGGTCGAATTAGAGGCAAGTGACTTCGTGATATCAACATGAGTTGATATATATATATATATATATATATGTGTGTGTGTGTGTGTGTGTGTGTGGAGTGAGAGTGAGAGACTAATAGATACGAGGGGCATACGTTAAGTTTCCAGACTTTTTTCGTGTGGGTATTGAAAATTGTCGTAGACTCTTGAAAATTCACTATGTTATTGCTATACATCTTATGAGATGACTGACTAATTTTTATGATTTCAGGTTCAAATCAACAGCTACACCAGGAATTGGAATACACCCTTCTAAAACCTGATTATCACAGCTGGTGAATTTCAAAAATGCAATCTGACACTTTAGAAGAATGATATGTAATAAAATTCTGTTTTAAACTTGGAAAAAAATGCCACAGAAACATATGGAATACTTCAGACTGCTTTTAGGGCATCTTACATGAATCGAGCATCGGTTTTTGAGAGGCATAAGAGATTCAAAGGAGGCAGGGAGATGAAAGAAGCTGTGACGAAGGTCATTGACATGCTCACACGGGAGGACTTTCATGGAGCCTTCCAGAAGTTGTTGTAACGATACAAGTACATTGCAGCCGGAGGAAATTACTTCGAAGGGGACTATCAATAAAAGTGTCCATACGAAAAACGTCTGGAAACTTATCGTATGCCCCTTGTAGATAGATAGATAGATACGAACTTAGTCTGAAAAGTTAAAGGACTCGAAGTTTTCCCTTCAAAATAACATCCCTCACCTCAAAGTTAATGCACTTTTTCTCCATTCTCTGTCCTGCTCCTTTATATTGCTGAAAAGTATTTTCTGGTATACATGCCGCATCGTCATTACGACGCACTTGATGGTCTCCCCGTTTGCAAAACGGGTAATTTTTATGATCATTTTAAGCTGATGGATAAGAAAAAAGAAAACAGTCCCATGGAACAAGGTTAGATTAATAAGAGGCTTATACCAGGCCATTAGCCTAATGAGTTGAGTGTTGGCCAATGGTACAGGAGACCGGAGTACAATCCCAGGTCGAGTCATAGCAAAAACTCAAAAAATGGTACTTGATGCCAACTTGCTCAACACTCAGCATTATAAGTACACATTAAGAGTAAAGTGGATCAATCCAGGGAATGGTGTGGAACCCTTCCCAACACCTTGGTGTAGTAGCTTATGAAAAGGGTGCCTTCGGTTACCCTTGATTACGGTCGCCTACTTTACTTACTTTAGTATGGCAATGTTCCTCTCTATCAAGGGCTGTCGGATGTTTAGCCCATTCAGTCACATTATTTTTCAGACATGTATAAATCTGTGATAATCTTCTAAACACTCTTTTCATGTCCAACTGGCTTGCGATCGTTCAATTAGCCAACCGTCATAGGTTCATTTTTAGAGTATTTTCACACCACGTTCCGTAGCCGCTTGATGTTCGTCAGAGTCATGTTTGTTGAAGGCCTCCCACTCCTGGACTTATCATTCTTCTCCTCACATCGCTCTTTCAACCTATTGTACCGCTCAAAAACGCAAGAGTATGACATGTGTTTTCACCATATCATTTGAACTATTTCAATGTTGGTGAAAGAGTTTCCCTAACCGCTCCTACAATTTCAGGTTCATTCGTTTTTAAGTGCATATTACCGAACGATCTGAAAAAGAGGGGGCGTAAACAAAAACATTCGTGAAATTTTTAATTGTTCCAAAACACTAAGATTACAGTTAAACACTCCCAAGATATCATGTTATATTTCTCTTTCGTCCAGAGCTCACACAGTACATCTCGTCCCATTTCTTTTCTGACAGACCTGGTGCACGCGCGCGCACACACACACACACACACACACACACACACACACACACGTATCAGTTGCAATTCTTGGGGTATCTCAAAGCTGTCTATTTTTAAAGAAATAAAATTCCCCTCGAAACAAGTCATTTATGTTGCCCAGTCTCCTGGGGCAATAGAATACAGTGACTGCTTCTCTGCTAAAGGGGTAAGTCTCCCACAAAGAATGTGCTGGGCATATGACACTAAACAATCTGCTGGTGAGGTTCCAGCAATTCTGGATCTTTTGAGAATGCTAAGTACTCTTTAATTGCTACGGCTCCTAGGTCCACTCTATCCTGGAGTAGTAGCTCCTGATAGGGTCCTATCTATGGATCAAATGCAACTAAACGGAGTACTTCTGCAAAGCAGAATTGCTTGAAATAGGCCTGTTTTGACATTTAAACTCCGTACGTATGCTAAACTGAACTATTTGAAATAGAACTATTTTTTGAATTGAACTAAACTGTGTACTTATACTAAAATGAAAATGTTTTAAAATAGAACTGATTCGATATTTGACTGATTGTAAACAAAAACTATACTTATACTAAACTGAATTGTTTGAAATTTAATTCCATTTGGTTTGGTTTTGTTGGTTTGGTTTTATGGTGCATCAAACATTTTAGGCTGTTAACACCAAACATATATATATATATATATATATGTGTGTGTGTGTGTGTGTGTGTGTGTATATATAAACAATTATATTTCAAACTAATCAATTTATTAAAAGTATATATTTGTTGACACACAGTTAATTGTCAAAACGGTTCTATTTCAAACAATTCAGTTTAGCATAAGTACAGAGTCTATTTCTATTTGACCAATAGATAGTGTGACGGCAAATTCTTTAAAATCCCAAAACGGGACTTTATTTTCGCACGTGTGAAGACGGGGCAGGTTGGCACTTGATCCCTTGTAGAATAAGTCCTCGTTCAGAGTTTTTTTCTCAGGCATATAAGAGCTGGCATATTATGTGGGCAATTAATTTATGGCCAGACTGACCACCGCTGGAAAGGGGTTCCAAATTTCACACTATACACACATCCATCAAGGCCGCTAGACTTCCTCCCCTAGAACAATGGAAGATATGGACCTCTAGGTATAGTCGTAATAATATTAATTATAGTAGTCGGCAATTCCGGTTTCCCGTGTAATATTTTAAAGGAATTTATAGGACAATTTTAAGCAAGATAACTTAAGGCGAATTGAATCTGGAAAAGAAATATGACATAACAAACTCGTAGAAGACACTGCAAATAACAACTTCGACCACGTGGGAACATTAAAATATAACAATCTTTTACTACACATAGATATACACTTTCAACGTCTCAAATATATCATAAATGAACAGTCCATGAACATAAATGTCTTTCTTCTTTTCTTTTCTTTCGTTTTCCTTCAAATTGAGAGAGAGAGAGAGAGAAAGAGAGAGAGAGAGAGAGAGAGAGAGTATATAAAATTGGATATAAGGAGAAACGGTCTCAAAGTTTACTTATCTTTTTTTTTTCGACGGGGTTCCTGTGGAGAATATTTCCTCTTTTACGGGCAAGTAGACTTTATGCTATTTTTAATACTGGCTTGAAGAATTGGCTCCTTCGTGTCCGAGATTCTTTTCGTCTTCTTTTACCCGGAGTACCTAGCTTTTGGTTGCGCCATCACGAGCCCTGTCCAACAACTAACTTTTTTCTTTTCTATTTCCGCTGACGGGAAGGAGTCCCCACTTCCGTTTTAGGGTCCCAGCCAATCGTTTGACTTCTACCTTCTTCCTTCCGAGGGAGGTCACCGAGTACAAACATCTGTTCTTAACGGTCATTCTCTGATGGCATGCTACTGTTAATTCAAACAAGAGGATAGTAGTAATCATATTTCTATCTTCTCAATGGGACACCATGTGACAATATAATCTTATCCGGTGCTTCCACCAACGAAGGTGTACTCTGGATTCTCCAAAGCTCCAGCATTACTGGAACCTCAACATCAGATTTTTTAGTATCATATCAGGACACTCATTGGTGGAATCTTACCGTTCTGTCGAAATGCAGTCAATGTATTCTGCTGTTTCAGCTGATTATTTAACAGAGATACGACAATATTTAGGTGAATACTAAAAATTCTTCACTTATTCTAAATTATACACTGAGTAAATTATGTTAAATATATGAGCACCAGAAGCATTGATGAACTAGTGTTATATATATATATATATATATATATATATATATATATATATATATAAATTGATAACAAGGTAATTGAAGTAGAAGGAAAGATTAATTAAGAAGTCGACACTATAGCGTTTCGGTTCTACTGAACCATCATCAGGGCTATGATGGGTGATATTAGCGATGCAAAGTCAACAATGAAAGTTAAAAATACAAAATACAAAAAACCTATTTTGCGTCTTTAAACATCTATCGTTGTCTTAATATCGCTAATATCACCCCCATGGTCATCATGATGGTTCAGTAGAACCGAAACACTATAGTGTCGACTTCTCAATAAATCTCTCCTTCCTTGTTATCAATTTTTCTACATATTGTCGGGTTACAATCCTTTATATATATATATATATATATATATACTTTTCCTTTAAGAAAAATAAAATCCGATCACTTTTGGATAATAAATTTATTTCCATCCTGCTATGGGTATTGATATGTATCAATAACTCCAAATTAAACAGGTCTTCTTCGGATCCAATGGATATAATTAATATTGACAGAAGGGACACGGGAGGGAAGGGTGTGCGGGTGTTGAAGATGGGTGAAGGGTTTTACTCCCCATTTCGCTCACTTCCGGTTTTTCTTTCGTCCCCGGTCGGGATCAAAATAAAGTAACTAGACGTAGGTTCAACTTCACTTTCTACAGGAAATTAACCTATATTTTAACGTAATTCTTCAAATTTAACAATAATTTAAGGAATTACAATAATTCATATTAACCATAATCAAAGATTACAGTAATCCTTATCTTAAACTCAAATTTATCCACATGCCCATTTATTCGGTTACCTTTTCACTGAAACGTACATACGTCCGACCTCACATGATGGGCTCTTATTTTCTTTTATTCATTTCACCTCAACTATCTTGATTTAATCCTATTTTTATAGTTAATTAAACTTTATCTACGATATTCGTCTATAATTTAAATTTATTCCTATGTCTACATCTAGCTATTAAATCACATTTTTCTTAAAGGAATTGTTGCTCTGTGATGTCAGTTACATTGAGCTCTTTACCATAAAGATTTAAATATTCGAAGTTTGAATAATTTAATTGTCCTGACGGAATTATTCCCGACTCCGGTTTGACTGGACTGAAGAATACAAATATATATATATATATATATATATATATATATATATATATATAAATTTGAAATTCAATAAATAAAGCGAATTTTGACTAAATTGGAAAATGAAAACTGTTGACAGTTGCTCCTTTTCCCACGAAATCACGAATGATTGATTATTTTATATCCCCGAAGACTGTCTGCGTGACCTTCTTTACAGAGCCTTTATATATTTTTTTCTTTTCCGGAAAGTCAGTATGCTTCCACAATCAATATATTTCCACTTTAGAGAATGTCTTTTCGACTGAAGCTTATTGTGGTAAACTTTTGTGTAGCCTTTTTGTAAACATTCTATTTCACTAAAACACACTTCTTACAAATCTCACATTCATCAGTTAATTTCATTAGGTTTGTACTACTCAGTAAACCAAGGATTTGATTACAAATATGACATCAAATTCAATAAATAAAGTAATCCACTTGGAGAGATTTTTTCCATAAAAGTAAAGTCTATATTGTTTGAATCTCACAAAAACATTCATTTTGAGGTGATTAAAAATGGTTACGAATCATTTTTAATCACCTCAAAATTAATATTGGAGGCGGGGTTCTTACAGCAATGAGAGTCATACTTCTGAGGTGGATTGGGAACGCTCTTAAAACGTTTGGTCTTTTATTGAGATAAACACCTGTTCTTCTAGTGTGTTTTTCAGCTGAACAATGAAGACGGATATAAGATTTTTATACTTTTGGAAATATTGCAGAGTGTTTTAAAACCTAAATTTGTATAAAAATAGAATGTCTATAAAATTGCGATAAACAATAAACACGGACTTTCCGATGATTTTTAAAAATAAAGCAATTCAAACTTAATACATGTACGGATTGGGAGGGACAAAAAGTAAGGGAAAGAAAAGGATTTTTTTTCACACAAGATATACTTCGGTAGCCATGGAAAGCAGCGTGGTGGACGTAAAGGCGGACTTACCCAAGGACGGGTCAAAGGCACGCCTAACCATGTACTTGGCGTACAAACCCCATGAGTCCACGGCCAAGATAAAATAATTCCATCAGGGAACTACTTCTACTTATCTTTTAAGGTGGATTCTCTGGATGAGAATAAAACACAGCTATCGAAAGATTACCACGAATCATATTCAAACCACATCTCCAAACTGGCGCTGGTAAAAAAAAGCGGCGCGTCCTGCTGAGGTTGGAGCTCTGGCCCCACTAGTCGAAAAATCAGCTACAGAACTCAAACTAAAACAAAAATTACTTAAATGTAAAAGCACAATAAAAAATAGTGACATTCAACGTTAGAACTTAAATAGAATTGGCCAACAACCGGAGCTGAGATCTTCAAATCATAATATAGACATAATATGCATACAAAAACACAAACACCTTCATAGCGGAGATATAAAATACCACGATACTAGGAATGGATTGACGTTTGTCTCGGCGTCTGCATGGAAAAACTCTGTCAACGCTGCGAGAGGGCGTGTTGGTATGCTAATCAGTCCACGAGCCCCAGAATCACTAAATAGCATCGAGAAAATATAACCGAGGATAAAGATAGCCACGTTTAATGGCAACCCAGCACAACAATCATCTCCTGCTACAGCCGTACCAATGTTAGTGATGAAATGGACCTCATCACCTTCTATACCGAGTTACCCTCCCTTGTTCGTAGCATCCCAAAACACAATGTCGTCATCATTGGTGGAGACAGGAATACCCAAATAAGTTGAAACGTAAACAACAAATTCAGCTAACACAACTCGTCAAGCAGAAATGCGGAGAAACTAATAGATTTCGTGCTAGAAAATAGATTAATATGCCTTGATACTAAATATCAGAAAAGAAAGGTTTAAATTATGGACCTTCACTTACGCAAATAACGCTAAAGGACAGATAGAGTACATTTTCATAAATAAAAAAAATGTAATAATTGCGCATTGAATTTCGAGGCATATTCCTCTTTCGAAAGTGTCTCCTTCGATCACTGGTTTGTCACAGCAAGTATATAACTGAGCCTACAGAGGAATATGGCCCGAACAACCACGACCGTATACTACAACTGGTTCCTGTTCAACAATAGGGATATTAGAGATAGATAGACGTTAACACTAAAAACAAATTCGATGCAGTTTAGGAGATATCAGAAACACCTTCTCCGAATGAAAAATATGAGAACTTCATCAGCAATAGAATGCATATCAATTAAACAAAGAGCTAAACCCAACATCCGAATGTAACAGTAGGAACCCAGCCAATACCAATGCTCAGAAACGCAAGAAGGCACAAAATGAACTAACGTACTCCTAAAAGAACAAACAGAATACATAAAAAATCAGATCAATAAGAGCAGAAACTCGGTTGAAGATAAAAAAAAATCTAGGATAGCATGAGAGACAGTAAAAGGGAGTAGAAGGAAGAGTACTGGGAGAGCTAAAGTGAAAGCTGCCAGGCAAGAAGAATGAATACACCTGTGGAAATAACATTTGGAGAATTCACTAGAAAAACCTCCAAAAGTTTCGGATAAACCTATCATAAAAATTAATAGTAATCAGCAAGACATAAAACTATGACATTTTACGCAATAAGAAAACGGCTTAGTACAGAGAAAAATTAAAAATAGGAAAGCTGCAGGGCTTGATGAAATACCTCCAAAAGTATGGAAGACAAGGGAATTCGACGACATACTTCGATACTGCAACGTTGTATATAACCAGAATACAATAGACTGATGGACAAAGGATTGCATCCTCTCTTTCACTAAGAAGGGTGGCCTCGGAATAGAGATAAGAACTACCGAGGAATAACCCTTACATCCATAGCAGGCAAAATCCTAAACCTAAAACTGAGAAAATACGATATATCCACGATATTACAAATGTTGACAATTCGGCGAATTCTAGGTGTTCGTGCAAAAAACCTCGAGGAAACTCTATTATTTGTCGACTTCTCCAAGGCATTTGACTTCATACACAGAAGGAAGATGGAGCAAATACTTCTTGTCTACGGCTTCCCCAAAGAAACTGTCACAGCCATAATGATGCTATATTAAAACAAAATGAAATAAAAGTCTGCTCACCGGATAGAGACACAGACAACTTCGACCTTAAAGCAGGTATGCTTGTAAGGAGATAAATTAGCCCAATACCTGTTTATTATCTGCCTTGACTACGTGCTTAGAACGTCTATAGATTTAATAAAAGAAAACGTCTTCAAGCTGGCAAAGAAAAGAAGCAGAATATATCTCGTAAAAACTATCACGGACGCGGACTACGCCAATGACACTGTGCTTCTGGCTAATTCACCTGCCTAAGCTGAATAGTCTACACAATCTGGAACTAGCAGCAGGTGATATAGGCCTCCATGTCAACGTAGACAAAACTGTATACATGTACTTTAATCAAACAGGCAACAGTTTCACACAAAACGGTGGTCCTCTGAAACTTGTAGACAAGTTCATCTCCCTCGGAAACAGTGTCTCATCAGCAGAGAATGACATCAACACGTGACCAGCAATGGCATTGGACAGGGTATTGATCATATGGAAGTCAGAATTGACCAATAGAATAAATCGCATTTTTTTCCAAATAGCGGTCGTATCAATACTGCTATATGGATGCACAATATGGGCGCTAAATAAGCGTATGGAGCAAAAGCTTGACGGGAATGACACAACAAAGCTACAAGCTGTATTAAACAAGTCCTGGAGGCAACACTCCATAAAATAGCAGCTGTACGGCCACAAACCACCCGTCACGAAAACTATTCAAGTTAGACGAGCCAGATATGCAGGACACTGTTGGAGAAGTAAGGACAAACTCATAGGTGATGTACTCCTGTGGAACCCCATCCCACATGGACGAGCAAACGTTGGACGACAAGCTAGAACCTATTAACAACAGCTTGGCGTTGATATATGATATAGCCTGAAGACCTACCGGGAGCGATGGACGATAGAGCCGAGTGGCGAGAGAGGGTCAGGGAAATCCGTTCTAGCAGTGTGACATGATGCTGATGATTGAATTACACCCGTATATATATATATATATATATATATATATTAAAATAGGAAGGTCCACGAAGAGATTTGAATTTTTTGAATTCATTTTTTTTTCTTACTTACGTGTTATATATATGTATGTTTCCAGCTTGTTCCTTTCGTCTGAGAACATGTGTGGCACAAGGCCTTTTTAATGGTGTACTCAATGAGACTTGAACTCTTGTTTCCAATAAAAATGACTCTTGTCTGGTCAAACTGGTTTTTATCGTTGTTACTCTTTTCTGGAGTATGTTTACTTTGGTCTGCTTTACCATCTTTGTGGTGTAATTGTTATCGTCATAGGAAA
Source organism: Sepioteuthis lessoniana (assembly GCA_963585895.1). NCBI lineage: Eukaryota > Metazoa > Mollusca > Cephalopoda > Myopsida > Loliginidae > Sepioteuthis > Sepioteuthis lessoniana. The sequence goes on along the minus strand of OY757931.1, from coordinate 16,331,016 downwards.
TGAACACGGCGACACGAGTTCAAATCCTGGACGAGACTGATTGCATTTCACATAGCACTAATACCCTTGGGAAAGGTATGAATCCAATTATTCTCCCTCCAGCTATGGATAAATAGTAGGACAGACTAGGTTCTACAGCCTTGGTTACGAAACTAGTCTAGGAGAAGGAAAACTCTGAATTGAAACCTGTTAAACTCGGCTTAAAAATTGACCTTTTGTCATATCCTGCCCGAGCGGAGGGGTTGGTGAATAGGATATATATATATATATATATATATATATATATATATATATATATATATATATATATATATCAGACAAACTAAGATAAAATCCACGGTATAAAAATCTACAAAAAATAAGAATAAGAGTGAGAAGGCCTTCAGAGTATATCATTTATCAAATTATCGGCCAACGTTAAAAATTTCGATTATTTTTTTTTTCAATCCTTCATCAGGGTTTATGAATTAATAAAGGAAATAAAAACGTTGAGAAACTTTTAAACATTCAAGTTTTGTCCGTGTAATTTGTCAGAAATATGATGAAAAGTCACAACATCACAATTTTTTTAAATAATTTGGCTTTATCATTTATAAATACTTAGATAGATAGATAGAAAAAAGAAAGACAGAGAGAGAGAGAGGGGGGAGATAGAGGATATATAGAAGTTGTTTGATCTTGATAAGGATGAATAGATGCATAATCAAATGTTTATAAATAATAGATATAAACTGATATAAATATCAACGTATATATATATATATATATATATAGAAAGAGAGAGAGAAAGAAAGAGGGAGAGTGAGAGAGGGAGTGATAGGTAAATAGATATGATATGCATATTTTTAAAAAAAATTTTAAATAAATTTTCAATCTCTAATTACATTACTCATAATGCTACCAACAAAATTAAAATGTTTTAAACTTTCTCATTACTTTTGTTGAAAAACTCATACCCACAACCTTTAACATTGGTAAATAATTCAATAAAAAGAGACCATTTTTAAAATGATAGATAGATAGATAGATAGATAGATAGATAGATCAAGAGAAGTTAAAAAGCTGGTGGAAAATATATGCATTAACATGCTTAGTAGTCACAGACGATCAGTAACCCCTAAGGGCTAATACTTTAATCTAAATCTTTTGCTGAACAGGTAGTTTTAGATTACCCGCATTAGTTAGGACTTTTTAAAATCATGAAAATTAAACCGACCTAATTTATGAGCAGAACGAAATATAAGCGTTTCGTAATTCAACACTGATTAGCAATCTAGTATCAGATTATATTAACGATGTAGAGAAATTGATACTCACTATTTGCTGTGAAACGTCACAGATACCGTCCTTTATAACCAATGTGAAGTTCTGACGTGGGATAGATATATAGTTAAATTCAGATTTTATTTGTACAGAATGGTACAGATTTTTCTTTTGTAATATACCACTTTTTATGTTTCATTCTTGATGTATTTTCTGAACTTATTTTGGATTGCTTCTTTTTTTTTTCTTTTTTTTTTTTAGCGGCATATCAACTCCTTGCGCGTTATTTAATGCCTGGATTTGATTTATTTCAACAAAATCTTATTATATACATCAAGCTTTTCTTGACATCTTTTCGTCTGTGATGACTCTGAGAAAATTATCGTTTAATGCAGAAGTTGGCAAACTGCGTCCCACGGGCTGCATTCGGCCCACTGACCACGGGAACCTATAAAGAATAATAAATAAACGCTTGCACTTGAATCGAGACTAAATTCTTTTGATTTTAAAAGATGTGGACCTTTGATAATTCATAAGCCAGAGATGCGGCCCTCCTACGAAGACGTTTGCTCACCGCTGGTTTAATGTAATATTGATATCATTAAAAATAAAATATTTTGATTGAAATCGTATAGTAAAACCATTTTTATTTAAAAATACGCTCCTTTTTCTGTATTTCATAAACTTAACTTAATAAATACATCTGTGAAAAAACAAATATATTCACAGTTAGCGAAAGAAATACCTACCTCATTTCAAAGTTTCCCTTGTATGGTGCAAGTGCATATTGTTAATTTCTAATGGTTGTTCCATCTATCTTCGGCCTAATCATTTATTCGTCGATTGGATTAGTTATAAACATTGTTTGGACCTTGTGCATTAGCTGTTGATACGTTTTATAAAACTGACGAATCTGTAATTGGTCTATGCTTTTCAGGCTCATTAATGTTTGATCAGAATGATGCTGTTCCGGAGAGAAAATCGATTCTGCCATGGGTTGAAAATTTTAAAACAACAAGTTCATCGATAAGTAAAGGGTCCCAAGGAAGACTTAAAGGATGCTATTTTGCTAAAACGTGTGAGTAATACTGTAACATAGCCATAATATACAGTAAATATCTTTCATGTTACATAGCCAGATATACGGATGTGTGAAATAGACATAGGGGATCCAAAATACACAACATTCACGAAATTGGTTCACATACGAAACTTTTATTCACCTTTTTGAGTTTAAAGGTTTTTCAACATGAGGAGAGAGAGATACAATCTTTCTATGCTGACTGCTTTTACATCGTCAGCTCTCAACCCAACCAACGCGCGGCGCCCGTAGCGCACAAAATCATCTGGCCTCGCCCAGCTCTGAATCTCAACTCCCTCGTTCGCAGGCAGGAACTCAGCTAACTGCTTTTTCTCAAATCTCTGCCCACGCTTTCGGTGCGTGACGTCACCCACATCCCCAGGTCCCATTCCTTCTGTGATTTTTATTTTGATATCTCTGAATGAAACTTCCTCTCTGCGTGCGCATGAACACCAGCGTTAATGTTGCACCTCACTAACCCATGCGCTAAGCGAAAGGTTCTCAGCCCAACTAAACCGAAAGGCAAGATATATAAAACGAAATCCCTCGGCAATTATATTACTATACTGCCAGACAACACACTTGGTCTAAGTTATAATCTTAATAGATCGTAACTGAAATAATTATAGAATATTAAGCAGATGGAGCTCCCATTACACTTGCGCAAAAAGGGCACATTATAAAATGTTTGCCGTATTTTTACATTTTGCTCATAGAAAAAGAACAGCAGAAAATTTTTTCATAGGTTATTTAATTAAAAAAAGCGTTTTGACAGATTTAGCTATCGGAAAACTGCGAGTAACTGCGAATAATTTATAGACTTTATAGGGTTTGTTTTTAAAAATATGTATATATCTTTATTATTCATGGTGATGAACTCATAGATGTTACGAATGAAAATAGAGGAAGCTTTTCTTTCACGCTTCTCTGTTTCAATTCAAAGCACACAGCGTTGATGGTGATGAAAAAAAGATGCTTTATGAAAAAATGTTCTGTGTTTGCTTTAAAGAAAATTTTTAAAAAATGTATACAATAGAAAAAAGACATCATACATATTTTTTTAAATATTATTTTTTAGACACTTCCTATCTTTGCTGGATTTTGCGATGATGTCCATTGGAAAAATTCCCGATTGCACTGAACTGGAAATCAAGTTTTTCGTTAAATCAACGAGCAAGTAGCAACAATGACAATTCGTTCAAGTCGAAGATGAATTTTCGTAGCACTCAACTGTGCAAAGCATCACGGACAATGATGTTTTTTTTTTAATTCGAGCCTGATTAGTCGACGTCAGTGAAGCCATTATTATTGTGATTTCTTGTGAAGGCGTCTGCTGGCACCATCCTCTTGGCAAGCGTTGATACCGGACGATGACATAATCAACAGAGACAAAAAATCACGCTGGCGAAAGAGAATAGAATTTCAAAATTTCGGACTGAAATTTAGGGATGAATTATAATCTTTATAGAGATGTATTCTTGCATAATGATCCACGTCATTCTTGATTTAGAAATAATGTGTTTACTTTTTTATCTTCAGCTTTATTTTTTAAGTTTTGATTATGAAAATAGTGATGATCATCATCAAGGCATGCTGACTCACTGATTCCCTTGAATCCACCCCCTGTCTCTCTCTTTCTCTCTCTCTCTCTCTCTCTCTCTCTCTCTCTCTCTATCCGACCCTATGAGCCATTTCTATAGGTAAGTCGTCTAGACGACAACGAGTGTATGCATAGAGATGGTGAACGCATGTATTTACCTAACCACCTGACCACGTGCAGGAAACGACACTGGTTAGAATTCATCGTTCTTCTTTACCTTGACCGGTTACCATGTTTAAGGTAAAAAAAAACCTCAATTCAAATGTTTTTATAGGAGCTGGGAGACTAGATTAATTCATAACCATTTCTATGAGTATTAACGCTGTGCGAAATACAAGTGTCATTGTCCAGGATTTGATCTCGGTACTCTTGGTTCATATTCTAAGATGATGACATTTAGGCACCGAGCTAATGAATGTAAGTTTTTGCAGGCTAGCATAAACTGGTCTGCCCATGTGTAGGAGTTCATTGAAGAACTTTTTTTTTAGTTTCTCCTGACTTTTCTATCAGTGTCCAGCATGTCTTGTTCGCTTTTCTTGAATAGTTTGGGAGATGGGAGGTAAGTGATCGTTCAGTTTCTCTGTTGATTGATGTTTCCTCCTTAAATGGTTCAAACTGATACGCATTCTTCTTTTATAGTTCTCATTTAGCTTTTTATCGAAACCTTTCATTTAATTACAAGTGGTGCAACCGTACCTTAGTACTTATGCAGCTACAACTTGGAAGAATTCTACGCATTATCACTATCAATCTCTCAGCTGTAGCGCCCGATACTAAGGGAAACATTCACAAATAGAGCGGAAATGATTTAACTGAAAATTGTATTGGGCATTCTTTAAGATTTAAGAAAAAAAGTTAGGAACCTCTGTAGGCAAAAATAAAATTTCCCTACACACACTTATATACACACACAGACTCACACAAAAATAGACACATAGATATATTTTATTTTTATGAAATTTCATATATATATATATACATATATATATATATAATTATCATCATCGTCACACTGCTAGCAAAGCTTTCCCTGACACTCACTCTCTATCTCTCTCTCTCTCTCTCTCTCTCTCTCTCTCTCTCTCTCTCTCTCTCTTTATCTTTCTCTCCTCCATCGCTCCTGGTAGGTTCCCCAACTTATATATAGAGCTGTTGCAAGCACGTCCATGTGAAAGGTCTATTGGAGAACGTCTCCGTCGAGTTTGTCCTTGCTTCTCAAGAAGTTGTTCACATGTCTTATTCATCTTACTTGAATGGTTATTGGGATGGGAGGTCAGTGGCCGTACAGCAGCTATTTTGTGGGCTGTTGCTTCCAGTATTTGTTCATTAGAGTTGGTAGCATAAATTTTAAACAGATATCTATTTATGTTTGTTTACATTGAGTCGAAGCTGGAGATTTGACTTAAAATACCAAACAATATCCGTTTTGTACTGTATAATGTTCCACAAAAAATAATAAATCATATGTCAGTTATTATTTTAAATCAGCAATTTTTTTGTTAGCTTATCATGTCTTTAATTTGATTTATTTTTATTTTGTGTTTTACATATTTTTAATCGGTTTTTGTTTTTTTAATGCTTATTGAATTATAGGCGTCACATTCAGCTATTATTTTTTAGAATTAGCTGCTTTATTAACTTTTTCTTACTATTTATATAGTCACACACACACACACACACACACACACACACACACACACACACACACACACACACACACTCACACACACACACACGTATATAAATAAATAAATAAATATATATATATATATGTATATATATATATATAATGATCTTTTTTTAATGTTTCGAGTGAACTGTATTATAAGCAGTTATGTATTAGGAAAATATTCATAATTAGAATTTTATAAGTATTTTTTTTTAAATTGATACACAATAATTTAATTTTCTCCAGACATCTTTTATGAATTCAAGATGTTTGGAGTGTATTAAATTATAGGTAGTAAATTCAGCGTTGTTTTTTTTTTTTTAAATTAGCTTTTAATTTACTTTTTATTTAATTTTTGTTTTTATTTATTTTAACGAAATATATATATATATATATATATATATATATATATATATATATTGAGTAGCTTTTATTTTAAATGTTTGCTGTGTATTTCAGTATTCGCAGTATGATTACTATAGTAATCATTTTTATGTAACAGCGGGCCAAAGAACAAGCCTATCACAGCGTTTCTTTAATTACGATAATCCACTTAAGACACCAAACCCTAGAGAATAAAACATTCTAATTCAATTTCCAACTAAATCGTAAGGTTTTTTTTTTTTTCGGCAAGCAAATTGCGCTTAACGATACAAAGTTAAAATTCTGAAAGAGGTTGTTGATGTTTCTCTTCGACCTCATGCACTCGAGAAACGCAAGTTTCTTTCTCTTCCTCCAGCAGTGAGTAGAAAATTAACCAGACAAGGTTTTTAGTTTTGCAAGCGCAGCTTATCTGGGATTAGAAAAATTCTGAATACTAAACATAGGGAGAGTTGTTCGCAAGAATCTCTGACACATTGGAACACCAAATCTTCTAATATAAATTATGTAAAAACTGTCTGGTTCTACACAGACCTTCACTGCTATAAGAAAATTACCTGTGTCGATGGTCCAAAAGTTTTCATCTTTAACTAAAAACTGGGTCTTCATAAATTGAGAGAGTCCTTAGAATATATATATATATATATATATATATACGAGGATCATGAAATAATTTTCCAGACTTTTTTTTCGTATGGGCACTTTTATTAATAGTACACACATGAAACTCTAGTGCTCTTCCAAGTAATCTCCCCCGGCTGCAATGCACTTGTTGTACAGTTACAACATCTTCTGGAAGGCCACATGGAATTCCTCTTGTGTGAGTGTGTCAATGACCTTCGTCACAGCCTCTTTCATCTCCTCAATGGCCTCATAACGACAGCCTCTGAGCTTAGGGAATAACGTAAAGTCACAGGAAGCAAGGTCTGGACTATAGGGACGATGAGGAACTGTCTAGATGCCCATCTTGGTCAAATAGTCTGTGACAAGGATGGAGTTGTGGACTGGTGTATTGTCCTGGTGGAAATGCTACTGACCTGATTTGAAGAGTGCTGGTCTCTTCCGACGGAATCTCTTCCTGAATTCCCTTAAAACCTCAACATACTAATTCTAACCCTAAATCTTTGGCCTATCAACTCTGGTGTATTGACTTCCTTATTCCTACCACACTTCCCACACCTCTCATCATCCCTCACAGAGTCCCTGCCTTCCTTGAATCTCTTATGCCACTCAAAAACCGATGCTCGATTCACGCAAGATGATCGAAAAGCAGTCTGAAGCATTCCATACGTTTCTGTGGCATTTTTTCCAAGTATAAAACAGAATTTTATTGCATATCATTCTTCTGAAGTGTCCTCACGTCAAGATTGCATTTTTTCAATTCACCAGCTTTGACAATCAGGATTTAGTAGGGTGTAATCTAATTCCTGATGTAGTTGTTTATTTGAACCTGAAATCATAAAAATTTGTCAGCCATCTCATAATATATAAAGAAATAACATATTAAATTTTCAAGAATCAACGACAATTCTAAATGCATGTACAAAAAATCTGAAAACTTACTGAATGCACCACTCATATATATATATATATATATATATATTTGATTAAGAAATAAAGACATAATTTATCTATATAATTTTTTTAGGATTCTTTCAACTTTCTTGACAAGTGTTTTGGTTTTAGTTTGGAATTGCAAAATGAATTTACCGAAATTGTCCCGAGCACTTTCTTGACCTGTCATCAGCCCTCATCAGGTGTTGTTTGCAAGTGTAAATATCCTTTTTTTTTAAGTTTTTAGTTTTTCTATAAAATTGTAAAAATTACGTCAAAGTATAGTTGGATTAAATCGAAATGCTGATGACATAGAACGAATTGAAAACAAAACGCTCTCAATGAATTTCTTGATAGGACAAACGTCGTATATATATTCAAATGTTTCTTGGGAGACTGAGTCCCGTAATAACATAATACGTACGTTGGTCTTACCACTACGATTCTGTCAAGACGTCTTACTATGCACCTTAATCATTCTAGCTCCATAGCTTTTCATCTGCAAAGCCATTTTATTCCCAAATCCAAAAATTGAAAAATTATTTTGGAAAACACTACTGCATTAACACACGAAATTAATAAGCTATGACTACAAATCCTAGAAACAATATGTATAAAAAGAAAACAAAAAAAAGTAGAATTAATTGAATTTACTTAAAAAATAGCGACAATGTTGTGAAATACCTTTAGTCATTTTTTTTTTAATATTCTATTTCTTTTAATAATATTCTATTTCCGTTGATAGTGTTTGAAATCCGTTCGGTGTCATCAGCATCTCAATTAAATCCAATTATATGTTTATGTAATTTTTGTAATGTTATAAAAACTTAAAAATCTTTTGAAAAACAATCTTTAAACTGGCAAACAACCCTTGATGATAGCCTATGAAATTCCTAAAGCGCCCAGGACAATTACAGTAAATTCCTCTACCAACTCTAACCTAAAACCAAAACACTTGTCAGGAAACTTGAAAGGATCCAAATAATCTTATAGAGATAAATTTTGTTGTTAATAATTATATATATATATATATATATATATATACTAGAGACTCTCTCGATCTTGAAGACCCAGTGTTAACTTAAAGATGAAGACTTTTGGACCACTTGAAAGGATCTCAATAAAATTATATTGACAAAATATGTCCTTATTATTTAATCATACATGCTCAAATGAAGGTCTGCTGCCCAACCACACTTATATATATATATATATATATATAACTACTACACCTTAACAAAAGATAGCTGTCGTTAGTACGTAACCGGCTCATTGATCTATGTGGGTAGAGTGTTCCCCAATGGTATGGGAGACGTGGGTTCAATCGTAGATCACGTCATACCAATGACTTTAAGAACGGTACTTGATACCTCCTTGCTTAAAACTCAGCAATATAAGGTATGTTTCAAGGGTAAAGTGGAGCAATCCAGGGAAAGGAGTTCCACCCTCCCTTACACCTCAGTGTAATAGCTATCGAAAAGGAAGCTTTCTGACCGCACTCGTCCTACTCCGACTACAACTCTACTCAACTGTCCTCAACTGTTCAATTCGTCGGCCTTATATTACCTTCAAACTTCCACGCGGTGATATGGACGCACCTCCACGCCTCCGCAATTTCTTCCGATAACTGGCAATCGGGATGTGTCACTTCCGCTATCTTTGGAATGGCATGTTTGATCGTCATCGAGCGGAAATAACTGTCATGCAGTTCACAGGTCATTCTCTTCCGGTGGATCCGTTTGTGACTGTACCATGGGATTTTAACCCTGTCCCATATTGTCAGCCAAGCTCGCCCACGCCAATGGAATATGAACTTTTGCCATCTTTGGAATGGCATGTTTGGCGGGGTCGGAGGTCAATATACAACACCTATGATAGTGAGGCTCCATAACTATTATTCCCAGACCCAACCTGATCCAAAGTGGAAGTAATTGCAATCAATGAGTTAAATATAACTGTTAATTAGTATTAAATCGATTTATTAGTGTTAAATTGCAATACTTGATAGCATTTTTCTGTGTGCAAATAGAACTATTAGATAGCAATACCATTTACACTTTTTTGTGATAGCAATATTTAACGTTTTAACTTGGTGTAAACAAATGATTCCTTTATAATAGAATTATTAGCGATAGATAGGAATATCTGAAACAATTATACGGTGCCCATAGTGTAATGGTTATCGTCGCAGGAATTGGACACGGCGACACGAGTTCAAATTCTGGACTTACTGCATTTCACATAGTACTAATACCCTTGGGAAAGGTATGAATCCAATTATTCTCCCTCCAGCTATGGGTAAATAGTAGGACAGACTAGGTTCTTCAGCCTTGGTGAGGCAATTAGTCTAGGAGAAGGAAAACTCTGAATTCAAACCTGTTAAACTCCGCTTAAAAAATGACCTTGTGTCATATCCTGCCCGAGCGGAGGGGTTGGGTTAATATGATACTGTGTGTAAATAAAAAGGCTATGGCTCGTTTAAAATAATGTTACCTACAGTAGATTCATTTACAAATCATATATGCATATATGTGTGTTTTTATGCATATATATATATATATATATATGTGTGTGTGTGTGTGTGTGTGTGTTGTGTGTGTGTGTGTGAGAGAGAGCAGGATTCGTCATTAAATTTTATTGATTTACTATAAAACACAACCAACTAATTGACACAGCACATTATAGAGAGATTTATATTAGAGTAACACTCGTAGATTTATCGAACATAGCTATTAAAATATAACCCGCTCAATGCTTAAACACAGAGCTTTTAAATAAAATGTAAAAATCCTTACGGTGTTAATCGCTAGTTTTCCTGGGTCCACCTGGCGTTTGCCTTGATTGGGTGTTATTGTTTTAATCGCCACGTCCCAGGGAGCTTTCCTTCGAGGCAATAACTGCTTAACAAAAATGACTTCTTCGCTTGGCACCTATGGTGCCCCAAAAATGTCGAATCCCTACAGATCCAGCATTTATTGTGACGGCACGTCTGAGTCTCAATTTGTGCGCATCCACCTAAGGAAATGACTTTGACCAAATCCAAGTCTGGTGGGAAGGTGATTAAATATCAATCACCCTAAAGCTCGTATTTTATGATATTATTGCAAATAGTATACACAGTCACCATTCCTATCAATAAATTAATGGAATCTCTTTCAGCAAGAGTCTTAATAACAAAAACAAACCTATACTTCTGAGATCACCTGGGGAAGATACCAATAATATCTTGATAGGGATGGTAAATAGTAAAGTAAGTAAACTTGGGCACAGTAGTCGATTGTCAACCCAAGGCTGCCTTTTTGATAGCTACAACACCAAAGGTGTTGGGGAAGGCATTACTCCTTTCCCTTGATTGCTCTACTTTACCCTTGATCCGTAACTTATAATGCAGTGTGTTCAGCAAGGAGGCATCAAGTACCATTTTTTGAGTCCTTGGTATGACACGACCTGGAACTGAACCCAAGTCTCCTGGGCGTTTGATGAACACTCTAACCATCATGCCAATGTCCGGATGGTAAATAACTAAAGTGGGCGCCCGTAGTTGAGGGCGAACAGAAGGCTCCCTTTTCAATAGCTACTACATCGAGGTGTTGGTGAAGGCGCTACTCCTTCCCATGGATTTCTCCACTTTACCCTTTACCTTATATTGCTGAGTGTTAAGCAAGGAGGTATCAAGTAACATTTTTAATGTCTTTGATATGACGCGACTTGGGATTGAACCCAGGCTCTCGGAACATTGGCGAACACTCTACCCACTTGGCCAATGAGCCGGAATAGTGGTCGATAATAAAATCATAAAAGGACTTCTATAGAAAAGTTAACATTTTAAAGCAACCCTGATAAGTTCTGCGAGTTCTGCCTTCGAGATGAACATCATTTTTTACACCTCCCCATTTTTATTTATAACAGCAATAACTATGAAATGCTAACTATAGCACTTCACAAAGAGATGCATCAATATAATTATGGATTGTTGTTACAATAGAAACCCAATGTCATTACCGGTCATCTAGTTTATTATTAAAAGACATTCTGAATGGACAAACAGATATACAAACAAATAGTATGACTGAGAGAGGCAGAAAACAATGGATGGGTGTAGAGGCTAACAAGCAACATAGTCATATCGTAGCAAGGGTGTTCAAACTCCGGTCGCTCAAGTGAGTTTACATAGGGACAAATAACATTGCAAAAGCTATGATTCCCTTTTATTTCTACTAGATACTGGTTATAAAACACATTTTGTTGTTCTTCTATGATGATGGTTTTGGCATTAAATAACCCAGCAAAGTTGGTAGGCCATTAAACAAAGAAACTAATCCAACGAAATATAAGCAGACATCATTGGTTGATACAAATGAAGTTTTTCTTTTTCTCTTAAATTGGCTTCCTAAAAAGAGCAAATACAATACTTTATGGGGAGGGCGTCTCTGTGGCGTAATTGCTAGAATGCAGCACTGAAGTATTATGTTCACATTCGAATTGATAATCTTGGAAATATAATGAACACCCCACAATCTATGAGTTTAATATTATTACTGTTTTCCTGTACAATGGTTGATTTGGCATTAAATAACCCACGAAAGTTGATATGCCATTTATCCAAACCTAATATGTTTTTAGGAATCGTTGATTATTGGAACATATCGCACCTTGAATATTTGGTCCAAAGTATTGCGCATAATTCGGATATTGGAACTCTGGAAGTAAGTTTTTTTTTTCAGGATCAAACACCTAAAATAGCACCATTACTTATTTTCATAAGCTGCTTAATATCTGAAAAAAATGGTCGTGTTAACATCACAAGTAAAAAAAAGAAATTCGCTGTGTTTTGAAAAACCGCTGCATAAACGTACATAATTCTTTTTTCTTTTCTTTTTTTTTTTTTTTTTTTGGTTTTTGTCGAGGTGACTATTAAAAAAATAGAAGTAGCACTGAAAAATTAAATAAATAACTTATACGCAAAGAAGTAACTTGCCCTTAGATATTTTTGTTATGGCTGTAAATATTATTTGATAAACAGTTTTGGTAGATATATCTTGTATTTAAAGAATATCGCGTCTAAGGATGAATTTGCTAAGAAAAAAATTAGCAACGAATAAAATGCTAATTTTCTTTACTATAGTCCCCTTGACATTCTTGTTTTTCCTTATTTCTTAAATGGCATTTTAACCTTCGAAGGTTATTAAATGCCAAAACTATAATTGGTAGATACAACAGGCTTATGGACGCTAACTAAACTTGTGGAGAAAAAGCTTATATATATATATATATATATGTGTGTGTGTGTGTGTGTGTGTGTGTGTGTGTGTGTGTGTGTGTTATTGTGATAAATCTAACAAAAGAAAATTGCTTTACAATAAAAAAAAAAAGGCAAGAAGCAGGCGGTACCCTGCAGAAATTATAATAGATGCAGACTAAGCAGATGATCTAGTGCTTCTTAAAAATACACCTGCCCAAGCCGAATCTCCACTCCAAACTGTAGGAGGCATTAGCCTCGACGTGAACGCAAAAAAGCAGGGGTGTGTATTTTCAACGAGAAGAAGCCATTTCCATTCTAAGTGCCAGGCCTCTAGAATTAGTTGACATTCACATACCTCAGCAGTAGTATCTCGTCAACTGAAAGTCATAATATATGCATAGAGAAGACGTAGACAGCTATCAATAGATTATCAATCAAATAAAAGTTTGCTATATCCGATAAAATAAAACGTCATTGCTTTTAAGCTGTGGCTGCGTTTATACGACAGTATGGATGCACCACGTGGTCGCAAACAAAACTCATACAGGAAAAAAAAACATATGGGAGTTACACAAGAATGTTACGAGTTATTTTGAACCAATTCTGAAATAAAAGCCCAGGAAACAACAGCTGTGTGGTCACTTACTCCCCATCACAAAAACCATTCAAGTAAGACGATCAAGACATGCGGGACACTAGTCAAAAACAAGGAAGTGCGTATAAAGTACATTCTTCTTACCCTGGAGACTGGGGTTCAATCCCAAGTCGAGTCATACCAAAGACATAAAAAATGGTACTTGATACCTCCTTGCTTATCACTTTGCATTACAAGGTACGTAACAAGGGCAAAGTGGAGCAATCCAGGTAAAGGAGTACGGCTCTCCCGTACACCACAGTGTAGTAGCTATTCAAAAAGGGAGCCTTCGAGTCACCCTCGACTACAGTTGCCATCTATGGATCCCTACACATGGACGTGCTACTTTAGGCCGATAAGAAGTTTCTTAAATCAGCTCTGTGCAAACACCGTCTGTTTTTTGGAAGAACTACCGGGGACGGCTGAAGAGAGATAGTCCGAGAAATCCATGCTCGCAATGCGACAATACTATGATGATGACATAGATAGATAGATAGATATTCAAAATTTTCCCAAAATATTCTCTGTTTCATGGTCACTTTTAGTTTAAATTTTTTCAATGTTACGGCTGATAACGTAATTGGTAATTTAAGTACATCCAAGAGACTAGAGCGGAAGGAAGATTAGTTTGTAGAGGGAAAACAAACAGGAAGACGAGAAATAAATGTTTCAGAAGGGTGACGTATCATGCAGCTGTTTCGGGATATATGAGAAACCAATGAGCGCGGCGGCGTCTTCGTGGAGAGACGAGAAGACTCTAGGAATCATTTTTTTATCATTGGGCGATATGGTTCATTCAGTACGCATAAGTCGTTTTATAGTGTACTTTAATAATAATAATAATAATAATAATAATAATAATAATAAGAAGAAGAAGAAGAAGAAGAAGAAGAAGAAGAAGAAGAAGTTGTAATCTAGTAAATGTTGTTGCTTTATCAAACCAAGGAGGGAAAATTTAAGGCAGCGAAGAGATAGAAAAATACCCAGATTATTCAGAAAGCTGACTGTGGAACCAGTTGTACTCAGTGCCTTTGTACAGTGATTATATATATATATATATAGGGTACAGAAAAAAAAGTAGGAATATTCTTGAATACTAATAAACGACTTCATTATAAAGTAAGATTAATTTTGATTTAAAAAAATAAACAAGAAAAAAAGATAGACACAAAACAGTAAATTTACTCATTGTTGCTATGATCGTATTTCAGTTATCGTATCAACAAGTTATTGAAACGATTTTCATGCCTTCAAAATAAATTCTTGACACATTTCATTCAATTCCTCTTCAACAACAGTCTTAAGCACATCAATATTTAAATGTGATGTGGCTATTGTTTTGCTTTCTAAAACGCTCCATGTAAAGTAATCAAGGGTTTGGTGGAAACCATTAAAAAAATGCAATATCTCCGAATTTTATTTTAGCTTTGATTCGTCTTTTAGTAAATCATAGATTATTTGTCGTTTCTTTTCTTGCTCACTCATATTGGGCTGAATTTTAATGAAAAAGCGTTTGAATAATAGAGCTTTAGATTTATCGTGTTTTTTCTTTAAAAAATGGACTATTCAGACCAAAAAAAAAGTTGTTCAACATTTTGCTTCCGTCTCATAGATAGATAGATAGATTTATAAATAAACGCGCGCGCGCGTGTGTGTGTATGAGAGTGAGTAAATATATATACGGGGTGGAACGATAAAATTGTCACCCTAGAAAAGACGACATGATTCCATTTCTATTTAATGAAAACCGTTTTTCTTTTTTTGTTGCCGACCATCTACTATTTGGCCAGCTGTGTACAAATCCCAAGAGCGATCAGTCTTCTATCATGTCTTAAAGTGATACAATGTTCACCGAGGGAGATCGGAGATGTCCCTCTGTACAACTCAGAGTCTCTACCGATCCAAGTTATGACAACAGGACCCTTGCCAGCACCCTCAAAATGCAAATCCGGACGGTTCAGGACTTGACGGCACAGCTCAATGCATCGGACGACCCTTTGGAGGTGGTGGAGCGGAAGGACACCGCCAGGAAGACCCGGACCAAGGAGTTCATCGAAACACTCGGATGGATCCTTAAAAGCTTGGGGAAAAGACAGGAGAAATTTGAAATCAGAAGAAGTGAAATAATCAATATGAAACCATCATTTTTGAGTCCGTCAGAATAATGAGAAAATCCCGTAGACATATGGAAACGCTGTTTCTCAGACTCCTGAGAAAGACCACCATCTAACGCTGGTGTGATAAAGTTTCAGAGAGTATAATAATAATAATAATAATAATAATGTGGTCCACTGGGAATTGTGCAAGAAGTTTAAATTTGATCATGCTGACAAATGGTACATGCACAACCTAGAATCCGTCCTAGAAAATGAGACGCTCAAAAGTCTCTGAGATTTTGTAATACAAATGGATCACCTAAACCATGCCAGACCTACTTTTAATCAAAAAGAAAAAAAAAGAAGAAAAAAAGAAAAGAAAAAAAAAAAAGAACTTGCCTTACACTGGAATTTGCCATTCTGGTTGACCACAGGGCGAAACTTTGACATGCAAACAGATCACCTAATATCGGCCAGAAAACCAGACCTTATACTCATCATCATCATCATATTGTGCTGGCAGCACGGATATCCCTGACCCTATCTCGCCACTCCTCCCTATCGTTCATCGCCCTAGGCAGGTCTTTAGGGCAACAACCTGTATCCTCACATAGCTGCTGAATGTACGTTCGTGCTGGTCGTCCTGCTTTTGCGCGGCCATGTGTGGGGATCCATAAGAGTACATCTCTTATGAGTTCAACTCTGCTTCTCCAGCAATGTTCTGCATGTCTGGTTCGCCTAACTTGAATAGTTTTCGTGATAGGAGGCAGGTGGCCGTACAGTTGGTGTCTTGTGGGGTGTTGCTGCCAGGACTTGTTCAGGATTGCACGCAGCATTCTTGTGTAATTGCCATCTAGTTTCTTCTCCAGCCGTTTTGTTAGCGTCCATGTAGTGCATCCATATAGCAGTATCGATGTGAACGCTGCCTGGAAGAAACTGCGTTTCATTTTATCGGTTAGGTCTGATTTCCATATAGTCGATAGCCTATTGATAGCTGTCCATGCTTTCGTTAACCTCGTTTCGATGTCCTTTTCGGTTGATTCGACGCTGCTTCCTAGGTATGTGAATTTGTCTACTAGTTTAAGAGGGATTCCTTCTAGAGTGGAGATGTCCCCCGTTTGGTTATAGCACATATATTCCGTTTTGTGTGCATTAACATGGAGGCCTATGCTTGCTGCTGCTCGTTCCAAACTATGCAGTAATGTTTCGGCTTGGTCAGGTGTATTTGCCAGTATCGCTATGTCATCGGCGTAGTCGGCGTCGGTAATTGTTGTTGCGGGGTATCTTCTGCTTCTTTTCTTTGTCAGTTCGAAGCCATTCTCTTTGATTTTGTCAATCGATGTTCTAAGTACGTAGTCTAGACAAATGATAAAGAGGTACGGAGCCAGCGTGTCCCCTTGTAGTACTCCTGCTACAATGTCGAAGTATTCTGTGTCTCCATCTGGTGATCGTACTTTTACTTTAGTGTTTCTATAGAGAATTGTTATTGCCGCTACGGTTTCTTTAGGTATGCCGTACGCTAGTAGGATTTGTTCCATCTTTCCTCTGTGAATGGAGTCGAAAGCCTTGGTAAAGTCGACAAATATTAATGTCGCTTGTAGGTTCTTTGCCCGTACACCTTCAAGGATTCTGCGGATGGTTAATATTTGTGAGGTCGTGGATCTATTTCTTCGGAAGCCATTTTGGTTTTTTCTAAGTATGTTGTCGATTTTGGGTTCTATTCGGTTTCGCAGTAGGGCATTGTAGATTTTGGCAGCTATGGATGTAAGTGTTATGCCTCGGTAGTTTTTGGCTAATCCGAGGTCCCCCTTTTTAGGGAAGGGGAGTATGCATCCCTTCGTCCATCTATCTATCGGATTTTGATTGTATACTGCGTTGCAGTGTCGGAGCAGTATGTCGTCGAATTGTCTGGTCTTCCATACTTCCGGGGGAATTTCGTCCAGCCCTGCAGCTTTCCTATTTTTGATTTTTCTGAGAACCGAGTCGAGTTCTTCTTGTGTGAACGGTCCAAGTTTAATGTCTAATTGTTTGCTAATTATTCTGGTGATTGGTTCATGCGTTATTTTTGGTGGGTTTCCAAGTAAGTTTTCGAAGTGCTGTTTCCACAGTTTTATTCTTTCTTGTTGGTTTGCTGCTTTAAGTTTTGCTTTGGCTGTGTTCTTTCTTCTGCTCACTTCGTTTATTGTTTGCTAGGCAATTCTAGATTGTCTATCTTCCACCGAGTCTCTAATCTTATCTATCTGATTTTGAATGTATTCTGTCTGTTCCTTTATATATATGCCTGCTAATTGATATTGTACCGTTTTTAGTTTTAAGGCATTTGTGTTTGTTGGGTTTTTTCGATAGTTTTTGGAGGCTGTTTTCACTAGTGCACGTTTTTCTCTCACCGCTAAAGTTTCCCATGGGACTCTATATTTAGTTCAAAAGACCTTATAATAATCAACAATAATAAAAGAGATCTTGCAAAATAGAGGCCTTTGTTGTCCCGGCTGACCACAGAATAAAACTTAAGGAAAGTGAAAAGAAGGATAAGTACCTTGACTTTGCAAGGGAATAAAAAAAATTGGGAATATGAAGGGGACAATTGTACGAATCGTTATTGGTGCTTTTGGTACAGCCTCTTAAGGATTATTAAATAGACTGGAGGATTTGTAAATTAGAGGACGAGTGGAGACCCGCCAAACAACTGCCCTACTGAGATCGGCCAGAATACTGAGAAGAGTCCTGAAGACTTGAGGAGACTTTTTGTCACTCAAACTCCAGTAAAATACCATCAGCTAAAACCGATGTGAAAGACTTTCAAGGAGTAAATAATAATAATAATAATAATAATAATAATAATAATAATAATAATAATAATAATAATAATAAGAAGAAGAAGAAGAAGAAGAAGAAGAAACTGTGGAACGTAAAAGTAACGTTTATACCAACTGTAATTTGTGCTCTTTGTACAGTTGCCAAAGGATTAATAAAGAGACTGGAGGACTTGGAAATAAGAGGACGAATGAAGACAATCCAATCTACTGCACTATTGAGATCGGCTGGAATACGGAGAAGAGTCCTGGAGACATAAGGAGACTTGCAGTCACTCAAACTCCAGTGAAAGACGATCAGCTAATGCTGATGTGAAAGACTATCAAGAAATAATAATAAAATAATAATAATAATAATAATAATAGCAGACCAAAAAATGACCCTGTGGGAATTGTGCAAGAAATTGAAGTTTGACGAAGCGTACCAATGCTATACGCATAACTCAGATTCTGTCGAAAAAACGAGATTCAGAAAATTCCCTGGGATGTAGGCTTTGCAGTGACAGAGATGAAACCATCAATCACATAATAAGCGAATGCAGCAAATTTGCACAGAAAGAGTATAAGACTAGACACGACTGGGTGGGCAAGGTGATCCACTGGGAGATGTGCAAGGAATTTAAATTACACCATACGAACAAATGATATATATACAACGCAGCAGCTGTCCTAGAAAATGGCACACATAAACTCTAATGGGACTATGACGTACAGACGGATCACCTAATCTCGGCCAGAAGACCAGACCTAATAATAATAATACAAAAAAAAAGAGAACTTGCAAAATTGTCGACTTTGCTGTCCCGGTTAACCACAGAATAGAACTGAAATTAAGTGACAAGAAGGAAAAGTATCTCGACTTTGCTAGGGGATTGAAAAAAACTATGGAACATGAAAGTGACAATTATACCAATTGTGATTGGTGCTTTTGGTACAGTAACTAAAGACTATTAAAGAGACTGAGGGACTTGGAAAGTGGCGGACAAGTGGAAACCATCAAAACTACAGCATTATTGAGAACGGCCAGAATACTGAGAAGAGTCCTGGAGACTTGAGGAGACCTGCTGTCATTTAAACTCCAGTGAAAGACCATCAGCTAACACTGATGTGAAAAACCCTAATGAGTAAAATAATGCTTCTACTACTAATAATAGTAATAATAAAAATAATATTAGATGAATATTTATACGTTGCGAGAGAACTGAAAAAAAAAAACAACAACATGGAACATGAAAGTAATGTTGATAACCTTTTTAACTGGTGCGCTCGGTACAGTCACGAAAGTTTTGATACAGGGCCTGGAGGACTTGAAAATAAGAGGACAAGGGGACACCATAGAAACTACAGCAGTGTCTCAATCTGCCAGAATACTGAGAAGAATCCTGGAGACTTGAGGAGACTTGCTGCCTCCAGTGGAAAACGATCAGCTAACGCTTGTGTGAAAAAATCTAGGGATGATAATGATAATATCTGCCCATACCAAGATATATGAAATACAAAGGATTATATTTTGCGTAGAGACTAAACGCCTCTATCCGCTGCACCACGGGCCCCGGTTTCAGGTGAGCATTGTCAGAAGATAGCGGTTTCAAATCCTACCCAAGCCGGCCAGAGGTTTACAAGGTCAAAAACGTGGTGCGATAGACAACAACTATGGAAGGCAGTAATTACTGGGGATACGGTTACAAGACTCAGCATTCCTATCCGAGGTCGCGGTAAAATCACCTGAAGAAGCCCAGAGGTGAAATTTGGCCGAAACGTAGTGAAAGAAGAAACAACACAAAAACTACCAAGATGAGGACAAAAGGTCCGCAATAAATTAAAAAATAAGAAAAAATTAATTCTCAAAATACTCAGTATTTTAGCGTTTTATGTTCAAATACCAAAACGGAATCTTGTTGAAAAGTGTCAAAATATTTAAACATTTCTTTAATCTAAAATGAGTTTATGTTCGTCTAGAGAAATAGATTTTTATAAACCCGCCCCCACCAAAAAAAAAAAAAAAGTAAATAAGGTTATATTTCACTAAATGAAAGGAATTGTACAAATCCTGTAATTGTAATCGGGTCAAAAATTCAAGAATAAAATTTTACTTAGTAAGTTTCGAATATATTAAATTTAAGTGAAGCTTTTTATTAATATCAGTAAGGGTTTTAAACTTAATTAGATAAATATGAAATTTCAGATCCTTGTATTTGGCATAAGGGTTATTTTTTTTTTTTTTTTGGTAATGTTATAAGTTGTTGTTGTTGTTGTTGTTGTTGTTGTTGTTGTTCTTCTTCTTCTTCTTCTTCTTCTTCTTCTTCTTCTTCTTCTTCTTCTTCTTCTTCGTTCAGTTGTTTAATACAAACTTTTTACCTATGAACCAAAATAGATTGAGAGTGTTTACCCTGTTAGAATATATTACCATCATCAAGTCACATTGACCGCACTAAGTTCCCTGACGCCCTCTCTGTCTCTTTCTCTTTCCCCGTCTTTCTCTCTCCATACGTCCCTATCATCCATTGCTCCAGGCTGATCTTCAAGGCTGTAACTTGTATCTGCTAAGGCTGAATACAATGTCTTTACTGGACGGCCAACATTGGTATTTCCATACGCAGGAATCAATTGAATAACGTCACTCATAAGTTCGTCCTTGGTTCTCAATCAGGGCCTGCTATGTCTTGTTTGTCTAACTTAGATGCTTTGACAAATGGGTGCTAAGTGGCTCCGCAACGTCTGCTTTATGAGATAATGATTTCTTCTAGACAGTGTACTGTATTCTTGTGCAGTTACCATCTAGATTTTTTCACTGTGTGATTTTTGTGTCAATATGGTGCATCCATATAGTAAATCGACACAGTTATATATCCCGTTTGATATATTCGGGTAAATTAGATTTGTATATATGACCGATAAACTGTCATAGCATTCAACACCAGGCTATGCATTATGGATTCTGCTTGGACTGATGTAGTCTGTGTTGGCTGCATCCGACTTAGTTTCTGCGGGTTATCGCGTACCTCTTGCCTATTTTGATTTGGAATCATCTTGTTTTACTAGATCTAAGGACAATATATATATATATATATATATATATATATATATATATATATACATATATGGGCAAATTTTATCAAATACGATGGACCACTGTTTATTATTTTTAATTGTAGTTTTTCAAGTCTTATTTTTCGTGTCGGTATCCAGGCAGTAAAGAGATTATACCGTATCTTCTGCCCAAGTACTTTCGAGCATACCTTTGGTCGTCATCACGGGTCGTTTAGTTTGAGTTGACAGTTTAGTTTGAGGTTTATTGCTTTGATCGTTTGTTGCGTTTTTATTTTAAAGTGGTTAATTGTAATCGTTTAAATATTTTGTTTTAAAACGTTTAAGTGGAAAGGTTTTAACAAATATATATTCGGTTAGAAGAATAATCTAATACGGTTAGTGATTTTAGTTATTAAAAATGTTCAAAATGTTGGTACCTGTCTTAAATGCTTTTGTTCATTGATGTATGTTTCGTTTTTTTTTAAATTTTTTATGCATATTTCTTCTAGGATTTGTAATAATTTTTAAAGTTATTTCCATATATAATTATGTTATTATCTTTAGAAATCTTTCTTACATCGGAAGATGTAAGGTGGTCAGTGCTATTGTAGTGGTTTATATACAGATGTTCTTTTATGGTGCTATTTTCAGAAAGCTAATAAGTATTCCATTGTTTTAAATAAAACATGCCTTGATAACAACTTGATGTCTAAATATACACTCTTCAATATATATTTATATATACATATAGTCATTCAGAGAGAGAGAGAGAGAGAGAGAGAATTCTGTGCAAATCACCCCCTCTAATCAAGAACGGAATGACTTTTAAAATGTTATCACAATCATCAGACGGAATGAAACTGTCATTTTGTAAGTTCTCGGAGCCTACAATATTATCTGCTTTGTTTGAACTTGCTCAGATACCGTACCATTTTAAAGCCCTTTTTCTAATCAATCCACTCCTTATATATATATATATATATATATATATATATATATATATATATATATATATATATATATATATAAATTTGCAGCATTTCATCATTGATACATATTTGACTGAACATAGTAGACATTTATTGTCTACATATTTTTTGTTAATCCTTTCGAATTGCCCTATTGATCTTATAATATTCAGCGAGAATTGGTTGATAAACCTTCAGTAATAAGTTATTTTCCAAGTATTTTCTATCCAACTTTCGGCCATCATCAGGGGAGGATGTATTAGAAATGATGTAACTTTTGTATGTACATTACTACTTCGTAAGAAGAAGCGTTTGTACTGTTGTATTGTGGAGCGTTTATTTTTCGAATTTGATTCTATAAATAGCGTCAGCAGCTAAAGACATTTAAGTACATTAAGCACTGGTGTTATGTTTTGACCTGTTGACCCGGCCAAAAATGCCAATGAAGGTAATGCACCGGAAGGAGGTGACACATTCTGGTGGCAGTTATGAGAGGAAATCGCGTGGGTGGAAATTGGCTGATGAAATGGGACGAGGTAAAAAAGATCCCATTATACTCTCATAGACTGACGCACCGGAAGAGAGTGACCTCTGAACTGGATGACAGTTATTTCCGCTCGATGACGATCCCACAGAGTTTGAAGGTAATATAAGGCCGACAAGTTGAGTTCCGGTCAGTTGAGTTCAACGAGCGAGTGGAGACAGGTGTGTAGAGTTGAGGTGGTAGACGAGATGTAGTAAGGAAAGCCAGTGCTCCGGTTGAGCAACCATGGAGAACGAGAAAGACACAACGCTGACGGCCATAACTTCGGGGTCAAAATATTTCAGTAATGTTCGGTCTCCAGCTCTCTCTCACACGCAAACTTGGAACAACCCTTCCGAAAATTACAAATAAAGATGTGAGGTAAAATATTTTATAAAGAAGTCTTCCTGCGTCTTCCTTGCGTGCGTCGTTTATTCTTGCGACTTTATCATCGGGCGTCTTAATCATTATTGCATCGGTATGTATCCAGCATATATATGTATATTTCTGCATGAATTAGCAGATGACTATATAACACTGGTTTCAAAATTAATTCTATTAAGTTTGGGTTGTATGTTCCTAATATGTAGTGCCTCAAGAATCTGTTGTATTTGCTTGTTATTTTTTTAATCTAATATTGTTGTGTTTTTAGCAAGAATTTTCCGTGATTCTGTAATTGGGCATGAATGTTTTTTAAATGCTATGCTATGGAACTTGTATCAAAAAGGTGCATTGTAAGGCTTCTCGATAGGTTATTTGAGGTTAAACCGACATATATACTCTTGTTTTCAAAGATATAATCTCTTAGAGGACATGTAAATTAATATATAACGTTGTTTTTTTTGCAAAACTCAAATCGAGAGAGAGAGAGAGAGAGAGAGAGAGAGAGAGAGGAATTATTTTTAATGACTAAGTTGGGGGTTTTAAATTTATCATAGTATATTATGAGTTTTATTTTTTGTTAGGATCAGTGGAGAGTATGTTTCTATGAATCGATGTTTTAAATATCTTTTCTTCTGATTTATAATTCTAGTGTATTTGTTTGCGGTATATATATATATATATATATAATGAAAATAATTCCTTTCATAATATTAGCTCTATGCCATATATTGAGCGCTTTATTATGTTTTAGTTTAAACAATTCTGTCGGTGTTTTTTTGTTTGTTTGTTTTTTTGACAAGACATACGTTCTGCTTGATCATTTACAAGTAGAAGGTGTGTTTTTCGTCTTTTTTTTTTACTGATTTTTTCCCCGAGATATCAGTTTGTAGATTTTGCAAATTGCACAATCTGTTTTTTCACACGAATAGAATTATATATATACATATATATATACTTCCTTTAAAAAAAAACGAAGACCGGTTCTTTAAAGAAAGTATTGCTCTGTAATATTAATTACATTGAGCATTCTACCAGGAAAATTTAAATGTTCAGCTTTTGAATGATTTTCTTGTCCTGAAGGAATTACTCCCAACTCTGGTTTAACTGGACCAAATAATTATATGTATATATATATATATATATATGCAGCATTTTATATCACTCGTCATTGCATTTGTCATTTCATTGTTCACTATCGTAAAGATGGTTTCAGAAGGCGCCGAAAATACTTGTAAAACATATGGCAAATTGTTAAATTCATTCCGTCCAGAACTCAAATGATTCTTACGGAAACTTGAATGTTGCCCAGTCAGCTAGGGCTGTAGAATAATCTGACAGCACCTCTGCAGAGGGGTAAGACCCCCCCCAAAAAAAACGAGTGTCCTGGATATGACACTAAACAATCTGATGGTGAGATTCCAGCAGTGCTCGGACTTTGGGGAATGCGGAGTACCCCTTTATTGCCATTGCTCCCAGGTCCATTCTGGCCCGGCATGGCAGCACCTGATAGGGCCCTATCTATGGGTTAAATAGAACTAACAGCATACTAATGCTAAACTGAATTGTTTGAAATAAAAATATTTTTGACAATTAAACCGTACTTACATTTAAACTGCGTGGTTATGCTTAACTGAATTATTTGAAATAGAACTGTTTTTCGACATTTAAAACTGTATTTACATTTAACTGAAATGTTACATATCACTGCTTGAATGGTTTGAAATAGAAATGTTTTTCAGTGTTTAAACTGTGTACTTATGCTAAACTGATGTGTTTTAAATAGAACAGATTATTTACATAAAAATGAATTTGGCTTTAAATAACCTACAGAGGTTGCTATGCCATAAAACCCAACCAACCAAGCCAAACCAAATTTGAATGGGTCAAAGATGGAATACGAAGATATGCGCATTTCTATTTAATCCTTCCAAACAGACACACTCATACATATATATATATATATATATATATATATATATATATATATATATATATATATGTATGGGAACTAAACAAGGAGGCTACATGCCTTTTTGAACAAATTCGAACATATTTTGAACTAATTTAAACCAATCCTTCAAGCACATTGCCACAAAATACCACCTGTACAGATATACTCGTCCGATCTCACAACCGAACCTAGAAAGACAAACAGAAAATGCTGTGCATCCCAGTTAAATTAAGGACAAATTAATGTGTGACCTATTATGAACTACAACACATTTGCATACTAGTGCTGGCTGACCAACAAAATCTAATATCAATCAGTTCTGTCGAGACTCTAGATACCGTCTCGAGTATCCTGCTGAGAGTCATAGGGAGGGTTAGTGCACATGCGCAAGTGTGCACGTGAAAGAGAGAGAGAGAGAGAGAGAGAGTAGGTTAGTTAGTTAGTTAAGGGATTCCATTGTATCAGCACGACTTGATGATGGTATTTGTCTTCCGTCCCACCAACCGTACTAGTGCGCCACAAAGCCTTTTTTAAGGTGGTTCCGGGGGCAGGACCGGAGCCCACATGTGCCCGGCATTTCCAAAAATGCATTGGACCCCGTCGTCATTTCCCTAAGAGGAGCGCCTCAGGCGCTGGGCGATAAACCCAACCCTCCGAAGTGGGTTAAAGCCAGAGGAGACGGTCCCTTGAGGCCAGAGATATATCCAGAGACAAGACACACCCGACATGAACCGTCCATCGCATCAGGGCCGGCCGAATGTGTCCCATCAACTGGATAGTTCGCTTCACGAAAGGCTGGCATATGTGCGTGTTTGTGTGCGTGTGTCTATGTGCTCACATATATGTAGAATATACACATAGACGTAAAAATTCATACACACTCACATGCGCACGCGCAAAGGCATGCATAAATAAATTTATAAATTACCTTTGATTTGATTTTAATTCTACGTTTTGTTTATTTTCTGATTTTTGTGTTGTTTTTTTTTTTGCTTGTTTGTGTGTTTTCTTTCACAAAAGTTTATCTAATCCTATTTATCTTTCGTTTCTTTTATTTTTCATTTATTTTTCTCTAATTCTTTTTCATTTCTTTTTCCTTTTTTTTTGTTGGCTTCTTTTCTTCGTCGTATAATTCTTTATTCCTTTTTTTCATTCTACGAGGATCATTAAATAAGTTTCCAGACTTTTTTCGTATGGTCATTTTTATTGATAGTACACACATGAAACTCTAGTCCCCATCGAGGTAATCTCCTCAGGCTGCAATGCTCTCGTTGTACCGTTCCAACAACTTCTGGAAGGCCCTATGGAAGTCCTCTTGTGTGGGCATGTCAATGACCTTCGTCACTGCCACTTTCAACTCCTCAATTGTCTCATAACGACAGCGTCAGTGTTTAAGGAATAAGCAAACGTCACAGGGAGCAAGGCCGGGACTATAGGGAAGGCGAGGAAGTGTCTTGATGCCCATCTTGCTCTAATAGTCTGTGACAAGGATGGAGTTGTGGACAGGCGCATTGTCCTGGTGGAAATGCCACTGGCCTGATTTGAAGAGTGCTGGCCTCTTCCGACAGAATCGCTTCCTGAACTTCCTTAAAACCTCAACATAGTAACCCTAACCCAAACGCTTTGGCCAATCAACTCTGGTCTATTGACTTCCTTATTCCTACCACACCTCTCCTCATACCTCACAGACTCCTTGCCCTCCTTGAATCTCTTATGCCTCTCAAAAACTGATGCTTGATTCATGCAAGACGGTCGAAAAGCAGTCTGAAGTATTCCATACGTTTATGTGGCATTTTTTCCATGTTTAAAACAGAATTTTATTGCATATCGTTCTTCTAAAGTGTCCTCACGAGCAGATTACATTTTTGAAATTAACCAGCTGTGACAATCAGGCTTTAGTAGGGTGTATTCCAATTGCTGCTATAGCTGGTCAGTCAGCTCATAAGATGTATATCAAAAACATGGTACTATTTACCAACCCCTCCGCTCGGGCAGGATATGACACAAGGTCAATTTTTAAGCGAAGTTTAACAGGTTTGAATTCAGAGTTTTCCTTCTCCTAGACTAGTTGCCTAACCATGGCTGAAGAACCTAGTCTGTCCTACTATTTACCCATAGCTGGAGGGAGAATTATTGGATTCATACCTTTCCCAAGGGTATTAGTGCTATGTGAAATGCAATCAGTCTCGTCCAGGATTTGAACTCGTATCGCCGTGTTCATTTCCTACGGTGATAACGACTACACCACGGGCACCGCAAAAACATGGTGAATTTTCAAGAGTCTAGGACAATTTTAAATACCTGTACAAAAAAGTCTTCAAAATTATTGTATATCCTTTCACATTTCTTTTCTCCTTTATTTTTTAAATTTTTGTCTAACGTATATTTATCTTTCTATATTCCTTCTTCACGGGTCTCATTTTTAATTTCAGTCTTGTTTTTTTCATTCGTTCATTCAATTATTCAATCATTCTTCTTCTTCTTCTTCTTCTTCTTCTTCTTCTTCTTCTTCTTCTTCTTCTTCTTCTTTCTGAGCTATGAGCTTAATAGTGCCACTGTCGCTCTTCTGCAAGAATGGCTTAGGGATTAAATAACCAACGAA
This sequence comes from Sepioteuthis lessoniana, assembly GCA_963585895.1. NCBI lineage: Eukaryota > Metazoa > Mollusca > Cephalopoda > Myopsida > Loliginidae > Sepioteuthis > Sepioteuthis lessoniana. Next base: position 16,303,225 of record OY757931.1, on the reverse strand, counting down.
TTGTGATATTCCATTAAACAAAAAAACAAAACCAATTCTTCTTCTTCTTCTTCTATGAAAAAATCTTAAAAGTTTATTTGTTTACTAAAGAGCAATAATTGGCTCTTAGTGTCGACATGAATGACATCCAAGTTAAACTAGTTTTGAAAAAATGTCTCTCATTTAGAGTTAACAAGTCTAGCGTGATACTGAGGTAAAAAAGTCGAAGCTGAGGTTTGTTTTATATTTATCACAATATACGTCTAGGCGTCAGTGTAGGAGTTTTGATGAGCTGCTCTTACAATGCTTTCACACACACACACACACACACACACACACATGCATCCCAATATATATATATATATATATATATATATATGTGTGTGTGTGTGTGTGTGTGTGTGTGTGCAAGAAAGAGAGTTTCCATTAACGCCTTTTAAACGTGTGAAAAGTGCTTTATACGTTTTCTTGATCGTTTTTAAAGCGTGTAGCTTTGTCTGCGAATGAATATAACCTGCTTGCTTTTTATGAACTGCGATACTAACTAAATCCTTTACACGTACACGGAAGTGTACATGCACATATATAATTTTGATAAACCTTTAAAAGCAATATGTGCATTCATTTAATAGAAGCAGATATTTTTTTACGCGTATTCTTGATTCATTATTTTTCCGTTATTTCAATTTCCTCTCAACCTCCCTTCCCCCCCTCTCGCTCTCTTCTTCCCTTTGTTTTGGCGTATCGCGTAATGTAATGGTTAATGAGTTACGCTAGCAGAAATTTTAAATAAATAGCCTCTCTTTCTCGCTCTATCTGGGCACCTTACCTCGAGTAATGGTTAATGAGCTATACCAGCGGAAATTGTGTGTTTGAAACCAAGCTTAATAAATTACCACTCTCTTTCCACCAATGTCTCTCTCTTCTTTGGCTGCTAGCAAAAATTGTAAATAAATTGCCTCTATTTGATTCTCTCTGTCTGTCTCTCTTTCTCTCTCTGTCTGTCTGTCTCACTGAGTACCTCACCTCGAGTAATGGTTAATGAGCTGTATTAGCGGAAGTTGTTCTGTATTTGAAACCAAGCTTAATAAATTTCTTCTCTCCCTCTCTCATTAGCACTCCACAAACTTTCACTTTAAACACATTATTTTCATTACATTTTTTTAAATAAACACCCATGTACTCATGTTTACGTGCATACAAACGTATTCATATGTACAAAGGGTGCTGAAAAGTTATCGGTTGAACGAAATTACTTTTTTGAATCTATTCTACTACTTACCATCGTGACCTACTCGTGATGACTGGTAACGGGTCCATACGTCGGGACATAGAATTTGTTTTTTTCTTCCAAATATTAATATAAACGCCAAATATATCTTCCTTCTTTCTTTCTTTTCGTTTTTCTTTCTTTCTTTTACCCCATTATTTCAAACATTTTTTCGTTATTTTTTTTCTTAATATCTACTTCAGCAGATGATCGTAGTAAAAAAACACATCCCCTCAGTGTGGATTGAACTCACTTCCTATAGTCCAGGAGCCTTGCACGCGAACCATTATTCCACGGCAGGTGTTTATCTTGCATAGAGTGAGAATGTGCAGACGATAGAAATCAGTTTCGCATTTTTGCTTATTTTATCATTCAGCGAATCTGATAAGCAGATGCCACAATCATCCAACTTTTCCGACATTTTGTTTTTCTTTCCGTGTCAATATTTACTCACACCCAAAAAAAGAAATAGAAAAAGAAAAAAAAATTATCTGAATTCGAAACCATCTTTCTGATTCTTTCTTTCCCTACATGGGAAGTATGTTTTATTATTCCCTGTTAGATTCTCTAAAAGCTCAAAACCGTAGATCAACGTTTCCACAGAAATGGTTTTAATATCACTTTTAAAAATCATAATTTCATCTTCGCAGACCTATTTGTCTTTCTCTGCAAAGAATTGGTCTAGATGCTGTTTGCATTATTCCAGTGAACATTGTAGTTTATACATCAACAGTAAAAGTAATGCTTTCCTGCCCGTCAACCATTGCCAAACAAGAGGACGTCTAAAACGTTGGCCATAACATTTTCAGTAATCTACCATGGGACACCGAATCCTATTTTAGCAAATGAACTTTTAAAAAAATTCACAAAGTGGTTCAAATTTTTAACAAATCTATAATGATAAGCGGAGAAAGTTTATAAAGCAAGTTAGCTAAACCGAATATTTTTTAACATATAAAGTAGACATCGATTGTTCATTTTCAAGTCATTAAAACTCATCTAGGGTTTACTTGGGAAAGTTCATTCATAGTATATTTCTATTCATAATATTTGTGCAGTTCATTCTTCAGGGTTTTTTTTCGGAATAGTGTCCTATCCAAAGCTAATAATTCTTGAACATATATATTAAATAGGATTGTAACTGGAAATACCACTCCGGGCTGAGTGCAACTGAGAGCAATGGCCATGAATGGTTACTTCAAAGAACTCAGATATCCATTACTAGAGCCTCATCATCAAGTTGATGTTAAAGTCATATTCAAGATACCCCAGGCCGACTCGGCTAGGGCTGCAGAATATACCGACTGCATCTCTGCAGAGGGCTAAAACTTCCCCGACGAGTGTTCTGGATATGACATAATACAATCTGATGACCATGTTCCAGTGATGATGAAGCTTTGGGAAATATCGAGTACCCATTTATCATTTTTACCAACCCCTCACTCGGGCAGGGTACGGCACAAGGTCAATTTTTAAGCGAAGTTTAACAGGTTTGAATTCAGAGTTTTCCTTCTCCTAGACTAGTTGCCTCACCAAGGCTGAAGAACCTATTCTGCCCTACTATTTACCCATAGCTGGAGGGAGAATAATTGGATTCATACCTTTCCCAAGGGTATTAGTGCTATGTGAAATGCAATCAATCTCGTCCAGGATTTGAACTCGTGTCGCCATGTCCATTTCCTGCGACGATAACAATTACACCACGGGAGTACCCATTTATAGCCATCGCTCCCAAGTTCACTCTGGCCCGGAGTGGTAGCATCTGCAAGGATCCTACCTATGGGTCACATTGAAATAAACAGTTTGCTTATGGTAAACTTAATTGTTTGAAACAGAATTGTTTATATGCATAAAAATGGAGTTAGCATTAAATAACCTACAATGGTTAATATGTCATGAATCCAAACCAAACTAAACCAAACCAAGACCCTCCCTTTTGGCAAGCCTTAACCCTCAATAAGGAATACAATCAGTGTATTCTAGGTCGTACTGAGAGGGTGAACATGATATTTGACTGAATTTTTTTAATCCAAGATTAAACTTACTTTGTTTTTCCAGCATTTTGCGATGTGGCTAGACCATATCATCATTCACACTGGTGCTTAGCGTTTCAACTTATAACTTAAGATCAATCTCCAGAACTCTAGTTGTCGGTGCGACAGACGGTGAGACAAGGGATTAAGAGATTTTATAAAGAAGCATTCTTGTTTGTTACCATAAAAGCGACAAATCGTAACCTAAATTTCATTGCTTTGCGAGATCATTATGAGTAAACTAAGATTTGAGAAAAATGAATTTATCCTTGTTCGACTTGAAAAATGCTACTTGACTTCTACCTGTTTTTGAGACCGATTTAGATGGAAGTTTTAATATCAGCAATAAAGGGATTTTTTTCAGTGGCTACGTGTCCGATTTTTTCTTTCCTGATATGAACAATCTCATTTTGTCGACTCGTCTCCACGAACTTTCTAAGAGATGTCTGCAACTCAATAACTTTCTGATTTTCGAAAAATCAGGGCCAAAATGGATTTTTGAGATGACATTTTTTCCAGCTATAATAGTCATCAGATGTTCAAAAAAGTTAACCACTTGATGACGTTTATTAATTTATAACCCCATTTGAATTATAGTACATTGTTACGCTTGTGTTTATTGCTTGAATAAAATTGCGATCATATAAATTTATGGCCAGTTTACATGTAATTGAATATCAGGGTCGTAGAGTGGATTTTCTGCTGTTTTACTAAATTCTATAAAGAACCAAAAATGGTAATCCAAAGATAAACTATCAGAAGATACATTGTGGTGCGTGAGTCATTTTTTTTCAGCCTTGCAGGAATAATTTTTACTTGGTGCCCTCGATGAAATGATTAAAATATTTCGATCATTCTCTTAATTTCGGACATAAAATGCTCATCAGTGATTGAGATCTTCATGTAGAATGATAGAGTACAAAAAGCTGGTTCTTTTACCTGAACGAGCGCATTTTCCAATTCCATTAGATATATTGCAAAATCAGTGCAGGAATGTGTCCTTCTAGGGCTGGAGGACACATTAACTGCATATCTTAAAAGGGGTAAGACGCCCACACCAGCAGGTGTCTTGGATATGAAAGTAAACTCGATCTGATGGTGAGGCTTCAGATTTGGATTCTTTCTGAATATGGAGTATCTTTCATGGCCATTGCTATCAGATCGACTCTGACACGTAGTTATAGTACCTGGTCTATGAGTCAGGTAGAATTGTTTGACTATTCCATACGTTTATGTGGTATTTTTTCCAAGTTTAAAACATAATCTTATTGAATATCGTTCTTCTAAAGTGTCCTCGCGAGCAGATTGCATTTTTGAAATTAACCAGCTGTGACAACCAGGCTTTAGTAGGGTGTATTCCAATTGCTGCTGTAGCTGTTCATTTGAACCAGAAGTCATGAAATTGGTCAGTCATCTCTTCGTGAATTTTCAAGAGTCTAGGACAATTTTAAATGCCTGTACCAAAAAGTATTGAAACTTATTGAATGTACCACGTATATCCTTTCACATTTTATTTTCTCCTTTATTTTTTCACAATTTTTGTCTAACGTTTATTTATTTTTTCATATTCCTTCTTGATGGGTCTTATTTTTACTTTCAGTCTTGTTTTTTTTCATTCATTCATTCAATTATTCAATAATTCTTCTTCTTCTTCTTCTTCTTCTTCTTCTTCTTCTTCTTCTTCTTTCACAGCTTTTCTCATTTAACTATGTGTTAGCAAATGAATGATGTTTCATTACATTCTCAGGGATACATAGCGATACTTGGAACCATTCAACAGTCAACACATAAAACAATCAGAGTCGAATACTTGAAACAACTTACCCGAATGCAGAATAGAATTTTGGGTAATACACAGTTATCGTAAAGTTGGTGGCCTGAGTCGAGGGTGACCCGAAGGCTCCCATTTCAATAGCTACTACACCGAGATGCAGGGGAGGGTGCTATTCCTTTCCTTTGGATTGCTCCACTTTATCCTTGATCCTTACCTTATAATGCAGTATTAAGCAAGCATCAATTTTGGTTCTTTAGTATGAATCGACCTGAGATTGAACCCCGGTCTTCTGGATCATTGGCGAACATTCTACGCATTAGACCATGTGTGCAAATGAAAGGATAGTGCTGAATCATCATCATCATCATCATGTCATGCCGCTAGCACGGATATCCCCGACCCTCTCTCGCCGCTTCTCCCTATCGTTCATCACCTCTGGCTGGTCTTCAGGACTACATCCCGTATCCTCACATAGCTGCTGAATGTATGTTCGTGCTGGTCGGCCATATGTGGGGGTCCATAGGAGTACATCCCTTATGAGCTCGTCCCTGCTTCTCCAGCAGTGTCCTGCATGTCTGGTTCGTCTAACTTGGATAGTTTTCGTGATGGGAGGCAGGTGGCCATATAGTTGGTGCCTTGTGGGGTGTTGCCGCCGGGACTTATTCAATATTGCTCGCAGTATTCTTGTGTAATTGCCGTCTAGCTTCTTCTCCAGCCGTTTAGTTAGCGTCCAAGTAGTGCATCCATACAGCAGTATCGATACGACCGCTGCCTGGAAGAAACTGCATTTCATTTTATCGGTCAGGTCTGATTTCCATATGATCGATAGGCTATCGTTTGCTGTCCATGCCTTCGTTAGCCGCGAGTCGAAGTCCTTTTCGGTTGATGAGACGCTGCTTCCTAGGTAGGTGAAATTGTCTACTAGTTTCAGCGGGGTTCCGTCTAGTGTGGTGATGTCGCCTGTTTGATTAGAGCACATATATTCCGTTTTGTGTGCATTGACATGGAGACCAATGCCTGAATAGAATAGAGTTGAATAGTTATACTTGAAACGACTTCACTCTGAGGAAATAAATGATTATTATTTAATATTTGTATTAGATCGCAATAAATAAAGCCATTTATCTGTGTAGAAACAACAGTAATAACTGTGTGCAAATTCATTGAAAAATAAAATTGCTAATAAATCATTCACTCATAACCGATATATCTATAGCTATTTGAATGCAAACAGTGAGTGTTAATCAGTAATACTTTAAATAATTTAACGTTGTTCAAACAAATCATCATCATCCTTTGCTATCAGCAAGGATATTTCTGACACTCTCTCGCCACCCCTCCCTATCGTCCATTGCTTTTGGTAGGTCTTTCGGGCTACATCCAGTATCGGCACAGAGCTGCTGTATGTATGTTCGCGCTGGACGTCCTGCCATTACTCGTCCCTGTGAAGGGGTCCACAGGAGTACATGATTTACGAGCTCGTCCCAACTTCTCCAGCAGTGTCCCGCATGCCTGGTTCGTCTAATTTTGATAGTTTTCGTGATGGGTGGTAGGTGGGCATACAGTTGCTGTTTTGTGGGGTGCTGTCTCCAGGATCAGTTCAATATTGCTCAAATAATTAAATAATAGATACAATTATTCTTGTCAAAATTACTTGAAACCATTTAACTGTGTGCAAAAGAATGAGCTCGGGTTCGTATAAAAATGTTATAAACAAAATGTTTTTAAAAATCATATATATATATATATATATATGTGTGTGTGTGTGTGTGTGTGTGTGTGTGTGTGTGTGTGTGAGATTTCGTAACACATTTTGTGGATAACATTTTTATACGAACCCGAGCTCATTCCTTTGCACACAGTTAAATGGTTATAAATATATATATATATATATATATATATATATATATATATATATATATATATATATAAAGGATTTAGAATTGAATAACCTACAAAGATTAATATGCCATAAAACCCAATGAAATGAAGCTAACAATTTGCAGTTACGCAGAACTATGGTCTGACAGTACCGAGCCTCGTCCCATGTTTAATGTTTTGTGTTTTCAAACAGGATATTCCACATATCATAGTGTAAGACAAAGGTATAGTATCGACTAGAGATTTGTACAGACCCACCTATTTTTTTAGGAAAAATTTAATTTTCTTCTCAACCAAAGACATAATCCAATAACATAGACATGAGAGATTGCATAATATCAGAAAGGATATATATTTCCGTGACTGCCTAAATCTAGAGCCGTCTGTGCCATGAAGACGTTCAGTAGTAGCAAAAATAAAGTAGGTCACACTAAATAATCAACTTCTTTCTCTGTGTTATTCTTGTCTTAGAGACTCTCCTGATGTAATGTGGATCGTTTTAGTGAAGAAACACGGCGAGCTGAGTTCAAATCCTGGACAAGGCTATTAGCGTTTCATTTTGTGCTAATACTCTAGATATAGGCTTGAATTAATTTGTTCACCTAATGGATGGATTGAGATCTTTACCTTTAGTCTGTTGTAGCAACCCATCTAGGAGAATGAAATCTCTGAATTCAAAACGGTTTTATTTTGCTCAATAGAATTTATCATATATCACTTTTTATTCGTGGGAAAGGGTTTGGGCGAATAAATATCCTAATTTTTGAATTCTCACTTTCGGTTGCAGAGTTTGGTTATGAATAATGCCTAATAATATCATGCCACAAACACCGGTGGCTGCTATATTAGTGATAGCAATTCGTTGGATAAAGAGGCGAAAACATAAAAAGACATTTTGTTTAAGCATTAGGACTTTCATTGCTTTTTTCTCTCTCCATTCTGTATTGAGACGAGGAAGAAACAAGTAATGGACAACACATGGAGTAACATTGTTTTTTCCTTTAAGAACAGGACTCTTCTCGTATCTTTGATTCGTTCGTCGGTCTCATTACACAATAGGCATCAAAACAGAAACCGTGAATGAAGCTAAACATCTATCTATATATATATATGTGTGTGTGTGTGTGTGTGTTGATTCAGACTCCTTTTTTGTTTAGGTGTTCAATGAATAACAATATGTATATACATTCACACACACACACACACACACACACACACACACACACACACACACACACACACACACACACACACAAATACACACACACATATGTATATACATATATATATAATTTTTTGTTATAGATCCAAAGTGTGAATGAAAATATTCTAAAATAGTTAGGTCACGAAAAGATTTTTTTTTGAATTTATTTATTCATTTTGTTCTTAGATACGTATATGTTTCCAGCTTGTTGCTATCATCAGAGAACATATATGGCACAAAGCCTTTTCAATGACACTTGAACTCACTCGTGTTTGAATGATTTTCAGTTGGTTATGGGTTCATATAGCGGTCATATCTTTTTCTTAGAGCGTGTTTACCTTACTCTGCTTTACTCGTCTTTGATATTTGATATCTGTCATGTTTTGACATCAACACACGCACGCACACACACACACACACACACACACACACACATGTACATCAGTCCAGTTGGCTGGGGATGTAGAATACGCAAACTGCAGAGGGTTAAACTTCCCCAACGATAGTCCAAAATATGACATAAAATAATCTGATGATCAGGCTCCTGTATTGCTAAAGCTTTTGAGGACTACTATCTACCAATTCATTGCAATTACTCCCAGGTCTACTGTGGCCCCAGGTAGAAGCACATGACAGAGTCCTATATATGGCTCAAAGTGAAAGGTTTAAATACAAACGCATACCTTATGCTTAACTGAATTGCTTAAACGAGAACAGTTTGATCATTTGACTGAGTGTAAGTAAATTCCTGTTGTTGAATTTAATTTCTAGTGATAGATAGAAATATTTGGAACTGTGTTAGCGAATGAGTAATGTTGAATTGAATTATTAGCGTTAAATACGAATACTTGTAACCACTTCACTGTGTGCAAACAAATCATTGATTTTGAAAAGAATTATTTGTATTAGATAGGAATACTTGAAACCATTTAACTGTGTGCAAAAAAAAGCTTTGGCTTGTTTAAAAATGTATTTAAAAATGTGTTTATAAATCATATATATCAAATATTTATGTAAAAACATAACTCGGCATTAAATAACCAAAAATGGTTGATATGTCATAAAACCTAAGCAAAGTATACAAAACATCATGCATATATATATATATATATACGCTCCCCCATGAGGGTTAAGCACTCTGGCGAAGGAATTGTCGGCCGCCGCTAGCGTAATGCAAAGCTCTTCGCAAGAATTGAGCACTCTGGTAGCCGATAGGGTAGAAAAAATGTAAACAAAGGCTGCTGCTGCTGTTGCTAAAATAAATACCTTAAAATTCCCTTAGCCAACGTCGTCCGCTTGGTGGCCGAGAGGTCTGAAACTTAGTCTAACGTAAAGTTGGACGGGTTTCGATCCCGGCCTCGAGCTTCCTGCGTGTCTAACCACACTGAAGTGTTCTGATAGAACGAAACAGTCTGTCTGTGGATGACACTATATATATATATATATATATATATATATATATATATATATATATATAGAGAGAGAGAGAGAGAGAGAGAGAGAGAGAGAGAGACAGACAGACAGATTTGTGTGTGGGGGGGTTGGGATTTTAAAAAAACACCACAAACCCACTTTCATGCAATGCGTTAATCTCTTCCGTTCAATCCCCACTTTTACTTTGTAACCTAGGTCCGTGACACGAGATCAGGTGTATCATGTTACACAGCTAGCCGACAGGAAGTGATGTTAACATGTCTTTCTTTTCTGCAGCTGGAAATTTTGATAACATATACGTATGCTCCGCGACAATTACTATGCTAAAATAAAAGTTTTTGTTGTATATTCTTCCATTAGAAATTTTAAAATCATGGTATGTTTAGTTGAGAAAAAAAATACCTTTTTCTTGAAAAGGAAAATTGTTAAGGTTGTACTCACTTATTGCAGAAACTGTAGCAAAATTGCAGGTTGTTTTTTTGTTTTTGTTTTTTGGAGTGAGTGGAGATTGCTATATTGTGTAGAATTTTCAGGAATTAAAAAAAATATAATATATATAATTTTGTTAATTCTTCAGGTCTGATTCATTGATTTTTAATTTGAATCTTTTTATAACATATTTTTGTTTTAATCTAGTTCTTTAACTCTGAATTTTTGCTTAGATGTGGCACAAGGATGTATTAATCGGGCACCCAATGAAACGAGAACTCGCTAACCTGCTAACATTACACTACTCAAGATGCCCTGGTTTCTTTATTTAATGGCATATCAACATTCGTGCGTTACCTAATACCAAACCCTTGCTTATAGAAATACAGAGAGGGTACAGAGAGGGTACTATTTAACCTATAGATGAGGGCTTATGGGGCCAAAACTATTCTTGACGGTGTTTGTACGAAAGTGATCCTCCTAGAGGAAGTCGAGTTTGAACTCGCTAACCTCGATGACACAGTCAAGAATTTTAGCTTTTACGCCATGCTGTCACCCCCTCTTTCTTTTGTTTTCATGATTAAGATTTATAATTGGATGAACAATACTGTTCCTTTCATTGGATTTATTCGCAAAGTCATGTTTTCTTTTTTTCTTTTCTTTGTTTTTCTTCGATATTTTGTTTTCTGTTCAAGCAACGCCGGGTAAATCTGCTTGTCGATTGTATCTACGTTTGTCATTTCTCCACAACTACAACAAATTCTAATGATATCCTGCATACTTAGTGACATTTCGAACACAAAATAAGGTAGAATTATGAAGCAGACAAGCCTGTGGATTCTTTTACATTGATATAACTAGTATGATCTTCTCAATCTTGTCCGGGAAACAATCCAAGTCGATTTGGCCGGTTATGGCCATGTTGTACAATCTAACATTCGCAGTTCTTATGGAACTGTGTAAATGCAACACACTTTGGTAATAAATATAAAGTATAAGTTCCATTAAAAAGGCATGAAATCATCTCTTCCCTCCATCTTTAGCTATAGTTTAATAGTAGGGTAGACAAAGTTAGTTAGGATTACAGCAACCAGTCATTGAGAAGGAAAACTCTTAATTCACAACCGCGATACTGCACTGCAATCTTGTGTCACATTGTAATATGTTTAAAATGGTGCATAAAACACTCGTTTCTTTTTATATTGAGCCCAGACGGCTGGAGGAATAGAAAACACCGATTGTATCTCTACCGAGGAGTAAGACTCTTTCAAAGAGTGTCCTAGATATAACGGTAAATAATCTGATTGTGATGCTCCAGTAATCCTTGAACGAAGTACCCTTTAATTGCCAATGCCCCCAGCTCTATTCTGGCCTAGAGTGGTAGTCTCTGATAAGAGTGTATCTATGTCTCAAATGGGACAAATTGTGTGCAAATAAATTACTGATACTTAACTGTGACATACCAATACTTGAAACCATTTATCTGTGTGTAAATAGTACCTCAGGCTCATTTAAGAATGTTTTCTACAAAATGTGTATACAAATTACACACACACACACACACACACGCAGTTATATATATATATATATATATATATATGTATATATATATATATATATATATATAAATTTTAATATGATTTTTTCTCTCTTCCTGGGTATTCCTTTAATTACAACCCCATACTTCTTTCCTCCATTACAAAATCGATTGTCCCAGACAATTTTCTGATCAGAAGTGACCGAAAGAAAGGATCCCACTTTTAAGGATTTTAATTCGTTTTTATGATTTTAAAACGTTCTTAATACTATGCACTCGATTTTTAAAGCAATATTCAAACTCTGTATGTACCACAAGATCTTCAAATATATATATATATATATATATATATATATATATACGAGGATCATTGAATAAGTTTCCAGACTTTTTTCGTATGGGCACTTTTATTGATAGTACACACATGAACTCTAGTCCCCTTCGAAGAAATCTCCTACGGCTGCAATGCACTTGTTGTACAGTTCCAACAACCTCTGGAAGGCCCCATGGAATTCCTCTCCAATGAGCGTGTCAATGACCTTCGTCACTGCTTCTTTCATCTCCCCAATTGTCCCCTAACGACAGCCTCTGAGCTTAGGGAATAACCAAAAGTCACTGGGAGCAACGTCTGGACTATAGGGTGGGTGACAAACTGTCTTGATACCCATCTTGCTCAAATAGTCTGTGACAAGGATAGAGTTGTGGACTGGTGCATTGTCCTGGTGGAAATGCCACTGACCCGATTTGAACAATGCTGGCTCTTCCGACAGAATCTCTTCCTAAACTCCCTTAAAAGTTCAGAATAGTAAACCTAACCCTAACCCTTTGGCCAATTAACTCTGGTCTGTTGACTTCCTAACTCCTCCCACACCTCTCATCATCCCTCACAGACTCTCTGCCTTTCTTGAATCCCTTATGCCACTCAAAAACTGCTGCTCGATTCATGCAAGATGGTCGAAAAGCAGTCTGAAGCATTCCATACGTTTCTGAGTTTTTTTTCCAAGTTTAAAACAGAACTTTATTGCATATCGTTCTTCTAAAGTGTCCTCACGTCCAGATTGCAATTTTGAAATTCACCAGCTGTGACAATCAGGCTTTAGTAGGGTGTATTCTAATTCCTGCTGTAGCTGTTTATTTTAACCTGAAATCATAAAAATTGGTCAGTCATGTCATAAGTTGTATAGCAATAACATAGTGAATTTTCAAGAGTCTACAACAATTTTAAATGCCTGTACAAAAAAGTCTGGAAACTTATTGAATTCACCGCGTATATATATATATATATATATATATATATATATATATATATATATATATATATATGAACTGGATTTGGTATTCAATAGCCTATAATGGTTGATATGCCATAAAATTCAACACAACCGAACCAACCTTTTTTCCAGCTTACCGTCTCTTACATACACATATACACAAGTGCATACACACATACATTCAGGTGAATGTGTGGTTCTGTCTTCGTCATGCCATGTGGTGAGATGACTTTGTTACGTGACTGCCACACATCTTTCCGGCTAGTTGCTCAGTCGAAATTTCTGTACTCACTGAATTTGGAATTGATGAAAATTTGTCAGAACTTTCCCATTCGATGAGTTGACCATTGGTCGGAAGAATTTGCCGGGTGTTATCAACTCAAAATACAAAAAAAGCGCTTCGGTAATAGCAATAAACATCTACTGAAACAATTTTGCAACTAAAAAAATGTGTCACTTTTATTTTGGTGAATGAAGACAGTGGTGATTAAACTGGAGCTACTTTATTTTGTGGTTATCCGTGACAATGGTGGAATTCGAGATCTTTCAAATTTGTGGTTTTCCTGGAGAGGCGTTTCAGCGTCTTGGAGAGAAATCTTTCATCTTTCCATTGATCTGTTTCTCTTTCTCGCGTTGAACATTGCATTGAGGGTTCCTCTCAAAACAACGAATTTTTTATTAGCTAAACAATCCCAATTTTAATCCATCTTTTGTGGAATGCACCCTCCTACATAGTAGATCCTCATTGGTTACACAATCATATCACAATATAGAGACTTGGCTAATTAATGCTCCTCGCCCACGCCTTTTGTGAGAAGTTTCGATAGATCTGACTTTTCAATTCAGGTGCAACTTTTCAATGAACAGAAATATTTGTTTAGATGGAAATAAGTTTCAAAAGAAATTTCTAACAAATTGATTTTAGCAATATCCTTTTATACAAAGGAAGTGTACTTCAAAACAATACTTACAAGATGATTTTATAAATATCTGTAATCAATGAAACATTTCCAGTTGAAAGTTGAGTGATTCTAGTTAGAACTATACTCCTAATCAATGTTTTCCCCGCCGAATCATCCTACACACCAGCACAAATGCATATGTACATATATATATATATATATATATATATATATATATATATATATATATATATATATATATATATTTTCTTGAAAAATTATATATTGACCGTTTATGTATTATAACATAAAAGATTAGCGAAATTTATAAAAGATTTATAGATTAAAATTCGATTGAGTTGCAGCTGTAAAACGTATGGAAAAAGAACGTTAGAATGTCAGTCAGTTGGAGTGACGGGTAGTAATACCAGTTGTTATTTAAAACCGCAGCTCAAATTTGACGAAGAGCGCGTAATCAGAAGACACTAGGAAAATAGATGTAACATTTACTAAGTTGAGTCTGTAACGTCAACTCGCACGCAAGTTGGAGAATTGATATGCATATTATTCAATCAGGGGAAATAACTCTTAGAATTCAATCGGGGTATCTAACTATGAAGTAATTGAAATAAAACATGTACATAAAGATATTTAGTGATTTACGCAGCTCTTCGCTTCGATGTAGCACAAGGCCGAATGAATGGGGCACCCAATGAGACTCGAACTCACTCGTGTAGGTTTGCTAGTCAAGCTTGCAAACCGTTACACCACAAAAGGTGCCCTACATAAAGATATTTAAACCAGTCGATTTGGGCTGTACAATTGGGCGACTGCATCTCTGCTGAGAGTTAAGCCTAAACCCCTAACGAGTGTTCTAGATATGACACAAAATTCATCAGAGGGTAAGTCTCAAGTCTTTGGGTTTGGGGAATGTGGAGTATCCTTTCATTCCCATCGCTCCCAAGCCCGCATTTACTCGTAGTGTTAGTACTTCATAGTTAATGGGTAATATATTTGTAAACTTTTGTTAATTGAATGATAATAATGATCATCATATTGCGCTGCCATAACTGATCTCCTCACCCTCTGTTGCCACCCGTCTCTATTGTCCATTGGTCCCGGTGGATCTTCAAGTCTACATCTTGTATCGGAACAAGTTGTTGTATAAAGGTTCTAGCTGGTTGTCCTGCTTTTGTTCGTCAGTGTAAAGGGGTCCACAGAAGTATGTCGCTTATGAGTTCGTCCCCATTCTTCCAGCAGTTTCCCGTATGTCTCGTTCGTCTAACTTGGAGAGTTTTCGTGATGGGTGGTAAGTGGCCGTACAGTTGCAGCTTTGTGGAATACTGCCTCAAAGATTAGTTCAATATTGCTCGCAGCATTCTTATGTAATTGCCATCAAGCTTTTTCTTCATACCTTTAGTTAGAGTCTATGTAGTGCATCCATATAGCAGTATCAACACGACCGCTGCTCGGAAAATAATATAATATCATTATTGATATTATCATTATTATTATTGTTGGTACTCAAACTTGTCTGTAACTTTTACTGTTTGTTTTCTTTCATTGTCGCTTCTTTTCAATTAAAAATTTCCATCACCACCTTTTATTATGAACTCTGTAAGCATACCTCCCAAAACCCTTCATGCAGTCCCAACAACATACTTTACAGGGTTCTGTCAATGGGTCAAATAGAACTGTTTGACTATTTAAGAGTGAGCAAACAAGTGACCGATATTAAAATTGAATTGTTAGTGTTACTTAATAAAATGAGGGGGGTCCTCCTAGTGTAATGGTTGAAGCGATGGACTGCGGAATCGTAGTAAGCGAGTTCGTACTCCAGTCACGCTATTACGTTCACTTTCGGGAAAATACCCTTGGGAAAGGTATGAACCTCCTCCCAGCTATGGGTTAAATAGTACCACTACTTTTCTTCTAGAAGAATGGCTTCGGCATTAAATAACCTACGAAAGTTGATACGCCATTAAACAAAGAAACCAAACCAAACCAAACTTAATAATATTTGGAACCTTTCAAAAGAACGAGTTGTATAAATTATTGGTGTTGAACAGAAATACTTCACTGTATGCAAAAATTGAATTACCGATACTTCATAGCAATACTTGGAAATATTTGAATGTGTGCAAATGAATTGTGCTGCATAGAATTATAAGTGTTAAATAGCAATATGTGTAACCGTCTCATTGGGTGCAAACAAATGATTAAAATTAAATAGAATTATTTGTGTTAGATAGCAATACTTGAAACGATTTAACTGTGTGAAAATGATAGCAATAGTAAATTGATATGAAATAAATTAGCTATCACTTTTTAAGAAAATGAATTACTTACGAATTATTCCCTTACAAATCATATGTATATCCATTTAACTGGGTGCAAACAAATGAATTTTTAATTAAATTTTTATGTTGTATATTGACCTAAGACCCGGCTGGGCTGTCAAAATAGGAAATGCACCTGTGAAAATAACAGGTGCACCGGTCGAGGAATAGCAGAGTATAACCTTGACCATGGATGGGTTGAATGACGCCCACAAGAAGAAGGTGAACGTTGAACTATTATATAACTCAGTGCACAGGAAATTCAATCAGTTGGAGACAAGATGCAGTAGAGAAAGCCAGCACCCAGCAGAAGGAGCCCTCAGACCCCTGATTGATTAGTTTCAAGATCAGACGAGTTGGAGAGAAGATGCTGGATTGAAGAACACGTCCCAGAGAGGCTGGACCTCCAGGCCTCCGGTTGAGCAGCCCAGGAGAACGGGAAACAAACGATGATGGCCATAAGAGTGAGGGTCAATATGTTGCAGTTATGTTAGGTCTCTAACTCCCTCTCACACACAACCCTTTCAATAATGTGAGAGGTATATTTTTTGAGAGAACTGTGTCTCTCGTCTTTATTGTGTGTCGTTGTGTTCTGCATGATGCAGATGTATATGTATTATGTGGCTATACAACATTTAGTGTTGCGTAGCAATACTTAAAAACCATGTAACAGTGAGAAAACAAACAATTAATAGTAAATAGAGGTGCCCGTGGTGTAATGGTTATCGTCGTAGGAAATTGACACGGCGACACGAGTTCAAATCCTGGACGAGACTGATTGCATTTCACATAGCACTAATTCCCTTGGGAAAGGTATGAATCCAATTATTCTCCCTCCAGCTATGGATAAATAGTAGGACAGACTAGGTTCTTCAGCCTTGGTGAGGCAACTAGTCTAGGAGAAGGAATACTCTGAATTCAAACCCGTTAAACACCGCTTAAAAATTGACCTTGTGTCATATCCTGCCCGAGCGGAGGGGTTGGTAAATATGAATAAATAGTAAATAGAATTATAAGTGATATAAAAAAAGTTTTTGGGAAACAAGTTAACTATGTCGAAATAAATGAAACCTGGATCGTTTAAAAATAATCTTTACAAATAATACATTTACAAATCATATGTACAAAAAGAAATTTACTTAGAATAAGTTACAAGAATTTTTATGCCATAAAACCCAACCAAGAAGTAAAAGTATTTTGGCTTTGCGTTTACTGTTCACAGCAAGAAATTTCTCCGAGGTAAAAAAGAATGTGATCCTCAAAGAAAGAAAAAAGTGTAATGACGAAGACAATGTTAGGGATTTCAGATGATCACAATAATTGATCATCATCGGAAGAAAATACGAGTATCTAACATTAACAGAAATAAGTTTCTTCCCGTGAAATCTCATTTTATTAATTTTCTTTTATCCTCTCTCATTCTCTCGTATCCCCTCTCTGTGTGTGTATATATATATATATATATATATATATATATATATATATATGTGTGTGTGTGTGTGTGTGTGTGTGTGTTTGTGTGTGTGTGTGTGTGTGTGTGCGTGGAGAAATGGTAGATTTTTATGAATCTGACAAGATGATAAAAACAAGTGGAAATGTGTATAAATCAAACACTTGCAACTGGTTCAGTTATAATATTCTGTTTTTTATTCACGGAGGAACTTCTTCAGACTGAACATTTAAGTTTTTCTACATTTTAGAAATTGAGGAAATAGATAAAATAATGGGGAATGTAAAGAGGTGTAAAAGAAAAGATAAGGTATAAAGACAAAAGACAGATACGGAAAGCATAGGTTCCTTAACTGTCTCGTGTCTTTAAACACTTTTGCTCCCTTTATACATTTTTACATTCACCATTATTTTATCTGTGTCCTCAATTGGTAAAATGTAGAACAATCAAAAACTGTTTAGTCTGAAACTGACTTACGAAAACAATCACTTTGCTCGATTTTTATGGGACTCTCCCAGAAAGGGAAGATAATCATGAAACGGTGGGCCTCTCCATAAAACCACTTACTTACCGTATGTTCAAAACAATCCCTAACTCACTTGGATAAAATCTCGGTCAGTTAGGCTCAAAATCAGATTGGACAGAACGAAAAATCAGCAAGGTCACCAACACATTAAAAAAATATTATATTTCCTACTCTTTTCAGTGTCGTCTATAATTTTCTGTCCTCTTTCTTCCTTCGTTTGGCTTTTCTTACCTCTTCTTTTTTTATTTGAAATCACCGGCACTGACTACAGAGCTTGAATTAACCACGGTAAAAAAATAAGAAACATAGAGGAGCACTTATCTAAATCGAATTGGTGATATCCTACCTTTCTCCTTTATTTTTTATTTTTTTTTTCTCCTTTCTTTTTTTTTTTTTTTTTGCTATATTTTTTTGCTATCACCACGTGGTCTTGAATTTCATTCTTTTCTTTCTATTCTACTTTTCTCCAACACATGTTCTTGTATTTTTTTTTATTTTCCCTCAGTTCGATTGTTTTTTTTTCCATCTTTTTTCTACACGTAGTCTTGTATTTCTTTCTTTTCTTTCAGTTCTTCTACTGGTTCTTTTTATTCTTCCTTTGAGACGAGGTCTCGTATTTCTTTCCTTTCATTCTGCTTCTCTTGTTTCTTTCTTTTTTTTTTTTTTTTTGGTTCACCACCCCCAACACCTGGTCTTGTATTTCTGACTTTTCTTTCGGTTCTGCTACTGTTTTTATCCTTTCTTCAACGCGTGATCTTAAATCTTTCTTTTCTTTCGCCCCTTCTTCATTTTTCTTCTTTCGATCTCTTCTTCAACACTTGGTTTGTATTCCTTTCTTCTGTTTTCCCCTTTCATGTTGTTTCTTAGTTTTTCTTTCTGCTTTAATGTCGTTGTTTCTACCGTTATCTTCTCGCTATTTCATGCTCTTATTTTATTTATTTTATTTTTTTGATATTTTGTTTTATTTTATTTTCTACCTCTTCTTTTCTTCTGTCTTTTTCTCTCCAACGAACCAAGGGCTTGTTTCTACAATATTGCTTAATCGCCCTGCTGTAAATTCTTTTTTTTATTTTTCTTATTAGGTTGTCTTTGTTTTGTTTTCTTCGTCTAGTGCTTTTTTCTTCCTTGTACTTTTTTTCTATATTTCTTTCCTTTTGTAACAGTTTTTCTCCTGTATTTTCTTTGCCTTCCTTTTTCTTCTATATTTTACTTTGTCTTTCTTTTCCCGTTATTTATTATTTCTGTCGGTTTTCCCTCAGTTTTATTTTCTTTATTTTCCTTTTCTTTTTTTTCTGTTTTTCTCATGTGTTTTCTTTTGCCTTCTTTTTTTCCTCTATTTTTTACTTCGTCTTTCTTTTCCCGTTTTATATTTTTCTTTTCTGTTGGTTTTCCTCCCGCTTTTCTCTTTTTTCTTTTTCTTTTTTTCTATTTTTCTCATGTGTTTTCTTTCGTCACACTTTTTTCTGTTTTTTCTCTTCGTCTTTCTTTTGTCGTTATTTTTTTTTCTTTTCTGTCGGTTTTCTTCCCGTTTTTCTTCCTTTCCTTTTCTCTATTTCTGTGTTTGTCATGACTTTTCTTTTATCTGTCTTTTTTCTATCTTTTTACTCCATTTTTCTTTTCCTGTTATTTTTTCTTTCTTTCTTTCTTCTCCTTTCCAATTTTCATTCATAGGAACCAAAGTCCGAACTAACTACGCCATGTGGGCATGGACTGGTCACGGTACCAAAGAGAATTTTAAATTATAACGGTACCAAAAAGGTTTTCTGCACAATAACAATACCAAGTAGACATTGGTACTTCAGGGGGCCTTTTCTGACCCTGCCATGGTCAGAGTAGACAAACGCAGGAGACTCAGTTTATTTCCTACAACAATTACAGGGAGAAAGATAGAGTGTATGGAAACTGAGATGACAGCGTTAGTTAGGTAAAGGGAAGTGACATATCATGTTGATATAAAGAGAGCAGACACAGACCTTGAATTTCATTCCTGGTTTTCTGCCGTATTTCTTACACGCACGGTCACTTTCAGATGAAAATCCTCTTTTAGAGCCCACCGCCAAAAATGTTGTTCGTAAACTTTCCTTACATCTTCCTGGCTGGTAAAGATGAGGTAAAGACTGCTTGTCTTCGACTCATCATGACTCACAGTCATTTTCTTTTAAAAGAAAACAATCATTTCCTACCTTTCATCTGGTGTCGTTGGGAGGAATACCAGTTTCCGCTAATTCCACACATGCATACAAGATCTGGAGAATTACAGTCACTCAGAGGACAACTATATGCCCGCCATTGACTCTATTTCTGCTTTTTCCCCTATAATTGCTTCTTCTTCTTCTTCTTCTTCTTCTTCTTCTTCTTCTTCTTCTTCTTCTTCTTCTTCTTCTTCTTCTTCTTCTTCAGAAATTAGCATTTTGTTTTCTTTATAAATTACCATATCATGTTACAGACTAGTTTAGCCACTTTTCCACTTATTTTTCTTATCTTATCAGATTTATTAAAATCCACCATTTCTCAATATATCTATATCTATATACGAGGATCATTAAGTAAGTTTCCAGACTTTTTTTTTTATGGGCACATTTATTGATAGTACACGCATGGAACTCTAGTCTCCTTTGAAGTAATCTCCTCCAGCTGCAATGTACTTGTTCTACCGTTCCAACAACTTCTGGAAGGCCCCATGGAAGTCATCTTGTGTAAGCGGGTCAATGACCTTTGTTACAGCCGCGTTCATCTCCTCAATTGTCTCATAACGACAGCCTCTGAGCTAAGGGAATAACCAAAAGTCACAGGGGGCAAGGCCTGAACTATAGGGTGGGTGAGAAACTCTCTTGATGCCCATCTTGGTCAAATAGTCTGTGACAACGATGGAGTTGTGGACTGGTGTATTGTCCTGGTGGAAATGCCACTGACCCGATTTGAAGACTGCTGGCCTCTTCCGACCGAATCTCTTCCTGAACACCCTTAAAACCTCAACATAGTAACCGGAACCCTAACCCTAAGCTTTTGGCCAATCAACTATGGTGTATTGACTTCCTTACTCCTCCCACACCTCTCATCATCCCTCACAGACTCCCTGCCTTTCTTGAATCTCTTATGCCACTCAAAAACTCATGCTTGATTAATGCAAGATGCTCCAAAAGCAGTCTGAAGCATTCCCAACGTTTCTGTGGCATTTTTCCATGTTTAAAACAATTTTATTGCATATCGTCCATCTGAAGTGTCCTCACGTCCAGATTGCATTTTTAAAATTTACCAGCTGTGACAATCAGACTTTAGTCGGGTGTATTCCAATTGTTGCTGTAGCTGTTTATTTGAACCTGGAATCATAAAAATTGGTCAGTCATCTCATAAGATGTATAGCAATAACATAATTAATTTCCAAGAGTCTACAACAATTTTAAATGCCTGTGCAAAAAAAGTCTGGAAACATATTGAATTCAACATGTATATATATATATATATATATATATATATGTGTGTGTTCACTTGCATCCGTTCACGTGCATCCGTCCTGCTGTTAAAAATCCAAGCCAGATGACTGTATATAATGAAATCAGCTCTAATCAAAATGTATCGAAACGAAATCTTTCATTTATTTTTTTCAATTACAATTTTGAAATTAAAACTTGTGCACAACAATGTAATAAAATGATTGTGTCCAGACGTCTAGATATCTAAATAACAGTCTACACGTGTTACAACTGGGTCAAGAAAAGTTATCGGCACTAATAATAAGAAGATGATTTAAAAATTTTTTTTTTTCTATTTATAATGATGAACCATCAGTAATCGGTTGGGATCCATTTTCTAGCTAAATATAATTAATTGTACATTATTTTTATTTCTAAATTAAAAAAAAAAATTAAATTATTTGTTTTACGAAAATGATTACCCACATTTAATTAGAGATTGCTAATTAGGTGCCCGTGGTGTAATTGTTATCGTCGTAGGAAATGGACATGGCTACTCGAGTTCAATTCCTGGACGAGAATGATTGCATTTCACATAGCACTAATACATTTGGGAAAGGTATGAATCCAATTATTCTCCCTCCAGCTATGGATAAATAGTAGGACAGACTAGGTTCTTCAGCCTTGGTGAGGCTACTAGTCTTGGAGAAGGAATACTCTGAATTCAAACCTGTTAAACTCCGCTTAAAAAATTGACCTTGTATCATATCCTGCCCGAGCGGAGGGGTTGGGTAAATATGATAATGATGAACCATTCGTAGTGATACAATTGGTAGTTGAAATGTTTTCTGAAATACAGATTTTCTTAAAGTATTAATCCAAAAACCAACAATTTTCTTATTAGCAGTAGTTTAAAATATTTCTTATATAAAGTGAAAAAAGCAGAATTTATGACCGAGAAATTAAATTATTTGTAAAAATAAATAAATAAATAACAACATATGTATTACTGAAATGAGACAAACAGGTAAATGGCAAACTTTCTTTCTTCTTAATTGATTTTTCTAATCAATTTTGCAAATTTTGTTTTCAATTAAAACTGTATATTCCGATATGTTGCTACTGTAAGTAGCTCTTAAGATATTTATCGATTCATACATTTTTGTTTTTTTCTACTTGTTAATCTTAAGAAAGCATGTAATTATTTTATATATGTAATCATTATACGCATCGAGCTTAAATAAACCTAATTAGTAATCTCTAATTAAATGTGAGTAATCATTTTAGTAAAACAAATAATTAATTTTTCTTTTTTAATTTAGAAATAAAAATAACGTACAATTAATTATATTTAGCAAGAAAATTGATCCCAACCGATTACTGATAATTCTTATATACCTTCTATAATGGAAAATTCCTTTTCTCCAGCTGGAAAGATTTTTAAAATAGTGAGGTAATGTTGGGGCAGGGTGAACGCCGACTGCATTATCTGCCGAGGGATAAGATACCACCACCACCACCACCACTTTATCCTTTCATTGTCAGTACTCCCAGGCTGACTCGGAACTAGAGTGGTAGAATCTGTTAAAGTTACATCAATGGTTTGGTTTAGTTTGCTTTGATTTAATCAATGTGTTTTATGTCATATCAAATGTTAATGCCAAAGTGACCCTTGAAGAAAACCAGAAGTAGTACTGTTTAACCAATTGCTGAGGGAAGGATAAGAGAGTTCATGCCTTTAGGAAAGGTATGTACGAAATTGAACATAACATTGAGACTGGATTTCGAACTCATGTTTTATGTCACAGTTCAGCACGCTAACCACTCCGTCACGGATCACTCTGTAATATTACGGACGGGCGCTGTTGTCAATCAGTGAAGGTGTCACGAGACTAGCGCGTGCGGGCAGAATGACCTGTAAAGTTAGACGTGATTTTAAAATAATCACAGATGAACTATCACGTGTTTCACGGCAGTTTCACTGGTGACATCGAACATTTGGGGATCTTCGATTTGTTCCTCAAAATCTCTATATAAGAAAACAAGTCAGGAGATTTTGGCAGAGTTGAAAGCAGTTGTCAAAACGGGTGCGTTAAAGGTTCCGAGACCCCGAACCTTCCTACCCCAGTCTGCAGTCTGCAACGACCTATCTGTCAGGCGTATGTCAACAGTTAGCTCTTACCCACACCCCATCACCACCGAGAGAAAGGGAGTAGAAGAACGTAACTAAAATTAACTCTTCGAGTTGCAACATTGAGTATTTCTTTTTCTGTGGACTTCTTTCTTTACAGCACAACACGTTGGTCCTATGTTACAACTCCACCATGCATATATGAGTCAAATAGACCTGTTTAAAAATTATTTGTATTCAACTGGAATATCAGATGCCATATAAAAAGTAAAGTTGGCGACCGTAGACGAGAGCTACCAGAAGGCTCCCTTTCCAATAGCTACTACACCAAGGTGTAGGAGAGGGCGGAACTCTTCCCTAGATTGCTCCTCTTTACCCTTCATACGTACCTTCTTTTCCTGAGTGTTAATCAAGGAGATATCAAGTACCATTTTTAAAGTCTTTATTATTACGTGACCTGGGATTGAACCCGGGTGTCCCGGGCCACTAGCGAACACACTGCCCACTCTTTTAGATTGGTTTGGGTTTTATTTGGTTTTATGGCATATCAACTATTGTGGATTATTTAATACCAAATCTGGTTAATTCATATGTATTCGATATATATGATTTTAAAATTATAATCAGAAAAATGTAAATAGTTCCAAGTATTGCAATGTATCTCTAGCATCGATTTTTTTACACACAGGTCAATGATCGAACAGTTCAATTTCGAAAAATTCAGTAGAGCATTGGTCAAAGTTAAATGGTTCCAACTATTCCTACGTATCACAATCAATTCAATTAAGCATCAGTCATTTTTAAAAAAAATGTTAAGTGATAAAACAGTTGCTTTTCAAACAATTCAATTTAGGATAAGTCATTTGATTGCACTCAGTTTGAATGTCAAAGAGTTCTATTTGACACATAGATAGGGTCCTTTCAGGTGCAACAATTTGTGCCAGAGTGAACCTTGGAGTGATGGCAATGAGAAAATACTCTGAATTCCCCAAAGCTCAAGCATTACTGGAACCTCACCATCAGATTGTTTAAAGTCATATACAGGGCACCTGTTGGGTGGGTCTTACCCCTCTACCTTGATGTTGTCAGTATATTCTACAGCCGCTGCGGACTGGGCTGTTTTCCTTAGAATAATTACTTTAAGCTATAGTTTTTATTCACCCACGCCGTTAGGGACAGGGTGAGACACAAGGTTAATTTAAAGCGGAGTACAGCTGCTTTGAATTCAGAATGTACTATTTGAGCTTGACTCACTGAGTCCATTTACTATAGCAATAACCATTACTCTAAGAGCGCCTCTTGATGCAGTGGCTAAACATACAAACACTTTATCATTATTATTATTTCACTCCAAGCAACTGTTTCACTCAGCATTAACTGGAGGTCTTTCATTGAGGGTCTGAGTGAAAGCAAATTCCTCAGGTCTCCAGGACACTTCTGAGTATTCTGACCGATCTTGACAATGTTGTCTGAATTTTTGTAGACGAAGCTTGACGATCTTTATCATTAAGGGTTTTCAGTCTATTGCTATATCCACAACTTTTCGGCCGATATGTCCTCCGGCCTTCTTTCGGTGTTTGTCGCTCTCGGGAACCTACACGGAACTTCGAACTTTATTGAATCCACGGGGGTCACCTCTTCTGATTCCGTTTGCCGTAACCGGGTATAAGTGTTAAATATTCCTGTATTGTTACTCCCCTGTTGTCAGGATTGAACCTGCAACCACTAGAGGATTGTCTCCTTAGAAGCTTATGGAATCAACGTTTATAACCGTTATGCTATGAGTACTGCTTGACAATGTAGTCTAGATGGTAGTGATTCTTTCTCTGATTCCAATTCCTGTAGTCTCTCCTCGAAGCGTTTAGCAATCGTTCCAAGCGAACCAACTACAATTGCTTTCATAGTTACCCTAATGTTCTATGGCTTTCTTTGTTATCTCACAAAGTCCAGATAATTTTATCTTTTCACTTTCTTTTATTTCCACTTAGTGGACGGATGGAACGGCAAAATCCTCTAGACTAAAAGTTCTATAATTTTTTTTCTTTTGTTAATTAAGGATTAGGTCTGGTCTTTAGGCCGGATTAGGTGATCCGTTTGTGTCTCATAATCCCACAGAAATTATCATTATTGTTACACCTTTTCGAGTTTTTCACACCAGAGTTACCCAATGGTTTTTCACTGGAATTTGAGTGACAGCAAGTCACCTTAATTCTCCAAGACTCTTCTCAGTATTCTGGCTGATATCAACAATGTTGTAGTTTGGATGGTCTCCATTTGTCTTCTTATTTCCAAATTCTCCAGTCCTTGTATCAATCGTTTGTTGACTGCACCAAGGGCAAAAATTACAATTAGTATAACCGTCAGTTTTATATTACAGTTTTTTTTTTCAATTTTCTAGTAAGGTCCAAGTAATTATGCGTCTTCTCGCTTTGTTTACTTCATTATTCTGAAAAGTTCTCTTTTTTTTATTGATTATTAAAAAATCTGGTCGTCTGGCCGAAATTAGGTGATTAGATTAGTGTATCTATGCGTCCCAGAGAAGTTTGTGTGTCTCATTCTCCAGGACAGGTGTTGGGTTGTGCATATACCATTTGTTCGTATGGTCATATCTAAATTCCTTGCACAATTCCCATTGGATCACCTTGCCCACCCACTCGTGTTTAGTTTCATACTCTTTTTGTGCCAATTTGCTGCGTTCGCATGCTATATGTTTGATTGTTTCGTCTCTATAACCACATAATCTACATCCGTTGTTTTGTTGCGTCTTATCTATTTTCATTTCTTGTTCGTGAAGATATTGGAATCCGACAGATTCGCATAAGGCCAGTTGCAATAATATTAAAAGTGATGAGCGTTCACTTATTTGATTTCAAAGGATAAAATTCTCTTACTATTCTTTCTTGCATATTTACTTAGAGACTTAAGAATTTCTTAGGAATATTCTTACGTGTATTTTGGAAAGTTTTTGATATTAACAGCGGTCGTATCGATACTGCTGTATGGATGCACTACTTGGACGCTAACTAAACGGTTGGAGAAGAAGCTTGACGGCAATTACACAAAAATGTTGCGAGCAATATTGAAAAGTCCTGGTGGCAACAACCCACAAGACACCAACTATACGGCCACTTGCCTCCCATCACGAAAACTATCCAAGTTAGACGAACCAGACATGCAGGAGAAGCAGGGACGAGCTCATAAGTGATGTACTCCTATGGACCCCCACATATGGCCGAGCAAAAGCGGGACAACCAGCTCGAACATACATACAGCAGCTATGTGAGGATACGGGATGTAGCCCTGAAGACCTGGCAAAGGCGATGAACGATAGGGAGAAGTGGTGAGAGAGGGTCAGGGATATCCGTGCTAGCGGCACGACATGATGATGATGAGTAATACGTCTACCTGATTGCTTGTACACGTGATTGCCTGAACGTAAAAAGGTCATTCATCAAAACTCGTTATTGGTGCAAGATGCAGTCTGACACTTTACAGAATCAGTACGTTTATAACTGGAAAAGTGACAAGTCTCGATCTAATTTTGGGAGAATAGCAAAAAGCAACCACCCTCAATAAGGATGGGCAACGGTTAAAAATATTTGCTTGATCAACGGAGCAAGATAACACTTTACATTTTCATGTTTATGTGCACAGTTAAGAAGATAATTTTTAACTACAGCTTTTGTACCATAGCCAGATACGGGTATGCGAAATGGACATATAATGTTCCTATATATATATACATAGAACATAGGAATCTCGAAACACGAAAAAGACTTACGATTTCTTAGTTCAGGTCCGAAAGATTTTATTACCTTTGAGTTAAAAGGTTCTTCGACATAAGGAGAGGGATACACATTCTTTCTATTCTGGCTTTTCCATCTGCCCCTCCCTATCTCATGTGACACCTGCCCAAGCCTTTCTTCTTCGGACGGCAAGACTCAACCATACTAACTGACTTTTTCAAATCTCCCAAAATCCTCCGCGCGCTTCCGGTGCATGATGTCACTCACATCCGCTGGTCAACCTTAACTGGGATTTTTATTTTGACATCTATGAACGACACATCCTCCCCGCACGCGCATTAACACCTGCACTCAAGTTTGCACCTAACTAACCCATGTGCTGAGCCGAAAGGTTCTCAGCCTTACTAAACCCAAAGTCATAAAACGAAATCCCTCGGCCATTATATTACACTTTAAAGTGATTCGGATTTTTTTAGTAAACATGTGTCTGACTTTTCCTTCCAAATATAGGTGACCTCATACCCTCGTCATCTCCTCAACTTGTTTTTGTCACTTTGTTTCTTTCAATTTTCATCAAGACGACTGCAATACAAGAGAGATTTCTGATGAGATTGTAATCAATTCAAGGAGAAATGCACATGAGTGGACACTATTGAGATCCTTTCTTTTTAATGAATAAAGATTGAATTGCGATTGTAGATTGTCCTCTAAAATTGTCTTGCTCTAATAATAAATGTTTTATCACTTCTTAGTTCAGAGCCAATCATCCAATGAATATAACATGACTATTAATGTCAATAACCATTACTCTCTCTCTCTCTCTCTCTATATATATATATATATATATATATATTGTCATCCAAAGACAGACTGTTTCGTTCTATCAGAACTCTTCAGTGTGGCTAGACACACAGGACGCTCGAAGCCGGGATCGATATATATATTTGTATGTGTGACTTCAGCACTGATACCGACTTTTATGTAACGCCAAACCCTTAAGATTGTTTTTGATGATTATTATAAAAATCCAACAAATATAACATGACCATTATTATAACTCTTTTCTACTTTCCTACCTCTTTTTTCAAGAGTCCAGTCGGCTGGGACTGTTGAATACAGTGACTACATCTCAGTCGAGGGGTAAGACCCTCCTACAAGCGTCTTGATATGATACTAAACTACGTCTGATAGTGAGGTTCCAATCCTAGTTATTTAGTGAATGGGGATTACCTATTCATTGATATTATTCCCAGATTCCCTCTGACCGGGTTTGGTAGTATCTATTAGACACCTATCTATGGGTCAAATGTTATATACTCATTTGCCGTATCATAACGACTCGATAATAGTAAAGACAGACGCACACAGAAAGACGCATGAATAAAGACGCAAGAAGACTTCTTTACAATTATATTTACCTCTCAATTTATAGCAAGGGTTGAAAGGGTTGTTCAAGGTTTGCACGTGAGAGGGTGCTGGAGACCAAACATAAACTTCATATTTTGACCCCACTGTTATGACCGTCACGTTGTGTCTTTCTTGTTCTCCTGATGTTGGGGTCCACTCCATCGGGGGTTTTCCGAGGGCCACCTCGGTCGGGTGTGGCCTTCCCTACCACATCTGGTCTCTGGCTGTCTGGAATTCTACTGGCAACTGCTCTGGGACCCAAACTCAACTGAGTTAAATTATAACTCAACGCCCACACGATCGCCCACTGGATCTTTGAAATCGAATGTTTAATCGTCATCAAGCGGAAATAACTGTCATGCAGTTCAGAGGTTACTCTCTTCCGGTGCATCACGGTAGTGGCACAATGGGACCTTCACCTTGTCCCATATCATAAGCCTTTATCCGCCCACACGATCTCTTTCGATTACTGGCCATTGGAATGTGTCACTTCCTTCCGGTGTATCACCTTGGAATAGCATTTTTGGGCCGGGTCGAAGGTCAAAATATAACACAAAAAGAAATGCTTAACCATTTTACTATGTGCAAACGAATAGCTGTTAAATTGAAATGTTGGCGTTATATTGCAATACTTGCATAATGTGTATGCAAGCGAATGAGTTATATTGAATTGAATTGTTAGTGCTAAATAGCGACTCTTGAAGCCATTTATCTGAGTAAAAATAAATCAATTATTGATAGATATGAAAAATAGAAATAATTTAACCGGGGGCAAACTAATAGTCACTACTGGATAGAATTGTTCGTGTTACATATTAATAATTGAAACCAGTTATCTATAGGCAAACAAATTAGCTCTGATATGTTGAAAAGATTATCAACAAACGCGTCGTGCTGCCAGCAAGGATATCCCTGACCCTCTCTCGCCACCTGTCTCTATAGTCCATCGATCCCGGGAGGGGTTCAAAGTTATATTCTGTATCAACACACAGCTGCTGTATATAGGTTCCAGCTGCACGTCCTGCCGTTGCTCGCCCATGTGAAGGGGTCCACAAGAGTATATCGCTTAAGAATATATATATATATATATATATATATAAACAAGATTTAGTATTAAAAAGCCTACAAGGATTGATATGCTATAAATCCAATCAACTAAGCAACCATTTAACTGTGAGTAAACACATAATTTCTGTTAAATTGAATTGTTAGTGTTAAACAGCAATACTTGAAACCATTTAAATGTTTGCAATTGAACGAGTCCTGGTTCGTTTAAAAATACGGCAACCAACTAGGTATTCGCAAAAAAATCATAGTACATTTGTAAAATTAGGATATGACATGTAAAAGCCAACAATGGTTGCTCTGCCATAAAATACAATCAAACCAAAAATTAATGTTAAACAGCAATACTTGAAACCATTTAACAATATTTACCCAACCCCTCAACTCGGGCAGGATATTACACAAGGTCAATTTTTAGCGGAGTTTAACAGGTTTGAATTCAGAGTTTTCCTTCTCGTAGACTAGTTGTCTCACCAAGGCTGAAGAACCTAGTCTGCCCTACTATTTACCCATAGCTGGAGGGAGAATAATTGGATTCATACCTTTCTCAAGGGTATTAGTGCGATGTGAAATGAGTCTCATTTTAGGGCATCTGGGGAGGAGTAATAGTTAGCTATGTTGACAAGCAAACATTTACGTGTGGGTTCGAGTCTCATTGTGTGCCCCTTTCATACGGTCTGATGTCATGTTATATAATTACGCAATGATTTTTTTATATCAATCATTTTTCGTTAATTATATTTTATCATTCAGTTTGGTTGGGCTTTGAACTATTCGGCTATTAGTGCAGGTGAACACACCTTGAGTACAGTTCACGCTCGCGCACAGAGGATATGACAATCACAATTGTCATAATAAACCCCAGATAGGAAATGGACTGGAGTGTGAATGACGTGTTGCCCGAAAGCCATGGGCTGAGAATTTGGGGAATTTGAAAAATACTATCAGTTGGAGACAAGATGCCGAATTGAGAGCGAACGGTGGACAGATGGCTTTGGGCTCTCAGTGACCTACGGTTGTGCAACCCAGCCACGATGAGAAAGAAGTACTGCTGGGTCAATATAGCAGTCTGTCCCCGTCTCCACCTCATCTTTCACACACAAGCAACATCAACCCTTTCGAGAATAAAGTGTGAGAGATATACTTTTATAAAGAAGTGTATTCGTTCGTTCATTGAAGTTCGTCATTATGTTTGATTGTTTCTGCATATTTGCGTATATGCATACGTATTTATTTGTATATGGATGTGGCTATACAACAGTCATACCTAAGCAAAAAGCTTAGCAGATTACCAATGGGTTGAAACCTGAACTAGCAAACCTTCATGAGCAAAAAAAAAAAATCTTAATAAATTGCTATAAGAATTCCGTTTGGGTAATCGGGAAAAACGTTTTTGAACTCTTGGAATAATCCTAAATAGATTCTGATAAGAATGTTTTTTTTATCCGGGTGTTCTACAATGATCAACATATTTCTATATCTCAGAATCATTATAAGTGGTAATAATGACAACAAACCAAAGAGATCATTTACTCATTTTAACTTTTACTATTTGTAGATTTGTTTATGGCTTTATTCATAACCAAAATGTGGTAAATCTTTCCTAGAAGTAAGTTAGTGTAGAAAAAAGCATTGTATGATTTTTCGTGTTGAAAATCAAAGAAACGTTAAAGCAATCATGAAATCCAATTTATTCACTTTTAAAGTGCTGTTTCAAAAGAGATATACGTTAAGTGGTTTCTCACTTCACTCAGAATTGAGGTTCAGGAATTGCTCGTATTCAATCAAAATTTGTACTGGCTACGGAAACAAAATTTGGAATATTCTAGTATAATAA
>OY757931.1:16241597-16269097 GCA_963585895.1 Sepioteuthis lessoniana | reverse complement strand
GTTATTTAATGCCAAAATACACACACACACACACACACACACACACACATATATATATATATATATATATATGTGTGTGTGTATATATATATATATATATATATATATATATATATATATATATAGGTATTCTCAATCCAGTAAATCCGGAGTGGGGAAAAAATTCCATCAGGACAAATAGTTTATTTGAATTTCGAATATTTAAATAATCCTGGTGAAGAGCTCAATGTAAATAAATTGCTAGTGCAAATAATATCATTTCAAGAAAAAAAAAAAACAATATTCGTCATATTAGGATAATAAATTTATTTCCATCCTGTTAAGAGCATAGATATGAATCAAAGTTGGATCTGATAAAACTCTGTTTAAAATTATTTTAGAGTTTTTCATTTATATCAATGCTCTTAACAGGAGGGAAATAAATTTATTATCCTAAAGTCACCGAATATTGTTTTTTTTCTTGAAATAACACACACACACACACACACACACACACACACACACACAGACATATATATATATATATATATATATACATATTGAGTATATGATTTGTAAACAGATTTAGCAGATACATACAGTTAAATGACCAAACAATTAAATTTCTAACAATTCAATTTAGCATTAGTCAACAAAGTTAAAAGTTTCTAAGCATTGCTATGTAACGGCAACAGTTCAATCATTTATTTACACCCATTAAAGTGATTAAACAGTTATATTTGAAACAATTCAATTTATTATAAATCATTTCTTTGTAGTCAGTTTAAATGTCAAACTGTTCTACTTGACACAGAGACAGGACCCTGTCACGTGTTTCCACTCCGGGTTAGAGTGACCAGGGCAATGAAGGGGTACCCCGCATTTTCTAAAGTATTACTAGAGGCTCAATATTAGATTGTTTTGTGTCATACCAGTACACTCGTTGGTGGGTTTGTTGGTTGATTGGTTATTTTGTTTTACGGCGTATCAACCCTTTCGGG
Organism: Sepioteuthis lessoniana; assembly: GCA_963585895.1. Lineage (NCBI taxonomy): Eukaryota > Metazoa > Mollusca > Cephalopoda > Myopsida > Loliginidae > Sepioteuthis > Sepioteuthis lessoniana. The sequence continues at coordinate 16,268,117 of OY757931.1, read as the reverse complement.
TTATTTAATGCCGAATTAGATTTCAAACTATTCAGTTTTGTGTAAGTATAGTTTTTGTTTACAAACAGTTACAAGCCAAAACAGTTCAGTTAAATGTCGAAGTTCTATTTCAAACCCTGCAGGTTGGTATAAGCACACAGTTTATTTCCATTTGACCGATAGATAAGACCGTATCAGATTCTACCACTCCAGGCCATAGTGGACCTGGGTGCGATGGCAATAAAGTAAAGTTAAAAGTAAAGTTGTCTCGCTTAGTCGAGGGCGACCCGAAGGCTCTCTTTTCAATAGCTACCACACCAAGGTGTAGGGGATGGTGCTACTCCTTTCCCGATATTGCTCCACTTTACCCTTGATCCTAACCTTATAATGCTGAGTGTTAAGCAAAGTGGAATCATGTACTATTTTTTGTGTCTTTGGTATAAATCGACCTGGAATTGAACCCGTCTCCCAAACCATTGGCGAATACTCTACTCCTTAGGCCAATGGCCCGGTCCTTTACATCAGTCATTTTGGTTTTGTTTTGATTATAAAAAGAAGCATTATTAGTATTTACCAATCAAATGAGATTTAGATTAATATTTCATTAGTAAATTTAGAATTTGATTTTAATTTTCACAAAAAAATTATCAGTTTGATTTTTATCGAATGAATTTTAAATGAAGCTTGATTTTTTCTTCTTTTTTTAACAATTTGCATTTTTTATTTTCTGTTCGTGAAATGCTTGGTGACCTGCTAGTCGATTATAAATATATTTGTCGGTTCTTCAGAACTACAAAAGGGGGTGTCCTCGTGGTGTAATGGTTAAAGCGATGGACTGCGGAATCGTAGTACGCGAGTTTGTACTCCAGTCGCGCTATTACGTTCTCTTTCGGGCAAATACCCTTGGGAAAGGTATGAACCCCCTTATCCTCCCAGCTGGGTTAAATAGTACCACTACTAGGAGAATGGCTTTGGCATTAAATAACCTACAAAGGTTGATATGCCATTAAATAAAGAAACGGAACAGAACTACAAAAATACTCGCGATACCGTATGTATTGAAAAGAATTCCAAACACAAAATGAATTAGAATTAGGTGGCAGACAAAACTTTATTATCAATAACTATGTAAGTAGCATCATATTTCCGTCTTGGTCGGAAAACAATGCCCGTCATTTTGACCGTTCCTCTCCAGGTTTCGCTCAATAGCATCGCTATTCTTATTAAACGATTTGAAAACAGATTAGCGTTTTCTCCAAGGAAGTTAAAATTTTCGGTTTATCTACTTGGGCGGCAAATTTTTATAAACGGTCCCTTGTGTAGGAATATTTTTTAACATAATGAATTTGGAAAAAAGATGGCATGCGTTGAGAAAAAAAACCCCATGAAAACAAAACAAAACAAAAGCATTGGCTGTTTTTAAGGAATGGTCGAGCCGGCCGCTAGGGAAATAAAGATTATGCATTATGCATATTATTTTTTGGCTGATGGCATTTTATTGATTATACAATGAGTGGAACTTAAGCAAGAAATCCTCAACAGATTCGCATTTGACTAAGGGTAAGGTCAAAAATATTCTTTGACAACACTCTTCGATAAACAAATAACTGATAAATAGATCAACAAAATTTAATATGAATTACACAAGTTAGAACATGTTGTAATTAATATTTATAACCAATAGTTTGATCACATATCGGAGAAACCGAGAGTCACAATGCGCTCTTGACACTGTCTCCACTGTCGTAACTTCTACATTTGGAAAACTATATATATATATATATATATATATATATATATATATATATATATATAGACAAACACTACTAAATTTGTCATTAAATGATATATACCAAGACAACCAGGCCTCCTGGCGTGAAATTGTCAGTAGCAATCATAACTGTCTGTAATACCAGTGAAGAGTTAATGAATTTTTATCTTTACATTAACAGTAATATATATATATATATATATATATATATATATATATATATATATAGTCAGCCAGGTTTTGATCCCAGCTTCGAGAATCTAGCCAGTCTAGCCACATTGAAGAGTTCTGATAAAATGAAACAGTCTGTCTGTGGATGACAATATATATATATATATATATCAATTCTCGAGTATCGGCTGAAAATTCATGGCTGAAAAATTCTCAAGATCACGTCATATCCGCTGATAATGATGTTTTTGAGAGATAAGTTCGTTGAACAGTCATACCGCTGGATTTAGTGAGTAGATCGCAAGAGGGACTATGCTAAAAACTAAACCTCGTGTGGTCAGATAGATACATATATATATATATATATATATATATATATATAGGTATTCTTCAATTCAGTAAATCCTGAGTAGGGAATAATTCCGTCAGGGCACTGAAATTATTCAAAATTCTAATATTTAGATATTTCTGCACAAAAGCTCTATGTACATAATATCACTGTGCAAATATACGTTCCTGAAAAAAAAAAAAACATAATTCGTTCACATTAGAATTATAAACTTATTTCTATCCTGCTATGAGCATTGATATGAATCAACAACTCCAAAAAAATATAAAAGGACTAGTTTAGATCTAACATGAAGATAAATGAATACAGCCAGAATGGAGATGGTCACAGGAGGAAAAGGTAGGGAAGGAGCCTTTTCTCATTAAATATCACTTCCGGTCTCTTCTCGTTTCTAGTTGAGACAGTAACAACATAATGAGGAAACATACATTTTAATCAAATTTTTACAATAATTTAAACTTCATTTTATAGTAACTCTTTAGGTTTAACAATAAAATAAGGAATTACAACAAAATTAAATTATTTTATTCCAAATAAACATGAAAAGCAAAGACCAGAATTTAATCAATTACATTAATACATATCTTAAACTCCAACCTTAACTAACGTCATTCACTCACCACCCTCTTTTTTTCTTTTTGAAACGTACTTACGCTTCACCCTACACCTTGGTGTAGTAGCTATCGAAAATGGAGCCTTTGCATCACCCTCGACTACGGTCGCTAACTTCACTCACTTTTATAGTAGTTGTAACTTGTGTCTACAAGAAAAAATACAAATTACGTTATACTCTGATCCAGATGAATTATTAAATCAGAAATGGGGTTTAATGGCTTGATGTAGGCATAGAAATAAATCTAAATGAGAGCTGAAAATCTAAGATAATAATTAATTAACTAAAAGAATATTATTGAATTGGGATAGATTAAGTAAAGTAATGAAAAGACCTCACCATGTAACTTATATATAGGTATTATTCGGTCCAGTTAAACCGGGGTTGGGAGTAATTCCATCGGGACAAAAAGAAAAAGCATTACAGTATCTATTCTGAATTATTTTATCCATAAGATCTGTCCAGTTAATTTTTTTTTCGTGTTTTTGATTTATATCAAAAACACATAACAGGATGGAAATAAATTTATAATCCGGTTTTGAGACCAGTTTTGTTTTTTTCTTAAAGATCCATACATACATACATACATACATACATACATATATATATATATATATATATATATATATGTGTGTGTGTGTGTGTGTGTGTGTGTGTGTGTAAGGGTAGGCTGAAATGTTATATATAAATGTTATATATATAAATGTTATATATAAGGCTGAAAAGTTATATATATATATATATATATAATGGGAGAGAGATAAAAAGACAAAGAGAGAGAGAGAGATAGAGAGAGAGAGAGTGAGAGAGAGAGAGTCGGGCGAAAAGAAGATGTAAGAAATATATGAGTATTCCCTTTTAATTTTTATCTTTTAATAGTTTTCATCTAGTTTGAACCTACATCATTTTTAGGAGAAATATTTTCCTTGGTAATTAGTTACAGACCCGTTCTTTCACAAGATTGTCTTTGGCATAAAATAACCCCAGAAGGTCGATATGCCATTAAACAAAAAACCATACCAACCTCAATAAAAATCAACGAATGATTCCTTTGGACCTTTTTAAAACGAATAGCGTCTAAAAATTCTTTCAAATTAATGAAAATCCATTTATACTCGAGCTAAACTTGTCCCAGCTCACATTCATATGTGAAAACCATTACCGATGTTTCTGAACAAAGAAAGAGCATTATTTATAGAATTTTTTGAATTGGATATTTCTTGAATTAGAGAAATTGTAAAACCCAAATGTAATTTAGAAACAAAAAATCCTTGACATATACATATTTGCCAACCCCTCCGCTCGGGCATGATATGACCCAAGGTCAATTTTTAAGCGGAGATTAACAGGTTGTAATTCAGAGTGTTCCTTCTCCTAGACTAGTTGCCTCACCAAGGCTGAAGAACCTAATCTATTTACCCATAGCTGGAGGGAGAATATTTGGATTCATACCTTTCCCAAGGGTATTAGTACTATGTGAAATGCAATCAGTCTCGTCCGGGATTTGAACTCGTGTCGCCGTGTCCATTTCCTACAACGATAACCATTACACCACGAGCACCTCAAAAAGCAAATTATGGTCACAAAAAATGTTTGTCATCGAAAAGCTTTTATATGATAACGTGGTCATTTATTTATATGATTATTTGGACATTTTTTCTTCTAAATATTTAACTGATCAAAAATCATTTGTTTGTGACCCAAAAGCATTTTTTATGATCAATTAGCCTTTAAATTATCGAAAAGTGTTTGCAGTCAAAAAAACATTTTTTCTATTTATCTGACTTCCTCATTAATTCTGTATGGAAAAAAAATCTTGTTTTCTAATGAATTTCAGAGACTTCAAATGATTTCTGAGATTAACATTGTGTCGTAGGTGCTGAAACACGTGGTCAAGTCAATATTCATAGAAACAATAAGATCTTTGGTGTGCTTTGATTATTTGTTTGGGTTTTATGGCATATCAACCATTACACCACGGGCACCTCCTAACATATCCTTGACATATATGACAACGTAAGTCGTGCGTAGACGATGAATTGGTCAACTTAAGAAAATTCAAAGTAAAAGGCAATATATTTGTGAGCTAATTAGAGCGACGCTGGAATAATGTAGTAATTTTAGCATAAGCAATGAAGGAAAAATATATGCATCGATCTATGTTGATTTGCTATATTAAGAATTCATAAAAGCGAGTCACATGATTTCAGCGGTAAAACTGGAAGTTCCAATTGGAACACAAATGAGTTCAACAAAATTAGACCAGAAATACACTGTGCGATCCAGTTTCGAACTTACTGAGATACATGAGATTGCTCGGAATATTATTAGAGAGAAATTATGAGGTTTCAAAAATTTCATTTTAGGATTTAAAAATTAGATATAAACGTTTGTTAATATGGCCCGATCGGCTGGAGCTGCGGAAGACACTGACTGCATCTTTGCAGAGGGGTAAGACTCGTTAAACGAGTGTCCTGTTATTTAACTCTAAACAATATGTTGGTGAATCTCCAGTAATGTTGGAGTCTCGGGGGATGAAGAGTACCCCTTTATTGCTATCTATCTCAGATCCACTTTGGTCAGAGTGGTAGTACCTGACAGAGTCCTATCTATGGGTCAAATAGAACAAAATTGACTTTGAAATAGAACTGCTTTGACATTTAAACTGCGTACTTATACTAATCTGAATTGTTTGAAATTGAACTGTTTTTAAATTCAACAGTGTGAAATGAAAAAACTTTATTCATGATTTACGAAATTGTTTTAAATGGAATTGTTTATATGTATGAAATAAATTTGGCGTGAAATGACGTCCAATGGTTAATGTCATAAAAGAAGCTGAACCAAATCAAACCTTTTCTTTATTGTATCCAGCAAGAAATATTTGGTTATAAGGGTAAAAACCTTTCTTTTAGACAAAATAGATTAATCAATTTACTAATTTTAACTATTTTAGCTAAGAAGTACGGTAATGTTGTTCGTTATATGCACTAATTTAGATTTTTTAAATACTGTTTTTCATTTTTTTTTTTGCACACAATCTCATCTAATATGAATTGTTTCTAAAGAAAGCTATTCGACCCATAAATCATACTGTAGCAGGTTCTACCAATCCAGAGCTGAGTGGACCTGGGAGTAGTAGCAATGAATGGATGCTTTACACAGCTCAGGTTTCCAGAATTTTTGCCTCATCCTCAAACAAAGATAACTCGAGCAGAAACTAAACCGACAATGTTAATTCCGAATCTGTTCCTGAATTATACTAGCATATCAGACCTATGTAAAATGTACAACGTATTCAAGAGGTTGACCCGAAAAAAGCAATTCATAACTTCTATCTAAACTTGGCATTATGAAAAACTCTGATCTCAGTAGAACTACTTCATTTTATAATATGTACGTCATATACCAATAGTTGATTTTAAAAAAAAAGTCTTCTATTCACGAACAGAATAATACATTTGTTGAATGTCCATAAAGAATATCTTCCTTCCAATTTACTGACTTAATGAAAAAGGTATATTACAATTACTTCGACGTCAAACTAGGGGATCCGGATAAGCCATTCGCTCCCTACGCTTGCTGTAAAATATGTGAGGAAAACTTGCGGGATTGGAGGAATTGTAAAAAATTAGAGTATGCCATTTGCCTTTGCAATGGTCTGGAGGCAAGGAAAAATTCACATTACGGATTGGTATTTCTGCATGATAAATCTAAAAGGAATAAATTGCAAACAATAAGCAATATATCCAGTACCCCGATGTTCCTTCTGCTATAAGACCAATCCATCATGGCCCAGATCTTCATGTTCCTGAGCCAGATGGTAACGTGGAATATAACATTAATACCAAGCATAGTGACATGACATGTTGCTGGGGATGATGCATACAAGCCAGGAGAGGACGACCAGACAGTACTCCTGACACAAGCAAAACTCTAAGACCTGACACGAAACCTGAACCTTTCAAAGGAATTTGCTGAGCTGCTGGGTTAACTTCTCGAAGAGAAACATCTTTTGGCGCCAAGAATAACGTTCTACGGGTATCGATACCGTAAGAAAGAATTACGACAGTTTTTCACGTTCAATGATAAGTCATCATTGGATTATTGCAACAACAATTCTAGAATGATCAAGTCAATCGGCTTTGAGTATGATGCTACAAAATGGAAACTTTTTGTTGACTCATCTAGTAGAAGTCTCAAAGCAGTTCTTCTACATAATGGGAATAGTTTTTATCTTTCCCTATTGAATATTCAGTACAAATGAAAGAAACTCACAACAGCATGGTTTGTTTGTTGTCTGCTGTTAACTACCAGGAACACAAATGGTTGACTGTCGAGATTTTTGGTGGTTGGTCCTAGGGTGCCAAGGTAGATACCCAATTATCCTTCTTTTATGTTTTTGTCGGACAGCCCGGCTGAGGACCAACATCATCCTGGACAAGAGTGATCGTCAAGACAAAAGGTGTTGTATAGCCACATACAACTGCACGTGTACATTTTCAAATATACACTTAGATGCGGAAACATCATTAACCGGTAATGACGATTTCAATAACGAACGAATACACTTCTTTATAAAAATATAAATATCTCACACTTTATTCTCGAAAGAGTGATGTTTATTGTGTGTGAGAAATGATTGGAGACAAGGACGGGCTGCCACATTGACCCAAGTTCTTCCACTCGACCATAGCAGCACCTCTTTCGCATCTTGGCTAGAGTTTCTCAACCGGGGGTCACTAAGGGTCCAAAGCCCTCTGTCTGAAGTTGGTTCTCACTTTGGCATTCAGTCTCCAACTGACTCGAACTGCTCGGGCACCTGATTATATTATTTTCTAACGTCCACCTGCTTCCGCTGTTCTCCCGCTTATTTACACTGGTGCATCTCTTGATTGACGGTTCGGTAGAGGGTCAATATATAACAAAGGTACATAACATTCAGTCTCACCCCGAACCGACCAAACACTGCTTCCATCCTTACATACAAAGTTAGGTTTAGGCGTAATGAAGAACTTTGCGAATGCAATGGACCGGGAAGTCAACGGGTTTCCTATCCTCCAGAAGTGCCCACGTATAAGCAAGGAGAAACTCAAGGCCGGTATATTTGACGGCCCTCAAATAAGATAACTCATGAAGGACCCAATGTTTGTAAAGCACTGAGTGAAGCTGAACTGTCCTCTTGTAAGTCACTGAAGTCAGTAGTTACAATCATGATAGGAAATCAACATGATAGGAAATCAACTAAGAAAGGAAAATTGAAGGCTACAAAAGAGTGTCTGCTAACTCGTGGCATGAATGTCAGTCAAACTGCACTTTTTGCCGTCACCCTTGAACCATTTTCGAAAGGACTGTGGAAATTTGAGTGAAGAGCAGGGTGAACGCATTCATGAGTACATTCGCATTATGGAAGAGCGCTACCAAGGCTGGTGGAATGTAAAATTTCTTGCTGGCTACTGCTGGTGCTGGAAATGGAATGCAGTAGCAGCCAAACATGTGAGGAAATCCATGAATAACTTCTTTTAAGTATTTTTTTAGTTTACTAAGCCCAGTATAAACTTTTTGCGAATATATCAGTCCTGAATTTAGCAATATTTGTTTAATTCAACAAGAAAATAAGTTATTATACTGTTCTATACATTTCAAGTGAGAGCTTGTGTCTTAGAAATTTAATCTAATTAGAACAAAATTATGATTTTTGGATTCAGCGTAAAAAACTGCATTAAAATCAGCTACTCTATATTCAACCTTGAAGACATTGCAAGCCAGGATTATAGAAATCAATTAGAATTGATATTCACATTGAAGTGAATATTCATCTCGGAAACAATAATAAATAAGTGAAGGATGGCCAACACCTGATTGCGAAGACGAAATATTTGATTGATATATAGATAAAAACGATCTAGACAGAAGTATAAAAAAGTCAATGGTTATATAAGTTTGCGTGTATATGTGTTTATAAGTATTTATTGGGATGCATATACTTACATACAACACATGCCTGTTTCATTAATCACATACGGATGTTTATTCCCCAACACACAGATTTACTCTCTTTCACACACACACACACACACACACACACACACACACACACACACACACACACACACATATATATATATATTCGTAAACTTGAACTTATACATATATATATATATATATATGGATATTTTATAAGGAATTGAACGTATTATATATATAGAGAGACAGACAGACAGAGAGACAGAGAGGGAGAGAAAGAGAGGATTGTAGAGAACGGGAGAGAGAAAGGGGAGTACATAAATATACCCAAACAAAGAATATATATATATATATATATATATATATATATATATATAAAATTTATATTTTGATCAGTAATACATATATTTCTACAAACACAGACATTCACAGACACATACACACATATTCCCACAATATATATATATATATATATATATATGTATATATATATATATATATGTATATATATATATATATATATATTCTATCATGCACTATATATATATATACTTATACACACTAATACACCCAGACAAACATGAACACACACAAGCACACACATACACCAACTCACTTATTTAGATAGATAGATTGATTAATAGACAGATAGACACTCTTCTGTATTTTGAAATAAATGTAAATTCCCTGGTATACGTATACATATTTGCATACGCATATGAGACAATTTCACAAATTATCTGCACTAACACCACCCAAAAGCATTTGCAACTCCATAAAAACGGTGTGTGGGTGGGAATTCAGTAACAAAGTAACAAATACTCCAGAGAATGAGTCGCAAAAATAAAAAATAAAAAAAGAAGAAAAACGAAACAACGAAAAAAAAAAAAAAGAAAATACAAGACAAAAAAAAAGGGAAAAATTACATCATGTGTCGTATTTATTCTTGTAGCTGTGGGAAAAATTTCGCACAAAATGCCGGGCAATTTTCCTCCATCTTAAAATATCGCCTGAGTGTTTTGTCATTTGTAATCGGCGTGCTCAGCGCCATCTGTCGACCAGGATAGGAGCCAGGGGCAAGTCATTGGAGTGGAGGCGCTGTTTGACATCACTCCCTCGGGTCCGAAATAAGCCATTGAGTTGCTCTCAAATGTTTTCTCCAACCCCCGACCCTCTATGTTTTCTCGCTGGAATATGGGTGGGGTTGGTTGGGATTGCAGTGAAGAGAAGAGAAGAGAAAAGAAAGCGTTTTCGATTATTTCTATTGATTTTTTAATCGTGTTTACGGCTTAGTTCCTTAACAACAGCAACCTCACGAATCCGACAACAGCAACAATAATAACAATAATAAATGTCAATAAAAACGATGGCACAAATCAAGATAATAACATTTTTGTAACCATCATGATGATAGTCATTATTCATATTAGAGGAGTTACCGTGTTGAATGATGATAATACCATTCACTTTCATATATAAAAATGTAATCCCCATATTGTAATGGCTAAAGTGCTAGATTCACCTTCGTAGCAAGTTCGAACCTCAGTCGCGCTATTACGTTCACTTTCAGACTGATACCCTTGGGAGAGTTAGTGAATCCACATATCCCCCAGATATTAAATTGCATCAACGCTGTTCCTCTACAAGGATGGCTATAGCTTTCACTAACCCTCGAAAGGTGGTATGCCATAAAAGAAAGAAATCAAATCACTATATCGTTGACTGCTTGCAAGAATAAATATTTTCCCTGAAAACGTCAGCAAATAGATTTTGCCATTGTTCTTTTTAGTAAATTCATAATGAATTTGCATGAAGTATGTATTTCCAAATCGAAATTTAATGGTGATGGTAAGTCCTGAAGCTTTGGAAATGTGAAGTACATATTCACTGCCATTATTCCCAGGTCAACTCATACCCACGGTAGTACACTGTCGTTGGCTCTCATCTATTGGTCAAATAAAAATAAGTAAAGTTATGACCTTACTCGAGAGTGACCCGAAGGTTCCCTTTTCAATAGCTACCACACCGAGGTGTAGGGAAGAGTACCACTCCATTCCCTGAATTGCTCCACTTTACCCTTGATCCGTACCTTACAATGCTGAATGTTATGCAAGGCGGAATCAAGCACTTTTGAGTCTTTGGTATGACTCGACTTGGGATTGAACCCCGGTCTCACTGGCCATTGTCAAACATCCGACGCATTAGGCCTATGGCCCGGTTGGTCAAAAGGAACCGGTTTAATCGTGTGACACTGCAAATAATTCATAGTTATTCGATAAATGTATTAGTTGGTTTGGTTTCTTTGTTTTTAATGGCATATCAAACTTTGTGGGTTATTTGATGCCAAAGCTATTCTCCTAGAAGAACAGTGGTGGTGCTATTTAACCCATAGTTGGGAGGATAAGGGGGTTCATACCTTTCCCAAGGGTATTTGTCCGAAAGTGAACCTAATAGCGCGACTGGAGTTCGAACTCGTGTGCTGCGATCTCGCAGACCATCGCTTTAACCATTACACCACGGGGACACCCCCAAATTTATTAGTGTTCCATAGTAATACTTAAAATCACTTAAAAATATGCAGGCAAATAATTAATATTAAAATAGAATTATAAGTTTTGGATAACATTACTTGAAATCATTTAACACTATGCAAATTACGTTCGAAAAAATGTCACCTACAAACTATTCACTCACAAATCGAAGATATATATATATATATATATATATGATGTGTTCGTGTTGTAATGGTTACCTTTGTTGGAAATGAACGCAGTTATCTGAGTTCAAAACCTGTACAAGTCTGTTTACATTCCCCATACCTCTTATACACTTGGGAAAGGTATGGACCCAGCTATTCTCCCCAAACCTATGTTTGGTAATCAGTAAGACAGAAAAGAATTTTAAACCTGGGTATAGCAACCAGTCTAGAAGAAAGAGAACTCTGAATTCAACCATGTTAAATTCTGCTAAAAAATAAACCTTGAGTCGCATCCTGCTCCTGTGGAGAGGTTTGTTGAGTTTTGCCAAAGATTTTTAAAATGGTACTTGATGCCTCGTTGGTTAACACCCAGCATTATAAGATACAGGTCAAGAGTAAAATGACGTAATCTGGGAAAAGGAGTAGCGCCCTTCCTTACACATCGGTGTAGTGGCTAATGAAAAAGGAACCTTCGGGTTATCCTCAATTATGGTCGCCGACTTTACTTTGTATATATATATATATATATATATATATACACACACACACACACACACATATATATATATATATACACACACACACACACACACACACACACACACATATATATATATATATAAACAGGATTAGGCAAAAATGCCTAACAGGGGTTGATATGCCATCAAATGAAACAAACCAAGCTAAAGAACTATCATAAATTATGCAAAGGAAATCAACAAATATTCAATATCACTCCATTGTAGAGAGAGAAAGTATTTTAGATATTAAATTCAAATGCTTCACGAGATACAACCTTCGCTGCTTATTTAATGCCAAAACCATGCTGTCGATAAGCAGTCATCTTCATTATCAACACTTGCTGAGTAGCACAGAGTTCTATCACCATCCGTCCTCATCATCCATCATTCTTGGAAGGACCTATAGATTGCATCCCGTCTCCCTACACAGTTGATAGATGTATGTCTTTTCTGGTTGGCAAACACTGTCTAGTCATGAGTAGGAGTCCATAAGAGAACATCACTTTTGTATTTGTTCTTATTTCTCCAGTAGTGTTCTAGATGTCTTGTTTGTCTTACTTGCTTTGCAGATAGCATTCACATTTCATATCTAGCCTTTTCTTTATGCGTTCCATTTACGTCCAAATGGTGCACCCATGCAGCGGTATTGACACCGTTGTAGCTTGAGGTGGTACCCGGGGTGTAATGGTTATCGTTGTAGGAAATGGACACGGTGACACGAGTTCAAATCCTGGACGAGACTAATTGCATTTCACATAACACTACTACCCTTGGGAAAGGTATGAATCCAGTTATTTTCCCTCCAGCAATGGGTAAATAGTAGGACAGGCTTTGTTCTTCAGCCCTGGCAAGGCAACTACTCTAGGAGAAGAAAAACTCTGAATTTAAACGTTAAACTTTTCTTAAAAAAATTGACTTGTGTTATATCCTGCCCGAGCGGAGGGGTTGGTAAATATAGATACCGTTATAGCTTGGAGGACATCCCGTTTTCTTTCATAAGAAAGATCAGATTTTTTTTCAGATTGATAACCTGTTGATAGCAGTCCACGTCTTAACAAGACCTACGTGAACATCACTTTCAGTAGATGAGATATTGCTATCGAGTTATGGGAACTTCTCAACTAATATCAGAGGCTTGCCACATAAAGTGGAGATGACTCCTTTGTTATGGTACCATTAAAGAAATGGGAAGATTGGTGGTTTCTTTTTTTTCCCCCAGTACATTAATCCGAAACTGATGAAATAGCGCGACTGGAATTCGAACTCGCTAAGTATAATGTCGCGGTCCAGCCCTTTAGCCACTACAACACGAAGATATTATCTATATTTTAAAGGAAAAATTGCACAAAAACCTTGGATATACACAAAAAAAATGTGAATTGATGTGGAAATTTTCGGTCGAATTCTATAAAAAATAGAATAAAAATTTAATTTTATATGAAAAGGATAAAATCTTTCAAAAGCCCGACATTTTCTGATTTTTAAATGAAAAACCTTTTTTTAAAAAATACAAACTGAATACATCGTAATGTAGTTAATCTCTGTTTAATTGTTTGTTTGTTTTTTAATTTCCTGGAAGATGTGCGTCATGAGACTGTGTAACCAAAATAAACACTCATTCCGGCAAAATAAAAATCTTTTTATCGGCCCACTCTACTCTGGACACAATGTGACACAAGGTCACATTTTAGGCAGAAGACTTCCCGAACATGAACGCATGAACAAGGGCACTGCTGAATAATGATCTCAAACGACTCATCATTCTACGCCTCATGCATCAGGCAATGAACCTGACCCTTTCCCTTTTAGACAAGGTTGCAGCTGTTGCCTGAAGGACATCCCCTTGAAACCAAGCTCTTCAATGTGTCAGATGGAAGCGAGCTTAGTGGCCTCAAACAAGTTTTCAAGTAGCCCGCTATATAACTAAAGAAAAATAACGATTTTCTTAATGGATTAACAGAAGGCCTCGTGGCGTAGTTATTAATATACTTGACTGTAACACCGTTAAGAGCAAGTTCGAGCTCCGTTTGCATTATCGTGTTCGCTTTTGTACCTAATACATTTGCTAAAGTTTTAAAGCTACTTATCTTTTAGTTATGGGTTATATAATTCAACTACTGTTCTTTTCCAAGAATAGCTATGAAATTATACGAGGTGAATACGATAAGTTTCCCGAATTTTTTCGTATGGGCACTTTTATTGATAGTACACACATGAAACTCTAGTCCCTTTCCAAGTAATCTCCCCCGGCAGTAATGCACTTGTACAGTTTTAACAACTGGTGGAAGGCCCCATGGAAGTCCTCTTCTGTGAGTGTGTCAATGACCTTCGTCACAGCCTCTTTCATCTTCTCAATTGTCTCATAACGACAGCCTGTGAGCTTAGGGAATAAACAAAAGTCACAGGGAGCAAGGTCTGGACTATTGGGAGGCTGAGGAACTGTCTTGGTGCCCATCTTGGTCAAATAGTCTGTGACTAGGATGGAGTTGTGGACTGATGGAAATGCTACTGACCAGATTTTAAGAGTGCTGGCCTCTTCCGCCTGAATCTCTTGGTGAACTCCCTTAAAACCTCAACATAGTAACCCTAACCCTAACCCTTTGGCCTATCAACTCTGGTGTATTGACTTCCTTACTCCTCTCACACCTCTTATCATCCCTCACAGACTCCCTGCCTTCCTTGAATCTCTTATGCCTCTCAAAAACTGATGCTCGATTCGTGCAAGATGGGCGAAAAGCAGTCTGAAGCATTCCATACATTTCTGTGGCATTTTATCGAAGTTTAGAACATAATTTTATTGCATATCGTTCTTTTTAAGTGTCAGATTGCATTTTTGAAATTAACCATCAGTGACAATCATGCTTTAGTAGGGTTTATTCCAATTCCTGCTGTAGCTGTTCCTTTAAACCGGAAATCATAAAAATTAGTCAGTAAACTCATAAGATGTATAGCAATAAGATACTGAATTTTCAAGAGTCTATGACAATTTGAAATGCCCATACGAAAAAAGTCTGGAAACTTATTGCATGCACCTCGTATATTTTTTGAAGCAACTATCTCTACTTAATAGGATTCATTTAGTTAAACACTCTTATATGGTTGTGTCACGTGATGGCTCACGGAGACGAGGAGGTAGGACTGATGCTGTCCTCCCGTATTGAATGAGAGTATCAAGCAGTCAAAAAGTGACCATTAGGAAAGAATGTGGGTCACGCAGATGTTCGCACCTAAGTGACCTCGGGTCGCCGGACATCGGAAGGGAAAGAGAGAGAAGCCAAATGATTGGCTGGGACCCCAAAACGGAAGTGGGGTTCCCTTCCCCTCAGCGGAAGTAAGGCACAAAAAAGGTTGTTTTTGAGCAAGTCTCGTGGCAGACGGACGATAGCCATTTTACTCCGGGCTAAAGAAAAAAAGACTAACTGAGACACGAAGGACCCCAAGTCCTTCAAGCCAGTATTAAAAACAGTGCAAAGTCTATTAGCCCGTGAAAGAAGAAAAATTCTCCAGTGGAACCCCGTCAAAAAAAATAAGATAAGTAACTTTGGGACATTTTTCCTTTACACCCAAATTTTGTTTACCACTCTCTCTCTCAATTTGAAGAAGGATAAAAGCCAAGAAAAGACATTTATATTCATGGACTATCCTATTATATGTTTTTGACACTTTGAACGTATATATATATATAACCGTAGTAAAGAACCTTTGTATTTTCATTTTACCATGTGGTCTATGTTATTTCATGCTTTCCTTTCAGCTTCTATTCGCCTTATGTTATCTTGCTTAGAACTGTCCTATTAATTCCTAAAGTATCACACGGGAAACCGGAGTTGCCGACTACCACAATATTAATATTATTACGACTAAAACCTATAGGCTCATTTTCTTCCATTATCTCGGGGAAAGAAGAAAGCGACCTGGTGGGTGTGTGATAGTGTGAAATTTGGAACCCCTTGCCAGCGGCGGTCAGTCTGGTCCTAAATTATTCCCTCACGTAATATGCCAGTTCTTATCTGCCTGAGAGAAGAACTCTGAACAGGACTTATTCTGTAGGGGATCAAGTGCCAACCTGCCCCGTCTTCACACGTGCGAAAATAAAGTCCCATTTTGGGATTTTAGTCAATTTGCCGTCACAGTTGCAAGCATTTCCATCCAATACCAATAATTTTCAGACGGGTCATCTATAAAGAGGACACTAACAGTTACTATAAATAGAACTCGGTGGAACTGCGATTGATAGTAATGAAGGGTGACTTTACACACCAAACAGCTCAAGAAGTGTAACCTCACCATCATATGAAGGTTAGTGTCTTACACAGGGTACCCGTTTGGCGGGTTTTTTTACCCCTTTGCAAAGGATTCAGTCGACGTATTTTAAGCCTTGCCTCTTTCGAGAATATAGTATATAAGAATGTAAAAAGATAAAGCCGAAAGTTGTGATTGATCTTAAATCATCGAAGTTAAGCAATAATTCAATTCATTATTCAGGTGGGTGACTAATTACTATGTTGAGAAACAGAAAAGCAACGTGAAAAGCATAAGAAACAATTAAAGTTTGCAGGAGATGGCGTAATGATTATAGACTTAAGAAATAAATTTGGAAATGTGGATTCAAACCCAGCACAATGTCTTTTGTGGTTGACGTCATGTTAAAACTTTGGGAATGGTATAAATCCATCTTTTTACCTTCCCTGATAGGTAAAATTATCGGGAAGACAGTTCTTTTGTTCTTGGTAAGGAAACAAGCCCTGTAGAAGGTAAATACTGAATTAGAACCAGCTTTAATCTGCTTAAAAATTGACACGCCCTCCTGGTAGCGAAATGTGGAATAAACGCACATAGAAATGCAGATAGTTGTTAGGGTAATATTTGTACAAAAAGTAAATATTGATTGAGATGAATATGATTTTAACTGTGTCAGAAGGTTTTGGTTCAGTTTTATTGCATTTCAACCATTGTAGACTATTAAATGCCAAATCCTCTTTATTAAATAGATGATAACATTCATAAATTAGTCTAAACTCATTTTTTGTACGCAGTTGAATAGTTTCAGGTACTGCTATGAATATTTCTATTTATAATGAATTGTTAGCACGCACACAGTCAGATAGTTTGATGTATTTCTATATAAGTAAGTAAAGTAAATTGGGCGACCCTAGTCGAGGGTGAACCGTCGGCTCTCTTTTCGATAGCTACTACACCAAGGTGTAGGGAAGGGCGCGACTCTTTTCCGTGGATTGATTCCACTTTACCCTTGATCCGTACCTTATAATGCTAAGTGTTAAGCAAGGCGGCATCAAGTACTATTTTTTTGAGTTTTTAGTATGACTCAACCTGGGCGATTGCCAAACACTGTAACTATTATACCAATGCCAATATATATAACAGTCACATATTAAGATCAGTCATTGGTTTGCACTCATCTTAATAGATATATATGATATGTAAGATTTAGTTCATCGGTAATTTCATTTTTAAATGAGTTAGAACTAATTTATTTTCTCTCTAGTTTTGCTATTGTTTCTACATAAATAAATGGTTTCAGTTATTGCCATCTAACACTTATAGATCTTTTCGATAATAAACATTTTTTGCACACAGTGAAGTGTTTGCAATTATTTCTATTTAACACTAATTATTCTATTCAACATTACTCATTCATTTGCACAAAGCTGAATGGTTTTAAGTTATGTATCACGAAAAATTCAAATTAACACGAGTCATTTATTTAAACACAGTATAAAGGATTAAACAGTTCTATTTTTAACAATTCACTTTCGCATAAGTCATTTGCTTGCAATTAGTTTAAGCGTGAAACGCTTCTATTTGACCCATAGATAGGACCATATCAAGTGTTACCACCCCGGACTAAAGTAGACCTGGGAGCAATGGAACTGAAGATGGACTCCGCATTCCCCGAAACTCCAGTATTATTGGAGCCTCACTTTCAGATTTTTTAGAGTTCTATCCAGAACACTCGTTTGGGGGCGGTGTTACCTCTCTGTAGAGATGCAATTGCTGTATTTTACAGCCTCAGCTGACTGGGCTAAGTGGATGCAGGGATGGTAACGTCACGATAGAGACGCAGGTGAGACATATACTGATTATGACACAAAGGTCATAAATTAAATAAGGTGAATTCAACCTGAAGATCAGGCAATCAGAAGCACAGTTTAGAGTTGAAACTTTTTCAAGGAAACCAAAAGTCCTTACTTATCACAGAAGTGAATCAGCATGATTATATTTACTTAGAGCTTCATTCGGATTTTTTCTTTACCGGAAAGTCAGTGTGTTTCCACTCTATTACTTGTACTTTCCACTCTAGTCGTAATGAACAAAAAACAAAAAAAACAATGTTTAACCCACTCGTAAAAATAGTTTTGACTAAAATATGCTTCTCGCAACGAACACAACGGACTTCTGCAAATTTTATTGAGTGTGTACGTCTCAGCCACAAAACTCTCATGACATACTTCTGTTAAAACTAAAGCACTCGCTTGGAATTCAAGCTATTTTGAATAGCCTCAAAACAAATATGTTTTGAGGGATCAAAATCATTTAGCACAAAAATCAACTCCAAACAATGCAGAGTTTAAATCTATCAACAAATGTTCAGAAAAAAAAAATTTTTCTTTTTCGAAAAAACTCTATCTATTGCATGACCCTCATATAAATAATTTCCTACTAAAAAAAAATCACTCCTTCTTTATTGTATGACTCTTGTATTAAAATGCCCTTCCTCAATCAAAAACATTCACTAATTCATTAAGTGACCCTCTTGTTAATAAGTCCTTCCAAAATCAAAAAAGTCCGTTTATATATGGAATTATCCTCGTAGCCCCATACCTCGTTATCATCTACAGGGAGGCTGAGGAACTCTCTTGATGCCCATCTTGGTCAAATAGTCTGTGACACAGATGGAGTTGTGGACTGGTGCATTGTCCTGGTGGAAATGCCACTGACCCGATTTGAAGAGTGCTAGCGTCTTCCGACGGAGACTCTTGCTGAACTCCCTTAAAACCCCAACATAGTAAACCTAACCCTAATCCTAAACTTTGGGCCAATCAACTCTGATGTATTGACTTCTTTACTCCTCCCACACCTCTCACCATCCCTCAAATACTCCCTGCCTCCCTTGAATCTCTTACGCCACTCAAAAACTGATGCTCGATTCATGCAAGGTGGTCGAAAAGCAGTTTGAAGCATTCCATACGTTTCTGCGGCATTTTTGTCCAAGTTTAATGCAGAATTTTATTGCATATCGTTCTTCTTAAGTGTCCTCACGTCCAGACTGCATTTTTGGAATTCCCTAGCTGTGACAATCATGCTTTAGTAGGATGTATTCTAATTGCTGCTGTAGCTGTTCATTTGAACCTGAAATCATAAACATTAACCAGTCCTCTCATAAGATGTATAGCCATAAGATACTGAATTTTCAAGAGTCTACGACAATTTTAAATTCCTGTACAAAAAAAGCCTGGAAACTTATTGAAGACACGTAAAACTATTATAAATACAAGGTTTCATGGATAATTATTTGGCAGAGAAGGGAGGTATATATACGATGGTCCTTGCTCCGTCAAAATATGTTAGCCCTTCCAAGGTAAAATAATCACTTTATTTTTTGAATGACGATCGTATTAATATGTCCATTCTCAGTCCAAAAAAGGTTAATTATTTATTGAATGACCCACGTATGTGTACGTCTCTCGTCAGGCAAAACCTTCCCTTATTTATTAAATAACCCTCATATTAATAGTTCTCTATTCGATAAAACAATCCCCTTATTTATTGGATTCCTATCGTATTGATGAGTTTCTTACCAGTCAAAAATTTCCTTTATACATTAAATGACTCTAATATTAAAACGTTCTTTTCATGCAAAAAATTCCCCTTGCTTATTGCGTGAGTATGATTGGTACATCCTCGGTCAAGAATGTTCCCCTTATCTATTAAATGACCCTCGTATTAATAATCTTATCATTTCCCTAATTAATTTAATTGCCCTTCAATTAAACGGTCACTTCTCATTCAAAATAATCCGCTCAATTATTGAGTGAACCTTGTAGTATTGCGTCCCCTTCTGTTAAAAAGAGTCCCCTCATGTATTGAATGACCCTCATATTGATACGTCATTTCTCAGTCAAAATAACATCCTCTAATTTCTGGAAAGACCCTCGTATTATTAATTCCTTCCTCAATCAAAAAAACTCCCTTTTCAATGGACGAAAAATGTTGAACAATATCAAAATATATTAACAATTATAACACTTTAAAACAAAAACAGCATAAAAACTAAAATGAACTTATAATCCATCGGTCTAACTTATTCAACCGAACACACACCCACACACAACTCTGTGGAGTGGCATAAGAGATTCAAGGAAGGCAGGGAGTCTATGAGGGGTGATGGGAGGTTTAAGGAAGTCAAGGAAGTGTGTGTGTGTTCGGTTGAATAAGTTAGACCGATGGAATATAACCTCATTTTAGTTTTTATGCTGTTATTGTTTAAAGTGTTGTTAATTATTTTGATATTGTTCAACATATATATATATATATACACACACACACACACACACACACACACACATATATATATATATATATATATATATATATATATATATATATATATATATATATATATATACAGATGCATACACACATGCTTGGAATGTTCAAAATATCAGGTACAATCACTTACTTTTCCAATGTGTCATTTACTATAAAATTTACGTTTTGTGAATATGTTAACAGCAGTACAATGCTAGCTTTTCTAA
Organism: Sepioteuthis lessoniana; assembly: GCA_963585895.1. NCBI lineage: Eukaryota > Metazoa > Mollusca > Cephalopoda > Myopsida > Loliginidae > Sepioteuthis > Sepioteuthis lessoniana. Next base: position 16,247,271 of record OY757931.1, on the reverse strand, counting down.
TCGTAACTATCGAGATTATTCAACCTTTCTCTATCGGTGCTCGAATGCACTTGTAACGTTCTTTCTAAACCTGGTTATTTCATCACATCTAAAAAAAAACTAAAAAAAAAACAAACAATTACCCATTCCTAGATGGGATAAATCTTTGCCGACTTTGCAACAGAAATCTTGTGGGGCTTCGGGAAGTTATTACCTGGACATAGAATAGAAATCCACTATTCCAAAAAATACTGCTTCTCTACTAGCTGAACAAAAATATCTATTCTGAATGTTAAGTACGATAGCAATGTTTAATTCTTTAAAAAAATCAGGATTTACACTGCAAAATTAGTGAGTGGTTAATTGGTTAAAACGCTAGACTACGGAATCATAGTTAGCGAGTTCGAACTTCAGTTGCGTCATTAGGTTCATTTTCAGCTACGGATTAAATAGTACCATTACTGCTCTTCTGGAAGGATGGATTTGGCATTAAATATATAGATGCTATAAAAATACACACACGAAACATTATTTGTAAGTTATTTTCATCAAATAAATACAAATTGTCATTGATTTCGGTACGAAACTTTTCCATGGATACACAGAGACTTTTCCCCCTATAACATTTTTACAGTTACAAGTAACGCTAATTTGCGAAGCACTAATCCGTCATAACACATTAATTTGCATCACACTAATCCGTCGTAACCATGAGATACAGCGGCATCTTATCTTTCCTTGAATCTATTATTTTCCGACAACGATATATCAATAGAAAAGAACCCAGTCTGACATACAATTGAAACATACGTTGTGCATTGAGTTACCGAAACTGTGTTATCACCCTGGTTGGTGGCTGATGAGGATAGGGTATCGCACGTGCTTTCACACGTTGTATGATGAAAAAATACAATTGAAAGATACGTTGTGCATTCAATCGGTGTCCAGACGTTTTTTGTACAGGCATTTAAAATTGTCAGAGACTCATGTAAATTCAGTAGGTTATTGCTATACATCTTATGAGATGACTGACCAGTTTTTATGATTTCAGGTTCAAATGATTTCAGGTTCAAATGATTTCAGATTTCACATTGAATTGCGAACGCCCTCCTCCTACAACGATAATCGTATTACTAAGTGCGTTGCTTAAAAAAGTAACATAGTAATACGGGTCACATGTACACATTAATTTCTATCCGCTGTAATAAACATATTGGGTTAATAAATATCAGTCCGGGCCAGTCCTAGTGGATTAATGGCAAAATTTCTGGACTGCAGCCTTGAAGTAAGCGATTTTGAATTCAGTTTAATGTACACTTTCGAACGAATATCATTAGGAGGGTATGTCATCATGTTATGGAGTAATTAGTATCACTCCTGTTCATTCACAAGGATGGCTATGCTATTAAATAACCCACCAAGGTTGATATTCCATTTGAACCATGAAGCCCAAACCAAATATTTGAACCTTATTATTTCTACATCCTTCGAACTGGGAGTCTTAAAATAGATTCAACCCATTAATATGATAATGGTTTATTATTGAGGCAAGCACAATGGCGGCCATTTGGAACAAGTTTTGTAAAAAATGCATCCTTTGAGCTAAAACATTAAATCAATGTTTTTTTTTAATTGTTATTATATCAGCTTCTTGGACATGCAATTTTCTTAGTTTCTTGTCTCAGTCATAAATCGTTATCATATTAATGGGTTGCATATACTTGGAGACAGTTTTGAATGATTTTGTCTCCGAATAAGCTGCGAGGCAAAATATTTTTCCTCTCTTGTCCAAAGCATTGGGATTAAGGATTATTAGTTGTTATCGTATACTATTTTCAAATCTGAAACAAACAACATCACAACATTATTAGTAGTAGATTTATAAGCAGTCTCAAAGGTTCATATATATTGAGACTCTCTCTCTCTCTATATATATATATATATATATATATATACAAAATTGAGTCAAAAGTTTTGCAATATTTTAGTAACGTGATCACAATTCGACAGCTCCGGATATTTTTGCCGACGTCGTGTAGATGATGAACTATACTGGATACCAAGCCCGCTTGATACTCTCCCGGTGCTACTCACCGGATTTGCACCTATGGCTTGAAGCTCAGCCACGGGATTCACACTTGTAGGCCCAGCTGACTTTGCCTAATCATTGAGGTTCTTGCAATTCGCGCGAAATTTCATGAAGGATCTACATACTCTATGGCTCATTAATTTCGCATATTGCATTTTTTGGTTATTTCCGCGTCGATTTGGCCCAGTTTGAAATCTGCACATTCATGTGAGTGCGTTTCAGATCAAATACAGAAAAAAAATGCATAACATGTCAGCGCACCAACTGACAGACAACGACAGAGTGTTATTTATTTCAAACCAAAACAGAAAAATGAACTTCAACCAACGAATATACCTCTCAAAGTAACCCCTTGGCATTAAACAAGTACGAGTTGGTTGGTTGGTTAGATTTTATGGCATATCAACCTTTTTAGGTTACTTTACGCCAAATCCATTTTTATGCAAATGTTCACTTCTATTACAACAAATTCAGTTTAGCTTAATTATGCAGTTCCGATGTCAAAACAGTTATATTTCAAGCAGTCCAGTTTAACATTAGTACAGAGTTTAATGGTCAGAAGTATTTCTGTTTAAAGCTATTGAATTTATGTTGGTTGGTTGGTTGGGTTTTATGGCATATCAACCTTTGTAAGTTATCTAACGCCAAATCCATTTTTATGCAAATATTCCCTTCTGTTTCAAAAAGTTCAGTTTAGCCTGAATACACTGTTTAATCGTCAAAAAACATTTCTATTTCAAGCTCTTTAATTTAGTCAAACAGTTCTAATTCAAACAATTCAGTTTCATATGAGTATTGATTTTCACACACAGTTAAATGTCAAAACAGTTCTGCATTAAACAATTTAGTTTAGTGTAAGTATGGTTCCAGTTCAAACAAGTTAGTTTAACATAAGTACGCAATTTACTTCTATTTAACTCATAGACAGGGCCGTATCATTGCGGGCCAGAGTGGAACTGGGAGCAATGGCAATGAAGGGGGGCTCTACATTCCCCTAGCTCCAGCATTATTGAAACCTCAATTGCCCAACCAATTCTAACTAACCTAACCAGCTCTTCTAATTACCATTAACTGAGAGGAAAACGGACAGATTCATGATTTTCCTAAAGGTTCTAACATAAAGAAAAATATAGTCAGCTTCCTCAAGGATTTGAACTCGAGTCGTCGATTCCATATCCTACAACGATATCAGCGCCTTCCAAAATGTATGCTATTTTATTCGATAACCAAGTCAATAATTAGTGCACTGAGTCAACATTACCAGCAACTTGCATTCATGAAGCACTTAAAGGACAAGGCAAGCATCCTAACAGACCAGCGAGTCTGTCTCTTGAAACATTTCAATATAATGAGTGCAACTAACCAAACTAAGATAAAAGAAAAGCAAGATATCGGATTGGTAGTGCAACCCCTTAAAAAACTAGTATTTCCATTCAAGCATCGCATGGTATGCACAACTCAGCATATTCGTCAACAATATGACTTTAAAGAAAAAATCTATAAAGACGAGATAACAAAGCAATTCGTTGACGCCGGAACTTGACATAGCAGAATGCATTTTTAAAACGATTATCAATTGGTGCAAAATCAATTAGCTGCACAATTAAAAAAATGGGATAATTCAGGTAACTTCATGTTACTGCGTGTTTTCATTTTATTTATTCATTCATTTTTTTTTTTTTGCATATATGCCATTTCTGAAACCAGTCTGCAACAAAAAAAAAATGCGACACAGTATGGATCGCATGTATATTAATATAAATGTCAAGTTTGAACATGAATCAGACTGCTTTATACGTCTTTTATTTAAACTGGTAAAAGTCGAAAAGACTGGTATCGATCAATATATGAATTAAAAATTACACACGCACATACATGGAAAAACCTACCGACAGATGCAAACACACACACACACACACACACACACACACATATATATATATATATATATATATATGTGTGAAGGTGCATGTGGTGTAATGGTTATTGTAGTAGGAAATGTACATGGTGACACGAGTTCAATTCCGGGACGAAGCTGATTGCATTTCACGTAGTTCCCATAACCTTTGGAAAAGTATGAATCTGATTATTCTCCCTACAGCTATGGGTAAAAAGTAAGGCAAACTAGGTCCTTTGGCCTTGGTTAGGCAAGCAGTCTAAAAAAGTAAACCTCTGAATTCAAACCTGTAAGACTTACTTCCCCTTGTGTCCCTCAATATATATATATATATATACATATATATATAATGTAAGTAAAGTAAAGTTGGCAACCATAGTCGACGGTGACCCGAAAGCTCCCATTTCGATAACTTTTACACCAAGGTGTAGGGGAGGGTGCTACTCCTTTCCCTGGGTTGCTCCACTTTACCCTTGATCCGTACCTTATAATGCTGAGTGTTAAGCCAAGAGGCACAAAGTACCATTTTTTGAGTCGACCTTGGAGTGAATTTTGAAGCTATCCGAAATTCCCGTGTGCACTGGGAGTCGACTACGATTCGTAAAATAAATCTGATTTAGTGGTATAGTCAAGTCAATCAAGATTGACTTGACTATACCACTTAACCTCTTCCTGCTTTTAAGAGCGGTACAGTAGTAAATAGTAAAATCGACAATACAGAGAGTGGATTTTTTTCTGTGACCAAATGTCTGACTCTTACTTTGCTAAAAAACATATTGCCGAGTTCTTCTCATCTCCTCTTTGTCTCTTTGTCTCCACGATTTTTTTCGAGATGATCTCAACACTACACTCGACTTAACAGTTGTAAAAGTGATCCATGCTTAACAGTTGTAAAAGTGATCTAATGCATCCTTCTAAGAAGTGGATCGTTATAATTAGCATTTCATTATCACTGTTATATTCAGGATTTGGATGTACTTGTCTTTAATTGGAATCATTTTGAGATGAGGCTTCTTAATCAGATAATTTTTTTTTTCATTTTTTTAAAATTTATTACGGACTTTTTGTCCTCATCTTGGTAGTTTTTGTGTTGTTTCTTCTTTCGCTACGTTTCGGCCAAATTTCACCTCTGACCTTCTTCAGGTGATTTTACCGCGGCCTCGGATACGAATGCTGAGTCTTGTAACCGTTTCCCAGTAATTACTGCCTTCCATAGTTGTTGTCTATCGCACCACATTTTTGACCATGTAAAACTCTGGTCGGCTTGGGTAGGATTTGAAACCCCTATCTTCTGACAATGCTCACCTGGAACCGTAGAGACTCAACGCCTCGATCCGCTGCGCCACAGGCCCCGAACCCGTAGGTAAGAACAAAATACATAATTCTTTTAAAAATAACTTTGTGGAATTATTCATTTGGAAAATTTTAATTTTGTACTCCTTGGACCAATAAGAAAAGAAAAAGAATTATATATATATATATATATATACGACGATCATTAAATAAGTTTCCAGAATTTTTTCGTGTGGGCATTTTATTGATAGTACACACATTAAACAGTAGTCCCATTCGAGGTAATCTCCTCCGGCTGCAATGCACTTGTTTTACCATTCCAACAACTTCTGGAAGGCCCCATGCAAATCTGCTTGTGTGAGCGTGTCAATGACCTTCATCACAGCCTCTTCCATCTCCTCAATTCTCTCATAACG
>OY757931.1:16169097-16236597 GCA_963585895.1 Sepioteuthis lessoniana | reverse complement strand
TTCTGCTTCTTTTCTTTGTCAGCTCGAAGCCGTTTTCTCTGATTTTATCAATCGATTAGACCTTCCTAAAACCCAGGGATGGCTTTGGCATGAAATAACCCACTAAGGTTGATATGCCGTTGGACAATGAAATCAGAACCTGTGGTTGTTTTGAAGATTTTTCCATCTTTGCAGACAGTCTTATCGAATACAACTAATTTTCAAACATATCTTTTACCTATAAATGACAGTCTAACAGGTAAAACTATTTTGGTTTAAAATGGATCTGGAATTAATGACAATGAATGGTAATACTCAGTCCTCAGATCTCCAAAACTAGATTTTCACTATAGATGCACTTTAGCTTTATTAGAAAGATACTTAAAATCTGACATAAAATGACGAAATACTTTCATTTATCACAACGTCATTTTCTTATTGTGATCCATTAATTCTGAGATGATTTTTTCTCCCGCAACATTCACACACAATTTTTAAAATCATTTACTTTTTATTAGGTTTATTTTTTTCCATTCTTCCAGTGGTTTCATTATCCAATCTATATTACTTATTTCCTTTATTTTCTCCTGTCCATTTAATCGATTATTTGATTTTCTATTTCCCTTTTAATTTTCTTTTCATTTAATTTCCATTTATTGGTTGTTATTCTGTGCCTATTATTGAAACAATTTAGGAGGCGCATTCAATGTATGTATTATTCGTCAATAGAAATGGACCAGACCAGCCAAGTTCAAATCCCGAACAAAGCAGTTTGTGTTTCATTTCGTGTTAATGCAGTCGGAAAAAGCGCGAATACATTACGGTTATGGTGTACGTTTTATAGTATTCCCAAGTTCAAATCCTGGCCGATACTTATTGATTTTCACCAGGTTATAATTTTCTTGGAAAAGATATGTATCCGACTATTCTAAATCCATCTATGTCTAAAATATTAGGATAGACTGAGCTCTTTTACCTGGGTATGGCATCCGTTGTAGGAAAATGAATAATGTGAATTGAAACTTGTTAAAATTCAGCTTAAAAAAGTAATCTTATGACACATCTTGCTCATGCGAAGGGGTTAATATATATATATATATATATATATATATATATATATATATATATTATTTATACAATGTTTTGACATTCCTTTAAAAAAAAACATTAACCCTAATTTAAGTACTACCGAAAATTTAAAAAAAAAAGTAATTCCGGAATAAATTGAACAGTGACATGAATTTCATTTCGAATTATGAATAAGTCTGCATTCATACTTCCTTAGGAACTATTATGTATCACAGATATTAAAAAAAATAATTTTTTTTATCATGAAATTAAAATTTAATGCTGATATTAATTTACAAAAGTCTTCTTCTGATTATTAGAATTATCATAAAAAATTCAAGTTATTAATATTAGGAAAAAATTAACATATCCATATTTACCAACCCTTCCGCTCGGGCAGATATGACACAAGGTCAATTTTTTAAGCGGAGTTTAACAGGTTTGAATTCAGAGTTTTCCTTCTCCTAGACTAGTTGCCTCATCAAGGCTGAAGAACTCAGTCTGCCCTACTATTTACCCATAGCTGGAGAGAGAGAATAATTGGATTCATACCCTTCCCAAGGGTATTAGTGCTATGTGAAATGCAGTCAGTCTCGTCGAGGAATTGAACTCGTGTCACCATGTCCATTTCCTACTACGATAACCATTACACCACGGGCACCTCCATATCAAATGTTAAGTAAAACGTAATAAGCAAAGAATTGATATGTAATAGTTTGCCCAGTCGGCTTGGGCTATAGAATATATTGACTGCACCTCTGCAGAGAGGTAAGACTCCCCCCAAAGAGTGTCCTGGATATAACACGAAAGAGTCTGATGGTGAGGTCCAGGTAGTGCTGGGGCTTTTGGGAATACGGAGTACCCCTTCATTGCCATTTCAAAAAATTAAAAGAAGAAAGATGAAAGAATTTCAGGAATTGAGAAAAAAATGTTTGGATAAGGAAAGACGAGGAAGAAAAAATAGAAGGAAATTTTGGAATTGAAAGAATATAAAAACGAATGAAGAATAGAAAGAATAAGAAAGAAAATAAAAGAAATCTAACAATGAAAGCAAATGTGAAGGAAAGAAAGGAAGAACAGTTAAGAAAATGAATAAGAAAGAAAAAAATCTAAGATGGAACGAAAGAGAAGAGAATATTAAAAGAATTTAAAAAGAAAATAAAAAAGAAAGAAGACAGAAAAGAACAAAGCCAAAAATGAAGAAAATAAAGGAAAACTAATAAAGGAAAGAAGAAGTTTGAAATAAAGAGAATACATGAATTGACTGATTTTAAGGGCAGGGCAATATCTCTCAAGTTGCTTTATATCTAGAAGTTTGTTATATTTTATGCTCGTATTTACATTTCTTGTGAATTTAAAAAAGGTCCACTCTAGCCCGGCGTGGTAGCACCTAAAGAGGGCCCTATCTATGGGTTAAATATAACTTACAGCATACTTATGCTGAATATCTTGAAATAGACATGTTCTTTGACAATTGAACCGTGCTTACATTTGAATTGCGCACTTGTGCTAAACTGAATTATTTCAAATAGAACTGTTTTTTGACATTGAAACTGTATTTACTCTAAACTGAATAGTTTAACATAGAACTGTTCTGACATGTAATTGTGTGTAAACAAAATCTGTACTTTTACTAAACTGAATTAGCTGAAGTAGAACTGCTTGACTAAACTGAATCCCTCGAAATAGAAATGTTTTTTTACAATTAAATTGTACTTACATTTAAACTTCGTACTTATGCTAAACTGAATTGTTTGAAATCGAAATATTTTTTACATTGAAACTACACTGACACTAAACTGAATTGTTATATATAACTGCTTGAACAGTTTGAAATAGAAATGTTTTTGACAATTAAACTGTGTACTCATGCTAAACTGAATTGTTTTAAATAGAACTGATTATTTACATAAAAATTGATTTGGCGTTGAATAACCTACAAAGGGTGATATGCCATAAAACTCAACAAACCAAACCAAACCTGTAATAGGTATTTCATTTATGTATACGATATAAATTTATTTTAGAATTATTTTTTCTGAATTATCAAAAATTATCATATCTTTATGATTAAAGATATAGACATTTTTGGCAATATATTTTTGTATTTATCCTTTCAAGTTGCCGTATCGATTTCATGATATCCGACAGGAATAGGTTAATAAACATTCCATAATTAATTGGTTCCCTAATACTTTCTTCCAGATATTGGGCCTTCACCAAGGGGTGTGTATATTCCAAAAGCGATGAGACCATTGAAGGTACATGCTACCTTACAAGAATTGAGCGTTTATTGTTCATATTGGTGAATTTTTAAACCGTTTATTCTTAAATTTTACTCTGCTGCTTCTTAAAGAATCAAATTTAAAGATAGACACTACAACAATACACAAGTATAAACAATAAAACGCTAAATTCTTACCAAGTAGCGATATACATGCAAAGGTTACATCGCTTTTGCAATATACACACCACCTGACGATGGGCCAAGATCAGGCTGAAAGTACAAGGGAACCAATTCTTTAAGGAAGGTTTAATAACCAGTTCCCACCGGATATCATAAAATAGATACGGCAACTTGAAAGGATAAATGCAAAAATATGTTTACAAAAATGTCTACATTGTTTAATCATATATATATATGTGTGTGTGTGTGTGTGTGTGTGTGCTATAATCAAACAGGCGACATCACCACACTAGACGGGACCCCTCTGAAACTAGTAGACAAATATACCTACCTAGGAAGCAGCGTCTCATCAACCCAAAAGGACATCGACACGCGGCCAACGAAGGTATGGACAACTATCAATAGACTATCGATCATATGGAAATCAGATCTGACCGATAAAATGAAACGCAGTTTCTTCCAGGCAGCGGTCGTACCGATACTGCTGTATGGATGCACTACTTGGACTTTAACTAAACGGCTGGAGAAAAAGCTAGACGGCAATTACACAAGAATGTTGCCAGCAATATTGAACAAGTCCTGGCGGCAACACCCCACAAGACACCAACTGTACGGCCACCTGCCTCCCATCACGAAAACTATCCAAGTTAGACGAACCAGACATGCAGGTTAATGCTGGAGAAGCAAGGACGAGCTCATGAGTGATGTACTCCAATGAACACCCACATATGACCGGGCAAAAGTAGGACGACCAGCTCGAACATACATCCAGCTGCTATGTGAGGATACGGGATGTAGCCCTGAAGACCGGCCAGAGGTGATGAACGATAGGGAGAAGTGACGAGAGAGTGTCAGGCATATCCGTGCCTGTGGCACGACATGATGATGATGATGATGATGATATATATATATTCCTCTTTCAGCTATAGATAAATAGTTTACCTTGCATGTCTCTTTAATTCTGTTTGTTTTTAAAACGGATAAAGAAAAGGGAAAAAGAACAATTAATATAAAACTACGATTCACAAGGCTAGCCCTTCATACAAATTAACCTACTTTTATAGGAACCGTAGCACTATCGAAAGTGGGGTGTTTCTACGGCGCTGGGAAAAACCATAGGAGAAATTTCACTCATAAAATTAACCATTGGAAGAAATCTTATGAATGTTACGCAGATAAACAATTTCAGAATGTTGGCACTTTCGTATACACCAAGGAATAATATATTGGTAAATTTAATTCTAAAGACGCGTCTAGTTATCTTCTAAATTACCTAGTACGAATTTTCAAAATCATGAAATCATCAGTCCGTATTGAGCAAAATACTCTCGGTGAAAGACTGGATTATGTAAGTGCAACACTTTCTATATTAAAAAAATCTAGCTTTCAGCTACTTTTCTCCTTTCCGATACTAAAAATTGATATAAAGAGTGTTAAAAATTTGACGATAAAAAATGATATTTATATACCGCATCAAAAAATGAAATTCAGATGTTTTGAGCACAAGAAAACTCGTTGGAATAACTGTGTGGGATGCCATGAAAACTGTTCTGTGTTGGCCATTTAATAAAGAGATATTATCAACTTGTTAAAAAAAGATGAACTCTGATGCCAATGGTTCTTGCTACCTGCTCTAAGCTATGTATTGTATGTATTCTTTATAATGCCAGTGAAAAGTAATGTTTTTGCATTTTTGTGTGCAACCATTAAATTCGGGAAACAGCACCTTACAAAACAGCAACTGTAAGGTCAATAACTCCCATCTCACAAACTATTCAAGTAAGACGACCAAGACATACTAGATGAAGCTTAACAAACAAAGAGGACCTAATAAGCGACGTTCTCTCGTGGACTACAACGCATGGCACATTTGTATTAACTGATAAGCAAGGAGTTACATACATAAGTTGTGTGCGCCCACAAGATGATGTTTTGAGGACTTTCCAAGAGTGACAACCGATACGGACGGATGGCGAGAAAGTGTCAACAGAATCATTGGATTTGCCATGATTTAATAATGATGATGATGATGATGATAATGATTTATATCTAGTTAGCTTCTTGTTTGTTTATATTCACTGTTGTCATACATACTATAAAATAGCGTATGACTACGTATGTTTCGCAAGCAAGAAAATATAAATGTTTACTATCATAAACTTTTACAGTTTCTCTCAAGACTCTAGCTTCTCTTTCTGGTGTTTATTTTGTTTTTGTTTTTTATTTGTTTTTGGTTTGTTTGTTGTTGTTTTTTTTTTTGATATTTTTTTTTCTATCTAGCTTTCTTCACGATTTCAGATTCGACCAAACAAGAACCGCTAATTCTATAAGTGAATCCAACATGGCGGCTATTCCGAGATTTCGACGTTTTTGTGTTCTGCAGTAAATGTCGACCACTCCTCTGATTGGCTGATTACTGATTGTATTCCCAATGGTAAAGGAATGACCCAGTGAATACCTAACCTTTTATAACGATACAAAACTTTTTATTTTTTTATTTTTTAACTATCGTTAAATCATAGATCCAAACCAACAACTAGAAATCTTGGTTAATTCATTTGATGGATCTTATTGACTTTTCATTTATTCGTATAGACGCGCGAGATTTACGTTTTAAGGCAATTGAAAACGTACTTCGCTCAGACATCTTGATCATTTAGATATCATCCTTAGTCAAAGAGAACGGGTGACCTTTGTATACTCTAAGTAAGGATTGCAAGTAAAAAAAAAAAAAACACGGAGAAAGATATATTTATTATGAATCTAAATATACCCCCAATTTTTTTTTTTTGAACAATACAATAATTATAACATTCGAAAAAATAATCGATTGTTATATAAACTTATCCATTGCTATTCTTGCACATTCGATTTTAAGCAAAGCTGGCGAGAACATTTTTTTTTTAAATTTCTATTTCTGTATTTTATTATCCGCTATTCTCGTTAGTCTAAAGATCTGCACCTGAATTTTGACACGGTTCTGGTAAAGATAAAATGGACGGCCAGCAGGTGCTCCCGCTGTACGTATCCTCTCTTCACAGGACTAACATTGCTCAACAGAAGAGCAAAGTGCAGTACAATTTGGCATCTGTGTTACCTTAGAAGTTACCAGAATAAGACTGAAATCAACACTGGGCTAACTTAAGGATTCCTTATTAACTTTTAAAGAATCCTTTAAGAACCAAAACTGCAAATCCATTATCAACTAATTTAATACAATTCTATGTTCATACAGAGATTATTAAAATTATATTTTAAAAGTGTGTATGCTACCCTCGCAAATTGGGATACCGTATCAGAGCGAGTTATTTGCGAGGAAAATAGTACTTAAAAGTTGGAGCTGAAAGAAATAAGCAACTCTCAACTCAGTTTCAAATCTTTTAATTTTCAAAAAGAGGGAACTATTGAAAATTAAATTAATGACCCCTTACCTTACTTATTTTTGACAATTAACATTTATTAACTCAATTTTCTTGTGAGGAAGAAACTTGATATTGGTCTTGATAACGACTAGAAGTTCCTTCAAAGAAAATAATGTGAGATGATTTAGTGAACTTTTAAATAACTTTAATTTTCTCAACTTAAAAAAAAACACACACCTTAAGACATCTAAAGTCTGTGCTTTTGGTATAAAATTAACTGAAAATGTACACCATCTTTTTAGACAACATAACTGTAAAAATGAGGATTCTTCGGTCAGAATTTAGACCCCCTGAATCTATATATATATATATATATATATATATATATATATATATATATATATATATATAAGTAGCTCTTCAAACACCGACTAATAGGTTTTAAGGATTAAATACAAGAGCCTTCTTTATTTTTACATTAAAACTTTCACTTCAGCATTACAATGAGAAAATATATTCAGATTTTAAAGAAATTGAATATTATTTGCCATTAAATAGGCGAGGGAGGGAAAAATAACTATTCCCATTGGCTAGAATTAATAATAAAATGTAGGAATTCGGCCAAAAAAAAAAAAAAAAGAAAAAGCACAAAAAGTCGCACAAAATTAAGGAGCCGGGTTGTTACTTCCGGTCCCAGGTCGGGGATACGATCGGAGCCGATATGATGTTTAATGATCCGAAATCGGCAATGAAGGCAGAACATCACTGAAGAGCTCCTATAAGTACCAAAAATACATTTATGGACTGATTAGAAAGACTAATGAAACAATATAAATTCGCATTTTAAAAAAATACTCCTACTTTTACTTTATTTTCTTTTAATAAGTCTAAAAATAAAACATTTATATTTGAGACCAATAAAAGCAAGTATTTATCAAATTTGGTTTTGTTAAAACTAGTAAGGCAAATTATTTAAACCATTTACTATGCAACCATACATTTCATGGTGATATATAACTCACATTGCTGGATTAAAAACGCGTTTATAAAAGGGGCATGTCTGTCCCCCTTTTTCTGGTTCCTTGCCCGCCTATTTTTAATCTGAATCACCCGGTCCCATTGGGGGGTCTTCCCTAGAAATATCTGCTTTGCAGCGCTGAGTTCATCGCTTGGCGTTTAAGGTACCTCAAAATTAGAGACTGTCAACAGTAATATTTACTTTTTGAGACGGCCGCGCATGAGTCTTGATTTGTTAGTGCCCTCCCTCAATAAAATGACCTTTTGACAAATCATCCCTGGTAGTTGGTCAAGTAAATATCTAGTCCCTCCCCTGGTTTTCAAGCGACCTGCATAGCGTTTACGCAAGGAGGGTGTTATTAAGCTGAATCACCTTGACCTGATGGGATGTCCCCACAAACATTAACAGCTTTGTAGAGTTGAGTTCTTAGTTTCGCAGAGACCAAGCCTTTTTTGAAATAGCTATGCATGATTATCGACTTTTATTAAGTTTCTCTCAATAAAATAACTTTGTGCCATATAGCCGTTTGGTGGGAAATTATTTAAATCCAATTAATACCAAGGGATTGTCCCGCCCCTGGGTTTCTTTGAGCCAGTTTAGCTTTAGCGGAGGTAGGGGTTATTAAGCAGAATCAACTGGGCCCTTGAGGCTTTCCCCTAAGAAAATACCCGTTTTTCAAAACTGAGATTTTAGCTTGACGCCAGACGGGGCCCAGTATGAGAAATATTTAATGTTATATAATTGCGGAGGGATTTTTTTTTTATATTATCATTTTTCGTTTTACATATCTTACCTTTTTGTTTAGTTAGTTGAGATTTGGACTTGGACGAAGCAAGTTGATTATCCGGAGCTCGCTGAGGCCAGACCAGTAGTTTGCAGCGGGATGCCGCACGTGGTGGGTTCAGATGGAAAAGTCAGCATAGTAAGAAATTGTGTGTGTGTGTCTCTCTCTCCTCATGTCGAAAAACCTTAAACTCAAAAGGGTAATAAAAAGTTTCGTACCTGAACCAAAAAAGAGAGTCGTAAGTGCTTCGAGTGTTTTCGGATTCCTATGTTTATGAACATTTGGGAACGTTTTTCCATATCCGTATGAATATGTCTATTTTACATGTTCGTATCTTGGTCGTATATTTTGGACCTATTTGTTACAATATACAGTAATACTTTGAGCCTTTTAATTTTATTTATTTATGTTTACAAATCATGTATATCTTATCTATATGTATAAACCACATTTGCCATAAAATCAAACCAAAGTTATACATAACAATACATGGAACCAGTAAAATGTGTGAATGAATGTACAGAGATCCGAGGAGCGTACGATAAGTTTCCAGACCTTTGGACGTGAATATATCACATTAAGAGAACAAACCTTTTTTGAAATAACTATGAATGAGTCTCTGAAATGATCCTGTGTCACGTCCACATTTCGTTGGAAGTCAGAAAAATATCTATTATTACCAGGGTTTATACGATTAGTTTTCCTGGGGCCTCATGGCGTTCGCGCAAGTTGAGTGTTATTGTGCTAACTACTTTCTCCCAGGTGGGGGCATCTCGAGGCAATAAGTGCTTTGCTGAGTTGTGTTCATCGCTTGGCGCCTGAGGCACCACAAAATAAGGAATGTTGACAGGATCAATCATTTTTTATGTAGGCCGGGCATAAATCTCGATTCCCCAACGATTCCACAATTTTAAAAGACCTTGTGTGTCATGCTGATTTATTGAAGCTTTCTTAGATTCCATGGGCTCGCATTCCTTTATTTTCACTTGTTATTTGCGCCAGTTGGGTTTCCTCAGAGTTCACCATTTTGGGGCGCCTCAAGCATATCAGTTTCCTTGGCTTACTGAATACCAAAACAATCCTTGTAGAAGAACAGTAGTTGTACAATTTTATCCTTAGCTAGTGAGATAAAAGCGTTGATACCTTTTCGAAAGGTATTTATTTAAAAGTGAACAACATAATTCGGCTGGAGTTCGAACTCACTTACAACAGTGTCGCAGTCCAGAACGTTTATCACTACGCTTTTGTGATTCTTCACTTCTTTTTTTAAGTATCAGTACATAAAGGCAATTGTTTTAGATAATCTTACTACAAGAAAGAATATAAAATTCAAGTGTATATCAAAACTCAAATAAATAGTCAGATTAAAACTTAATGCATTAACAAAACATACATTTGACATATTTACAAGGCTCACTATGTACCATACCCATACATGAATATGTAAAATGTACATAGAATGTCCATAACTCATATATATATATATATATATATATATATATAACATAGGGAATCCCGAAACACAAAAAACACTTACGACTTCTTAGTTCAGGTACGAAACTTTTTATTACCTTTGAGTTTAAAGGTTTTTCGACATGAGGAAGAGAGAGGCATAATCTTTCTATGACGACTTTTCCATCTGCCCACCCCCCACCCCACCACCACCACCACGTGCGGCACCCGCCGCAAGGCCTCGGCGAGCTCCGAAAGTCAACATGCTTCTTCCGAGGCAAAACTCAACTCACTGCTTTTTCTCAAAAATCTCATATCCAGTACACTCTTTGGTGGGGTACCCACAATGGTGGGGTACCCACAGTCAGTGTATTCTATAGCCCCAGCCGACTGGGAAAATGTATGTATGCATGTATGTTACATACATACATACATAAATACATACATATACATACACACAAAAACTCATTTAAATTTAACAAGAGTGACAGACAGCAGAGTTTTTTTGAAAATATAATAATATTAATTTTTTTCCCGAGAATAATGTAATCTGCAATGTCCCAAGGTAACAAGAGGTAATTCTTTAGTTAGGTTTATTTGTTAAACAGCTTCGAGCTGACAAAGAAGCAGACGGCACCCCGCAAAAACAATTACCGACGCCGACTACGACGATGACATAGCGATTCTGGCAAATACACCTACCCAAGCCGAAACACTACTGCATAGTTTGGAACGAGCCGCCGCAGGCATTGACCTCCATGACAATGCGCACAAAACTGAATATATGTGCTATAATCAAACAGGCAACATTTCCACACTAGACGGAACCTCTCTGAAAATGGTAGACAAGTTCACCTACCAAGGAAGCAGTGTCTCATCAACCGAAAAAGACATTGACACACAGTTATCGATAAGTTATCGATAATATGGAAATCAGACCTGACCGATAAAATGAAACGCAGTTTCTTCCAAGCAGCGGTCGTATCGATACTGCTGTATGGATGCACTACTTGGACTCTAACTAAACGGCTGGAGAAGAAGCTAGAGGGCAATTACACAAGAATGATGCCAGCAATATTGAACAAGTCCTGGCGGCAAAACCACACAAAGCACCAACTATCCGGCCACCCGCCTCCCATCACGAAAACTATCTAAGTTAGATGAACGAGATATGCAGGACACTGCTGGAGAAGTAGGAACGAGCTCATAAGTGATGTATTCCTATTGACCCCTACATATGGCTGAACAAAAGCAGGAAGACCAGCTCGAACATACATACAGCAGCTGTGCGAAGATACAGTATGTAGGCCCGAAGACCTGCCAGAGGCGATGAACGAAAGGGAGAAGTGGCGCGAGAGGGTCAGGGATATCCGTGCTGGCGGCACGACATGATGATGATGATGATATCAACTCCTTATGGGTTACTTAATGCGCACATATGATAATTTGTAACTGTTTGAGTGTAATCAAACTAAACTAAATTTTCAGTATCCCATAATATTTTTAATTGCCCTTATTTATTAGTCAATACTTTGTTGCAGACTTTTATATGATATCAAGCATTCCTATCGAATAGTAAAATTGCACACGGATGTAGTATAGTTTCATGTTTTCTCATCTATTTCAAATAATTTAAACACATTCGCACATTGGTCTAGAGGGTAGAGTGTTCGCCAATGGTCCGGGAGACCTGTGTTCAATCCCAGGTCGCGTCATACCAAAGACTTTAAAATGGTACTTAATACCTCCTTGCTTAGCACTCAGCAATATAAGGTATGTATCAAGGGTAAAGTGGAGCACTCCATGGAAAGGAGTAGTGCCCTCCCCTACGCATTTGTGTAGTAGCTATTGAAAAGGGAGCCTTCTGGTCGCCCTCGACTACGGTCGCCAACTTTACTTACTATGATATTATTACGAATCCAAGCAACTGCTTCGATTAATTAATACACATTTGTTTGTCGAGTTATATGGTTTCAGATAAGTAATGATAATTCTTTATATGGTTTGGTTCTCTTTTCATTAGCTACTACACCGAGGTGTAAGGGAGAGTCCTTCTCATTTCCGAGGATTTCTCTGCTTGACCCTCTGCTTAACCTATATGGTTAAACAAAGAAGCATCCAGTAACATCTTTGGAGTCATTAGTATGAATCAACTTGGGATTGAAACCCGGCCTCCCCGGCCATTTTTCGAGCATTCTACCCTCTAGGCCAATGGAACAGTGTAACAGCGAAAAAAAAGGGGGTTCATTCTTTTCCCAACATATATCAGTAAACAATTAGAGCTTCAGAAAATTATTATTAATACACTTGGGAAGTACACAATATGTGGTGCCGATTATTCCAAATACAGATGTTAAAA
Organism: Sepioteuthis lessoniana; assembly: GCA_963585895.1. Taxonomy (NCBI): domain Eukaryota; kingdom Metazoa; phylum Mollusca; class Cephalopoda; order Myopsida; family Loliginidae; genus Sepioteuthis; species Sepioteuthis lessoniana. The sequence continues at coordinate 16,224,168 of OY757931.1, read as the reverse complement.
CGAAATTGATTTACCTAGAGTTAGGACTTTAACAGGTTTTACCACTCCGTGTCAGAGTTGACCTGGTTTTAATGACAAAAAAGAAGTAAGTCTATACTTTACAGCGTTCAGGAACTGGAGTCTCACAATCGGTTGTAGTTTAGTGTCATACCTAGACCACCATTTTTTCAAGAAGCATTACTTGTCAGCAGTATATTCATTTAACATATTCTAAGCCGAACTTTTAAGTCGGGGAAAAGAGGAGAAAATGTCTTATTATATATAGAGCAGAACATACTCAAAGAAATAAAAACAAGCCATTGAATTGTAAACATAGTATTGATATACAACAAAAAGGCATTTGATATGATCCCACAAAAGTTAATTATAGAATGATTGAAAATTTCAAGAAGTCATACACATCATTATTGAACTATTGAGAACTCGAGAATGGAATTAGCAGTTGGGAGACAAACCCTAGAAGAAATTGAAATCTAAAAACGGATCTTCCTGGGGTAATCAGTCTCCAGTAATATTTGTAACAGCACCGATGTCACTAAATCTTAAACTAAGTGAATGCAAAAGAAGCTACAAACTTACAAAGTCACAGGAACATATGAAGGATACAAATATATTAGTCAAGGATACTAAGATATTAATAAAAAATGAAAAAATAACTAACAACCTTTATACAATTTATAAGAATCTACAATCAAGATGTAGGAATGGAATTTTGAAATTGAAAAATCTGCCATGCTTTCAATGAAGAAAGAGAAAAAACGGAAGAAATAGAACTGCCCAATTAGGTAGTACTTAGTGCTCTTGGAGAAAATAAAAAGAAAAACCTGAAAATATTAGAAGTGGACATCATCAAGCAAACAGAGGCGAAAAATGAAGGAAAAACTAAGAAAGGAGTATCTGAGAAGAAGAAGAAGAAGAAGAAGAAGAAGAAGAAGAAGAAGAAGAAGAAGAAGAAGAAGAGGAAGAAGAAGAAGAAGAAGAAGAAGAAGAAGAAGAATAATCATCGAAACAAAAACTCAGTTGCAAAAATCTTTTGAAAAGAAATAATCAATCTAAACGATTCTTAAAATAATCAAGCAATCCAAACAGATAGACTAGAAGAAAATCATTGATGATGATGCTCAAGGCTTTTCATTCGGAAGATAATATTGATATTCATCAAAAAAAGAAGATAAAGGACACACTAATATTGTGAATTGCAAAGATGTAACAGTTTATGGTCTCCAATATGCCAAAAGAACAATAAAAATCATTACAGATGCCAGCATTTGGCAGTCTCCGGCCAAAAGAAGCATATTGGTACTGGAGCACCTTCCTTATTCTGATCTTTCATTGTATGATTTTTCTTTTCCCCAATTTCAAAGGAATAGTTTTAAAGGTATGGAGGCCATCACTCAAGAACCATTCTTGTACCACATAGAACCGCTGCAGAAATATATGATGAAGTTCATTAAACTTGAGAAGGGGTTCTTTAGAGGAGAATTGTTCAAATAAATTATTTGTGGCAACAATTCAATTCGTTGTCTATACACCTTATATATATATTGTCATCCACAGACAGACTGTTTCGTTGTATCACAACTCTTCAGTGTGGCTAGACGCGTAGAACGCTTGAAGCTGGGATCGAAACCCACCCAACTTTACGTTAGACTTAGTATCAGACCACTCGGACAACAAGTGTACCAAGTCAGCTAGGGAATTATAAGGTATTAAGTAGCAGCGTTCGTTTGTTTACATTTTATACCTCACCAGATACCAGAGTGCTCGATTCGTTCGAAGAGATTTAGCGTCAGTTTCATTGAAAAATAGAGATAATGTCCTACTTAGTTCAAGTTCAAACGACTATTTTTCAATAATCCGGATAACAGAATATTTCAGCCGTTGAGTATCTTAGAAAAAAAAGCATTGATTAGTTTAAACCTTACGTCTCCTGATGTTTTTCTTTTTCTTTTGAAGGAGATAGGAACAAAATGTATTTATGTAATTTCCAAAACCCTCCGTTGCGGACATGATATGACACAAAGTCAATTTTTAAGTCATCATCATCATGATCATCATCATGTCGTGCCGCTAGCACGGATATCCTTGAACCTCTCTCGTCACCTCTCCTTATCATTCATCGCCTCTGGCAGGTCTTCAGGGCTAAATCCCGTATCCTCACATAGTTGCTGCATGTATGTTCGAAAAAATTATTTTAAAGTCAAATATGGGAATAACACACTAATGATGAGTGCTGGTTTGAACAAAAGAAATATTTTTTTATGGCCACTTACATCCTTTCATACAAACCATGAAAGTAAGGCGAAGAAAACATGGGAGGAACTGCTGGTGAAATAAGGACAAACTTATAAGTGGCATTTAACTGAGTACTTGTACCACTGGAAGCGTTTGTGTTAGCCAAGCAGAAAAAGTGAAATTTATCAGCTTTTGCAGACAATTGATGACCCTTAGAAAACTCACTAAGGGTAATGAATAATTGTGACTAAGGGTGAGTCAAGTGAATCTACATGATTTCGTGAAAATTATGAAGGTGGTAATCAATGACCTCAGAAGTATAAGCTCGAACAGTTATAATTAAGATATATGTGGTGTAATGATTATCGTTGTAGAAAATCGACACGATGACACGAGTTCAAAACCTGGACGAGACTGATTGCATTTCACATAGCACTAATACCCTTGGGAAAGGTATGAATCTGTTGCGTTCTGGTTAGTGAACGCTTGTAATATTAAATAAAGGACAAACCACGATATGAAAGGAAATAGAGATATATTCTCGGGAAAAAGTATTATACAATAGAGAGACTATTAGTAGACAAGAACATAGAATTAGTGAATACAGAATAAAGATATAGTCCAACGATAGTATTGGCTTCCGTTATTACGGTAGCAAGTAAGGTGATCTAGTGCGATTTCCAGTCTCCAACGCTTCTAATACTATTCCTATAAGAAGCTGCTCTCCGCCTTCTAGTCTGCCCTGGTATTAGTAGCTACTGCTATATATGGCAGATGGACTAGTTCATTGTGTGGAAAAAGGTGGGTGATACCCAACAGAATCCAATTATTCTCCCTCCAGCTATGGGTAAATTGTAGGACAGACTGGGTTCTTCAGGCAACTAGTCTAAGAGAAAGAAAACTCTGAATTCAAACCAGTTAAACTTTGCTTTAAAATTAACCTTGTGCCATATACTGCCTGAGCGGAGGGGTTGGTAAATATGGATAGTTAAGATATATGTTTGATTAGATATTGTTTTACTCGGAATTATTGGAGGTTTTGTCATCATTTTAGGGAAGTTGCTCAAGTACTGGTTATTTTTGGTGGTAGAGTATCTATAGGAACCTGATGCCATTTTTCGGGGAGGCGCCCGTTGTGAAATGGTTACCGTCGAACGAATAGGACACAGATACATAAGTTCAAATCATGGATCAGGCTGGATGCATTTCAGAGAGCGAATATATCATCTGAAATATTAGTACAGACGAGGGTCTTTGACAATGGTATGGCTACCAATCTAAAAGAAGGAAAACTCTGAAATCAATTCTATTGAATTCTGCAGAAAAAATTGACTTTGTGACAGAACCTTTATATATATATATATATATATATATATATATATATATATATGCGGATATATGTAAACAAAACAAATGTGATACATAAGCGTTTAAATGTCCTTCGCTTACGCTAGTTTCCTAGAGCGGTAGAATCTCGGATTAGCTTTTGAGTCAGGCGGGTCTCGATCCCAGCTCCGAGAATCTCGCGTGTCTAGCCACATTGAAGAGTCATGATACAACAAAGCAGTTTGTCTGTCAATGACAATACATATATATATATATATATATATATGTATTATAACCTGAAGGTACTCCAGTTATTGCCATTTGTGGAGTAAGAGTCACTTCGTCTTCAATAATAAGGCTAATTAGGGTCCAGGGAAATAAAAACGCCACGTTTTTCTGTGAAAGGGATTTATAACCTATTTGGTAATCTCCGCCCCAACAGATGCCAATTCATGTTCCTTTAACGCCGTGCAGCTGATCCAATGAAAAAGATAGGCTCTGAAGTAAAATGTTAATGCACCATACGAATTTGCAAAGTTGAGGTAAAAAGAGGAAGATTTCATTATAAAAATACTCAGCAAAAGATTGATAAAAGTATATTTTGGTTTTGTTTCTTTTGTTTTGTGGCATATCAACCAGTGTTGGTTATTTAATGCCAAATCCATTTTTATACGTATAAGCAGTTCTATTTCAAACAAGTCAGTTAAACATTAGTAATCAGGTTCAATGTCAAAAAACAGTTACATATCAAACAATTTAGTTTTCCATAATTACACATTTCTGATGTTGAAAAATAGTTCCATTTCAAACAATTCAGTTTAGCATAAATACACAGATTAGTTCAATTGGACCCATACAAAGGACCCTATCAAGTGCTGCTATTCCGGTCCAGAGTGGACATAGGAGCAATCGCAATGAAGGGGTACTCCGTATTCCCCAAAGCTCAAGCATTACTGGAACATCACCATCAGATTGTTTAGTGTCATATCCAGGACACTCGTTTGGTAGGGGTTTACTCCTCTGCAGAGAAGCAGCCGGTGTATTCTACAGTCCCAGCAAAGTGGGCATGGATATTTTTGTTTAATTCTGTATCTGTTAGCTGGAATATCAAATATAATTCATAATTTCTTAAAGAAAAAGAAAATTGTTTAAAGTCTGGTTGTAAATATCAATAAACATTTATTACGACCCAGCTCAAGTAGTGACATGAGCAGAATTTTACTATGCATATGCCGATACAAATGTCCGCCCATTTCCGAATTCCTGGTATTTTAAATCTAAATTTTGGATTATTTCTCGGTATATGCCATGAACACCTTCTGGTTGGAAATATATCGCAATTTGATGTTGCATTATAAGGAAAATAAATCCCCCAATTATTCTAAATTAAGATATATGGAGACCATTTTGTATTTGAAGTTTTGCCTTGTGACTGACTGGAAATGCTGAACATTGGAAATTGACCTGACACATTGAAGAATTTTAGTAGAAAGGAAGCTGAATAAAGATAAAAGATGTTTGTTGGTTGGTTTTATTGCATATCAACCTTCTCAGGTTATTCAACGCCAAATGCATTTTTATGAAAATAGTTTTATTTCAAACAATTAAGTTTAGGATAAGTAAGCAGTTTAAATTTACGTACAGTTTAATTGTGAAAAACATTTCTATTTAAAGCTATTCAGTTTAGTCAAGCAGTTATAATTCAGCTAATTCACTTTAGTATAAGTAAACATTTTGTTTACACAGTTAAATGTCAAAAAAGTTCTATATTAAACAATTCAGTTTAATGTAGGTACAGTTTCAATGTCAAAAACAGTTCCATTTCAAATAATTCAGTTACGCATAAGCACGCAGTTTAAATGTAAGTACGGTTTAATTGTCAAAAACATTTCTACTTCAAGCTATTCAATTTAGTCAAACAATTCAGTTTAGCATAAGTATGCCGTTAGTTCTATTTAACCCATAAATAAGGCCCAATCAGGTGCTACCACGCTGAGCAAGAGTGGACCTGGGAGCAATGGCAATGAAGGGGTGCTCCGCATTCCCCAAATCCCCAGCATCACTAGAACCTTACCATCAGAATATTTAGTGTCATATTCCGGACACTCATTGGGTGGGTCTTACCCCTCTGCAGCGTTGCAGTTAGCATATTCTACCGCCTCAGCCGACCGGACAAGAAGATATAGGAGTTAGCCGATCGGTGTGTGACGCTTATCCAGATTGAACTGTTGAGTGAGGGCTACATTATGTTAAAAGTGTTCTTGAATTTATGCTTGCTTTGGTCGGTTTAATTTATTGATCGAACACTGGGATCAGAGCATTAAACTCCGAGGAATGTGACTCTTCATCTCATCATCATCTGGTCATACCACTAGTACAGATTTCCCTAACTCCATCTCGCCATTCGTCTTTGTTGTCCATCGCTATCAGCACGTCTTCTTGACTACATCCTGTGTCCGTGTAGAGCCGTTGTCGATAAGTTCTAGCCAGTGGTCTCACACTTGCTCGTCAGTGTGAAGGGGTCCATAGGAGAACGTCACTTATGAATTATTCCTTACTTTCTCCGGCAGTATCCCACATGTCTTATTCATTTAATTTTGATGGTTTTAGAGATGGTAGGAAGGTAGCCACACAGTTGCTTTTTTGTGGGATGTTTTCTCCAGGATTTGTTCAATAAAGCTCGAAGAATTCTTGTACAATTGCCGTCAAGGTTTTCTCTATACAGCGTCTACGTGGTGCATCCATACTACAGTATGAACACGACCGTTAAAAGGATAATCTCTATGATGATAATGAACATACGATCATCATCATCATCATCATGTCGTGTGGCTAGCACAGATATCCCAGACCCTTTCTCTCCACGTCTCCCTATTATTCATCGCCTCTGACAGGTCTTCAGGGTTACATCCCGTATCATCACATAGCTGCTGTATGTATTTTCGAGCTGGTCGTCCTGCTTTTGATTGGCCATATGCGGGGGTCCACAGGAGTACATCACTTACGAGCTCGTCCTTGCTTCTCCAGCAGTGTTCGGCATGTCTGGTTCGTCTTGCTTGGATAGTTTTCGTGATAGGTGGTAGGTGACCGTATAGTTGGTGCCTTGTGGGGTGTTGCCGCCAGGACTTGTTCCATATTGCTCTTAACATTCTTGTATATTTATTTAATATTTTTGTTGTAATATTAGACGGTAGTTGTAAGTAATTTGCTGATGAAGAAATTAGATAGATATATAGTCATGCTATTAAAATTCCAGTCTTGAAAAAGAATAATTTACTTGGTAATAGCAGAAAAGTCTTCCGATAGAGAGAATAAAATATAGAAAGATAGTTACAATATAGATTATCGTATTTACTCGTGTTTTTTTTTTCCTTAATAAACTAACCAAGTATTCATGAAACTATGTGTAATTTTCAACAACAACAACAAAAAAAAAAAAGGCTAGAAAGTACCGAATTTGAATTGAATTAAATTTGGTAGCAACTTTTGAAGACAATTTTGTGCACCGTCATCTAAGAATTTGTTCTTTTGAAGCGTTAAATAGCAAGGAAAGGCAATGGTTGAATAAAAGACAACGAGAGAGCAAGACAGACAGACAGACAGAGTAGTGTTGAGAGGTGCGCAAGACCTCACCTTGTTGCAGAGGGAGAGATCAGGTGATCAGACATTGGTTGATCGATTTCTTGTTGAATACATCAGGCGAGCAGATCAATAGTGCATTGTGCGTAGAGGTACCGTCAATGACACAGAGAAGAAGGCAAAGGATAGAAATACAAGAAGTAAAAGAAGGGAAATCTATTCACGTCACGAGAGATATTATTATGTGCAAAAATGTTGGTGAGGTGGCAATTACTGACTCTCTTGTGTCTCTCGAGAAAATCTTCTTCTTCTTCTTCTTCTTCTTCTTCTTCTTCTTCTTCTTCTTCTTCTTCTTCTTCTTCTTTGTTCTAGAAAGCAATATTTGACAGCTTTTACGTGTACGCAAAAAAAGGGATTTGTATTAAATAGAATTATTAGAGTTGGATAACAATACTTGAAACCGTTTCCCAATATGAGAATAATTGGTTTCTCTCTTGTTTAAAAACATTACCAACAAAATATTCACTTTCAAACTCCACACACACGTATAAACACATACACGTACATATACATGATACACACACAGGAATTAAATACAAGAAACAGTTTCATATACCTTAAACACAAAAAAGAACCCATTTTCTTGCAATTTTTCTTCTCCCTCTCATTCGACTAATACTACTACTACTACGAATAATAATAATAACAATCATAACAAAATTAATAATGTTTCTTCTAGCATTACGACTACTACTTTTACTGTTACTACTACTATTAAAACTAAGAAGGTTAGATATCTGGACCTTCTTAGAGAGGTAAAGAAGCTATGTGACAGTGATACTAGTTGTAGTTGGTCACTTGGAACGATCTCGAAAGGATTTCTAAAAGAACTGAATGACTTATAAATCAGAGGACAAGTAGAGACCATCTATACTACAGCATTATTAACATCGACTAAATGGCTGAAAAAAGTCCTGGAGACTTGAGGAGACTTGCTGCGACACAAACTCCAGTGAGGAACTATCAGCTAATGCTCGAGTGATAACCTTCAAAAGAGTGAAATAATAATAATAATAATAATAACCATGCCAACAAATGGTATATGAACAACCCAGCACCTGTCCTAGAAAATGACACACACAAACTCCTATGCGACTTTGATATACAAACGAATCACCTAATCTCCGCCAGAAGACCAGGCCTTAATATAATCAAAAACAAAAAAGAAAATCTGCAAAATTGTCGACTTTGCTATCCTGGCTGACCACAGAATAAAACTGAAAGAATGTGAAAAGAGAGAAAAGTACCCTGACCTGGCTAGAGAATTGAAAAAAGTATGGAATATGAAGGTGACAATTATACCAATTGTGATTGGTGCTTTTGGCACAGTAACTAAAGGTTATTAAAGGGCCTGGAAGATTTGGAAGTTAGCGGCCGAGTGGAGACCATCCAAACAACAGCATTATTGAAAACGGCCAGAATACTGAGAAGAGTCCTGGAGACTTGGGGAGACTTGCTGTCTCTCAATATCCAGTGAAAGACCATCAGCTTACGCTGATGTGAAAAACTCTAGTGAGTAATAATAATAATAACAATAGAGAATTGAAAAAGCTGTGGAACATGAAAGTAACGATTGTGCCAATTGTGATTGGTGCTTGAGATACAATAACTAATAGATTATATAAAGGCCTGGAAGACTTGGAAGTTGGCGGACGGTTAGAGACTATCCAAATGACAGCATTGCTAGGAACGGCCAGAATCCTGAGACGAGTCCTGGAGACCTGAGGAGACTTGCTGTCACTCAGACTCCAGTGAAAAACCATCAGCTAACACTGATGTGAAAAACTATAAAGGAGTGAATAATAATAATAATAATAATAATAATAATAATAATAATAATAATAATATCTAAAATGCTTACTACTAATAATAGGGAGGTTTCATCGTTTGCTTTCAGTATAATCAATTTGATTTCACAAAAAAGAATCCACAATTAAACTAAAGACAATTACCACTGCAAAAGCGTATTTTCCAATTATATTGTTGCAGCTAATATTGATATAACCACTTCAACTGAAGTCCTAACTTCCACCACTACTTCAAATAATAATAATAATAACACGTTCTCAAGTATTACCATGGCTATTATGCTACTATTACTACTAATGATACTACTACTCTTTCTAAAACTACTACTATTACTACTACTACTACTACTACTACTAAAAACGCCTTATCTAATTCTCTCGTGAGAAGCATCTAAAGAAATCTGTACATATGAATATACAATGAATGGGATTCCCTAACCTCCAGACATAAAATAACCCTTGACGAGTTGCAAGCCGATAAAATTTGTCCATCAGTAATAATAATAATAACCGAATAAAATGAACTAATCAATGCAGACTCGAAATAAGTTTTTTGAAAAAATTGGGATACTCACAAAAAGCACGTAGAAAAAATCAAAACCAGTACGGGAAATTCGACCGAAAATGCAGAAAAATATCTAGGAAAACAGGCCAAAATGATTTAAAAAAGAAAAGCGCTGGTATATGTAGGAACAAAAAGCAAAAGACAACACAAAAAATAACAGCACAACTTGAGGAAATAAACCAGAAATAAACTGGCGAAAGAAGGAAAATTAAAGCGATATCGACAAAGGGTAAAACAATACAAATAAAACAGGACATTCTAAAACAACGAAAGAAAATTCTATTAACAATTGGGAGCAGATGACACGAAAACATACGAACCACCGGATGCAAAGTTACCGAACGATTTTGGACAGAAATATGGCAACCAAAAAAAAAAAAAAAAAAACAACGAAAAGGCCGAAAGAATAAACAACATAACAAGAGAACTAGAAGGACTCAAAGAATGCCTAAAAGTGGAAATACACACCGATTAACTCAAAACGGCGCTTAAAAATATCAAACTGGAGAACGCCAGGCCATGATAGATTACATGATTTCTGGTTCAAGAAATTCCCATCCATTCACGACAGACTAACACAAGAAATGAACAGATGCCTACAAAGAACACACGTACCCGAATGGATGACCAAACGAAAGACCACATTGATAAAAAAGGACCAAAGCAAAGAACCACCTTAAACAACTACAGACCCATAACTTGCCTACCAATGATGTGGAAAATATTAACAGCACAAATAAGGGGAGAGATTTACTACTCTCTAATAAACCGCGGATTGTTCCCTTAGGAGTAGAAAGGATGCTGCAGAGAATCCAGTGGCACAGCAGAGTTACATTACATAGACCAACATATCATAAACAAGAGCTAGACCAAAATGAAAAATCTATCTATAGTCTGGATTGACTTCAAAAAGGCAAATGACATGGTTCCGCAAAGCTGGATTATAAACTACCACAAAATGTATAAAATATCAGATGAAGTCGCAAATCTTATCAAGAAAACCATGAAAAACCGGAAAGTGGAATTGCACTATCACCGTTACAATTCATAACTGTCATGGTGCCATTTGACCACATACTCAGAAAATGCACAGCTGGATACAAACTTAGTAGATCGCAGGAAAAGATCAATCACATAATGTACATGGATGACGTCAAACTATTAGCAAAACAAGAAAAAGAACTGGAAACTCTAATTCACGCTGGCAGAATACACAGTCAGGACATAGGAATGGAATTTGGCATAGATAAATATGCCATGGTAGTAATCAAAAAGTGGCAAACGACATCTCATTAACGGAATGGAACTACCAAATCAAAATAAGATTAGAACGCTCTGAGAGAAGGAAACCTACAAATAACTGGGCATTTTGGAGTCTGATATCATCAAACAAGTGGAGATGAAAGAAATAATTTAGAAAGAATATCCCAGGAGAAATAGAAAGCTTCTCGAGGCAAAACTATCGAGCAGAAACCTAATCAAAGGAATAAATACCTGGGCTGTATCACTCGTTAGATATGTGGGACCCTTTTTGAAATGAACCAGAGAAGAACTTAAGCAAATGGACCAAAGAACAAGAAAACTGAAAACTAATGACCATGCATAAAGCATTACATCCCAGAGACAACGCTGACAGACTCTATGTATCAAGAAAGGAGGGAGGAAGAGGACTTGACAGCAGTGAAGACATCGTCAACGCATCGATACAACGACTCGAGGACTACGAAGAAAAACACGTAGGAGGACTGATTTCAGCCATCAGAAACGAGAAAGACAACACCACGGACAATAGAATGACAATTAATAGGGAACAAAAATGGGAAGAAAAACAACTGTATGGGTATTTTAAACGACTAATAAACAACATCTCACACCAGAAAACCTGGACGTGGCTAATAAAAGGAAACATTAAAAGAGAAACAGAATCTCTCCTAATAGCAGCACAAAACAACGCCATAAGAACCAATCATATCAAAGCGAGAATAGATAAGGCGCAACAAAATAGCAAATGAAGGTAATGTGGTGATATTGACGAAACCACCAAACACATAATATGCGTATGCAACAAATTAGCGCAGAAGGAATATAAGACTAGATACAACAGGGTCCGCAAGATGATCCACTGGGAAATGTGCAAGAAAATTAAATTGGACAATGCGAATAAATGTTATATGCACAACCCAGCATATGTCCTAGAGAATGCCAAAGAAACTCCTTTGGTACTTTGACATACAAATGGATCACCTAATCTTGGCCAGAAGACCAGAACTTATAATAATCGACGATTAAAAAAAGAGAATTTGCAAAATTGTGGACTTTGCTGACCAGAGAATAAAAATGAAAGAATGTGAAAAGAAGTACCTGGACCTTACTAGGAAATTGAAAAAAAAAAACTATGGAACATGTAGGTGACAATTATACCAATTGTGATTGGTGCTTTTAGTACAGTAACTAAAGGATTATTAAAGAGACTGGGGGATTTGGAGGTTGGGGGACGAGTGCATATCATCCAAACTACAGCACTATAGAGAACGGCGAGAATATGGAGAATAGTCCAGGAAACTTAAGGAGACTTGCTGTCATTCAGGTTCCAGTGAAAGACCATCAGCTAAAGCCCATGTGAAAAACTCTCGATGAGTAAACAATTTATCAAGTAATTACCTCGGCTATTTATGCTACTACCACTACAAATGATACTACTACTCTTCCTATTACTACTACAATTACTACTACGCCTTATCTAATTCTCTCTGAAGAAACATCAAAAGAAATCTGTATATATGAATATAGAAATAATGCAATTCCCTCATCCCCAGGCATAAAATCACCCACGAAGAGTTGGCTTGGCCTTAAAATATGTCTATCAATAATAATAATAAGAAGAAGAAGAAGAAGAAGAAGAAGAAGAAGAAGAAGAAGATCCAGTTATTGCATGTGTCTAATAGCAAAACATGTTTATGAGGATTTAATAGGTAGAATGACGTTATGTTTTTCTTCAAGAATAAGACAAATCCAAAACAAACTTGCAACTGAATAATAGCCTCGTGAAGTCCAACCGGTTCCATAAAAATCGTTGTTCTCCTCGTGGTCTAATGGCTAATGCGCTAGACAGCGGACTCGTAGTTAGCGAGATCGAACTCTTGTCGAGCTATTATATTCACGGACAAATCCCTTAGGAAAGGTACGAACCCCCTTTTCCTCCCATATATTGATTAAATAATACCACAAGTGTTTACTAGAACGATGGATTCGGCATTAAATAACACAAGGAGGTTGATATGTTATTAAACAGCAAAACAATTGTTATACCTCAAATAAGAAATGTAAGCTTTGGGTGAAACTATTAAAACCACACATCATATTATTTCAGAGCTTCTGATTACATTTTCAGGCACAACATCGCAGTAACCTATATCCCCTGGTATATCCTGGTATAATTTCAAAGCCTCACAACCCTATCATAAACAGAGACTGGCATCGGTATGTGACAACGAAAATGATTGCCATACTATGAAATTACAGTAAGAATACGGACAACGAAAATCACTTAAATCGAACAGATTTTATACAAAAAAAGAAAAGGGAAAGAATCATTTCAGTAAAGTGAAAATATATCTGTCGTCTAAGTATAATGATGCCATTGAAATCTCTTAAAAGTTATCAGAATATAAAACAGCTGAAATTTAAATACATTGTATGTAGTTGTTTCTTTTTTTAAATGGCATATCAACAGTCGTGAGGTACTTAATTGTAAAACCATCCATATAGAAATGCAATAGTCTTACTGCATAACTTAGAGACGGATGAATAAGGAGGTTTATACCTCGCCATTGGCCTAATGAGTAGAGTGTTCGCCAGTGCTCCGGTGGACCGGGGTTCAATCCCAGGTCGAGTCATACCAAATGCTCAAAAAATGGTGATTGATACTGCCTTGCTTAACACTCAGCATTATAAGGTAAGGATCTAGGGTAAAGTGGAGCAATCCAGGGAATGGAGTTGTGTCCCACTACACCTCAGTATGGTAGCTATTGAAAAGGGATCCTTTGATGCACCCTCGACAAAGGTCACCGACTTTACATACCCAAAAGTATTTGCCAGTGAGTGAACTTAATGGTGTGACTGGAATTTGAACTCGTTTACGTAGATGTTTTTTTAAATATTACTCATTGGTCCCCCTACAATGAAAGGTGGAAGACAAATATATTGAAACCATTGTAGGCGGAAGCGCTTTTCGTTTGATTCATCATCATCATCATCATGTCTTGCCGCTAGCACGGATATCCCTGAACCTCTCACGCCACTTCTCCCAATCATTCATCACCTCCGGCAGGTCTTCAGGGCTACATCCCTTATCCTCACATAGCTGCTGTATGTTCTAGCCGGTCGTCCTGCTTTGCTCGGCCATATGTGGGGGTCCATAGAAGTACATCACTTATGAGCTCGTCCCTGCTTCTCCAGCAGTGTCCTGCATGTCTAGTTCGTCTAACTTGGATAGTTTTCGTGATGGGAGGCAGGTGGCCGGATACTTGGTGCCTTGTGGGGTATTGCCGCCAGGACTTGTTCAATATTGCTCACAACATTCTTGTGTAATTGCTGTCTAGCTTCTTCTTCAGCCGTTTTGTTAGCGTCCAAGTAGTGCATCCATACAGCAGTATCGGTACGACCGCTGCCTGGAAGATAAAAATAGTAATTAAAAAATGCCATGTGAAATTTCACTCTCCAACAATGCGACAATCGTAGCCTTAGGTACCGCGTATATTCTAATTGAATGATTAATTTTTCAAGATTTTTACGATTATTTTATTCCTTTAGGAATTACGTTAATTACACCTTAATATTTGAATTTTTTGTGCAGTTGTTTTTTTTTTTTTTAGAGTATACTGCACCCAGTTATATTAATATGGTATCCGTTTGGTTTGGTTCGGTTGGGTTTTATAGCATATCAACCATTATATGTTATTTATTTTAATTGGAGGTGCCCGTGGTGCTGGATGTGTTTTTGGAGGTGCCCGTGGTGTAAAGGTTATTGTCGAAGGAAATGGACACGGCGAGACGAGTTCAAATTCTAGACGAGACTGATTGCATTTCACATAGCACTAATACCTTTGGGAAAGGTATGAATCCAATTATTCTCCCTCCAGCTATGAGTAAAGAGTAGGGCAGACTGAGTTCTTCAGCACTGGTGAGGAAACTAGTCTAGGAGAAGGAAAACTCTGGATTCGAACCTGTTAAACTCCGCTAACAAATTGACCTTGTGTCATATCCTGCCCGAGCGGAGGGGTTGGGTAAATATGATTATTTGTTATTTCATGCCAAATATTTTTTATACACATTATATATGGTTTAAAACAAATAGTTGGTTGATAACATTTTTAAACAAACCAGAATTCATTTGGTTGCGAAGAGTTAAATGGTTATACACAGATTTTTAAGTCAAAATTTGTGTGCAGACAAGTATTTCAATTGTTTCCTCATAGTTAAATGATTCAAAATATTATTAGATGAATAGTATTATTTAATATTAATCATTTGTTTACACTCACTTAAATTGTTTCGAATATTCCGATCTAACAGTTTTATTTGCACAGAGTTAAATAGTTTCAAGCATCGCTATGTAACACTAGCTATTCAATTTAGGCACAGAGTGAAAGTTTCAAGAATCAGTAAACAACACCAATAATTCGATTCTACATTACTCATTCGTTAGCACAGAGTTAAATTGTTCCACGTATTGCTATGTACGAGGTGCATACGATAAGTTTACGCACTTTTTTCGTATGGGGATTTAAAATTGTTGTAGACTCTTGAAACTTCAGTATGTTATTGATATATATCTTATGAGATGACTGACAAACTTTTATGATTTCAGATTTAAATGAACAGCTACAGCAGCAATTGGAATACACTCTGCAAAAGCCTGATTGTCACAGCTGGTTAATTTCAAAAATGCAATCTGAAACATTAGAAGAACGATATGCAATAAAATTCTATTTTAAACTTGGAAAAACTGCCACAGAAACGTATGGTATGCTTCAGACTACTTTTCAACCATCTTCCACGAATCTAGGATCAGTTTTTGAGTGGCATAAGAGATTCAAGGAAGGCAGGTAGTCTGTGAGGGATGATGAGAGGTGTGGGAGGAGTATGGAATTCAATGCACCATATTTGATTGGCCAAAGAGTTCGGGCTAGAGTTAGGTTTACTATGTTGAGGTTTTAAGGGAGTTCGGGAAGAGATTCCGTCGGAAGAGGCCAGACCTTGCTCCCTGTGACTTTTGCTTATTCCTTAAGCTCAGAGGGTGTCGTTATGAGACAACTGAGGAGATGAATGAGGCTGTGACGAAGGTCATTGACAGGCTCACACAAGTGGAATTCCATGCGGCCTTCCAGAAGTTGTTGGAAGGGTATAGCGAGTGCATTTCAGCCGGAGGAGATTACTTCGAAGGCAACTAGAGTTTGATGTGTGTACTATCAATAAAATTGCCCATACGGAAAAGTCTGGAAACTTATTATATGCCCCTGGTATCAGCAACATTTCAATTTAAGTAATTTTTAGATGGTCCAACATTTCCATTTCTAACTGATTCAACGCCATTCATTCATTTACAAATATTTTATATGTCAAAAGGTTATATTTGACCCATAGGTAGGGCCCTATCAAGTGCTACCACTCTGGGTCAAAGTGGACCAGGGACCAATGGCAATGAAAAGGTGTATATATTCCCCACATTTCCAAGGGTGGAGCCTCGCTATCAAATGATTTAATGTCACATGTAGGACACTCGTTGGGGTTGGGATCTTACCCTCCCGCTGAGATGCAGTTTTATTCAACAGCCCTTCCCGACTGGTCTGGTATTTATAAGGATCCTGTCCTAAGGCATTGTTGTATATTCACACAATAATCATGACCATGATTAATTATAAAAACACATAATATATAATCATAACAACACAACGAAGAAGACGAGGGACATAGTTCTTAGAAAAATATGTACCTCTCACTTTATTTGTAAGGGTTGTGTGTGAGAGGGAGTTGGAGACCGAACAGAACTGCAACATATTGACCCCCACTCTTATGGCCATCAGCGTTGTGTCTTTCTCGTTCTCCAGGGATGCTCAAGCCGGGGCCTGGTGGCCCCCTCTACTGGATGCTTGCCTTCTCTACCGCATCTTGTCACCAACGGGTCTCCAAACTCAATCGGGGGTCCCTAGGGCCTGTTCTGCTGGGTGCAGGCTTCCCCTACCGCATCGTGTCTCTAACTCATCTGATCTCCAACTTACTGACTTCCCGTCCTCACCGAGTTATATAATAGTTCAATCGCCCACTCAATCTTTGGAATGGCATGTTTGATCGTCATCAAGCGGAAATAACTGTCACGCAGTTCACAGGTAACTCCCTTCCGGTGCATCAGTCTATGAGTGTACCATGGGATTTTACCTTGTCCCATTTAGTCAGCCAAGCGGCCAACGCGATTTCTTCTCATAACTGCCATCGGAATGTGCCACTTCCTTCAGGTGCATCACTTTGGAATGGCATGTTTGGCCGGGTCGAAGGTCAATATACAACAGCATTACGGGGTGTTATCCACAGCAACAAGTCGGCTTCATTAGATAGGGTTTCTTACCGTTTTGAAGAGTTGCTTTCAGTGAATTCTTCAGCCTTGACAAACTGGGTGGTTTGCTTGCTGATATCATAAGATCTGCACCAAGGAAGGTGAAGCATTTCATAAAAGCAGTGATGATGATATAATGACGAAGAAAATACAGAGCATGTTGTCCATCTTTCACCGATCCCTTAAGTTAGGATGCGCTGATAAGGGCTCCCTTCATTTATCAGGTTGACGATTCTATTGACTGTGACTTGCTAATCACATCGAAGTCACCACCAAACACATCACCGACCGATTAACTGTGCCCACGCCTTCTGTTTTAGTAAACTTAAACTTCGGGCAATCGTTGATGCATGACAGTTGGTGCATGCTTACCCACATGGCGAATTATACGAAACATCATTCTAGACACGATTTTGTTTGTGGGGCCTTCATCTATATGTAACAAGGGAAAATAAGGTGTTATAATCTGGAAGATTTCTTTCTCTACTTTAAGAACACCAATGACCGTCTTCTACATTTAGAGATGAGTAATTATAAGAGGCAAATCTTCTATTTGTTATAGTTACAGAGGAACTAAATAGGAGGGTAGACTGTACTCTGTCAATTTGTTAAGGGTATCCTATCCAGAAGAATGAAAACTCTGATTTCAAACCTTTTACCATAAAGGCAGTTCAACGTTGTGGTCTGACTCGATCTGACAACTTTTATTGTTATGGTCTAATTTGCAGTACGTTTCCCTTGTGATGTCGAGGAGCCTGGCAAAAGTAATGAAAGAAATCATAAATGGGAATAAGTTGAAATAGATTTTGGAAGAAAGAATCAATACATACAAAAGTGAGAAAAATATATTATTATTTTTAGCAGTGAAAAAGAAAGGAAAAGATACGAGGATTGATTGTTTTGACTAAACCAGGGGTTGACAAAGTGAATTTAAGAGAAGAAAATGTCAAAACGTAAGATTTAATTGTCTCTGTTCGGGCAGACTCGATTTGACAGTTCATTAAGAGGTCAAAACTTATTGTGATTATAGACCGGTGAATTGAGGGGGTTCACTTTCTAATAAGTTATATTTTTTTGTATAATTTTTTCGATATTCGAAGCCTATGGGAAAAAAACAACTTTTCCTTTCCCTTGAAGCTGTTAGGAATTAACGTTCTCTGGCACCCTAATCACGTTACAGAGGTAACCACCAATAGAGAGGAATAGTAGCAAGATAAGATATTAAGGTTGTAAGAGAACATAGTTGCCTCTTTGGTGATGGTAAGAGGAAACCGAACTCTGAAGGTGGAGGCAGACCGAAACGGTAATATTAATCAGTAGAATTCAAATTAGTCGGGAACTGATGTTATTCATAGCGACCAAAACACCACCCCAGCATCGGAATATAATTACATAAAAACCGAAATATTTGAGTCCTGGCCTTGTACCAGACTACCGATAGCGGAGTAGCAAAGAAACGCCTAAACCTAATACGATACTTTGAGACAACTTTGAACCAGACTATCGAAAGTGGAGAATCAGAAAAGAGCCTAAATATAGGTTGTGATCATAGACAAGGAACACCATTGAAAAATTCGTAAACTTAAAGAATCAGCACATATGCTAGGCTACTAAAATCTCCTGAGCTGACTAAGCAAAGAAATTAATACAATATGGGAACCAGTAATAATGAGTGCCAGGTGTAATGGTTATCGTCGTAGGAAATGGACACGGCGACACGAGTTCAAATTCTGGACGAGACTGATTACATTTCACATAGCACTAATACCCCTGGGAAAGGTATGAATCCAATTATTCTCCCTCCAGCTATGGGTAAATAGTAGGGCAGACTGGGTTCTTCAGCCTTGGTGAGGCGACTGGTCTAGGAGAAGGAAAACTCTGAATTGAAACCTGTTAAACTCTGCATAAAAATTGACCTTGTGTCATATCCTGCCTGAGCGGAGGGGGTGGTAAAAAATGCAATGATAACGGCAAAATTGCAATATGAGCACTGGTAGAATATGGTTGCTGAAGACATTCTGTTTATAATACCCACAAATTCACAAACAGGACACAAGGTACAGTGAATAAAGTCGTTGGTTAGATCCAGTTACATACCCAAAAAGTGTGAGTTCAATGCCCGGTAAAGGCAGTGGAGAACATTCAGAGGGGAAATTAACGTGAGATAACTGATAATTGACATCTATAAAACAAGGATCATGGAACTAGAACAGTCTACCCCGGTCAGCGAAATAAGGGTTCGATATTTCAACCACCTGAAGATGTCCGGAGCGTACAATGACCGAAACATTGTGATAATCATGGCGACAAAGATAGTCCGGAAAATGTAAATAATGAGCCTAAATATGATACAATATTTTGAGGTTCTTTATGCCTAAGTCTGAATGCCGAGAAATTAACTAACTTTTAAATTATTGACAAGACCCGTGGGTCATATGACTAATTATCGTCGGGGAAAGGTGAATGCGCTTACTATTAAGGACAATTTAATTCTAAGTCAAATAGTATTATATACAATATTCTGGGGGGGTTGTTTTGTCGTTTTTTTTGGTGGGGGGTATCAATAGTGTCTTGTTCTTTGCGTTTCAATAATTCTTTATTTCTTAATCGTATGGTCTCATCTGTAAATTCTTCGATTGACAACCCTTATCGATTTGCTCTCTGGATAAAAAAGAAAAAAAGAAAAAGCACAACGTGGAAAGATAGGCTAATCGACCGTGTGGTCCGGTGACGCAATCAGTCAAGCGGATCCGTCAGCGGATAGAAGTTAGCCCCTCTGGCGAATAAGGTGATTGTTTGGATGCACAACTTCGTGACTTGGAGAATATCTTTGTAAATAGAATGTACCAACCAACAAAATTGAGAGGGTCAAACATCGTGTCTACTTCTGACTTGTATTTTTAATGTAAATGACAAACAAATTCTGTTCTTCGAAACAACTTTCGCATAAGTTAATCATATACGAAGAAGAAATGGATAGTGTATAAGATTCAGCTGCGAACATTTTAATTCAGCTCTGAATACATAACAATGCAATTGAAGTAATAAATCGTTAGTAAGTTTGTATTGTCTCAGTAATGTTTTTCACTCATTCCTGAAAAGTGACAATTCTTATTTTAATATTTTGTATTGCTAGAATTTAAGACGCACTCGTGGTGTATAGTTGGAAGTGGACTGAGGAGCTACCCGGGTTCAACTCTTGAACATATAGCGATGGGGATATTATTATTATTGGGATTTTGGTTTAAGGTTTAAATTGGTTTTGTTGGTATTACTTTGGTTGCGTTGGTATTACGTTGGTTGCGTTGGTATTTTGTTGGTAGCGTTGGTAATTCGTTGGTAGCGTTGGTATTTCGTTGGTTGTTATCCCCTCGCTAAATGTTGATGGAAAATAAAGGTCGTGGAGAAGAACGAAGACGTCGTTAGGTTTTGTATCAAGGTTTTAATGGCAGCATGAAGTAAGGGGTTTACGCTGGTAAGATGCGAGTCTTGTAGTAAGGAAGGAAGGTAGGAAGTTGTTATAGTGTATCATCTAATTTGTTTTTAAGTAGGATACTTGGTCTAGAAGAAATATACACAAGATGGCTCTCCTCATAGTGTATGATGGTGCTACAGCTATTCAGGGGCGGACTAATAGACGTCTGTTCCCATTGAGCATTTCTGAGGGAGAGAGAGAGAGAGTTTCGCGAGCTTTCTTCAATTTTTGGTATTGCTAGGAAATATGGTTCGGGCTGAATAGGTCAGGGAATCCTGATTGGGTGAAAATGTTCGGTGACTCAAACGGTCAAATTAAATTACGCGCCAGACAAAAAATATAAGTTTCTTTCTGCTACAAATGGCGTTAATACCGCTGGAAAATGCATGAACACAACTCCAGCTATGAGTAAATAATAGGGCAGACTGAGTTCTTTAAGTTTGCAATAGAATCCATATTTACCCAACCCCTCCGTCCGGGCAGAATATGTCACAAGGTCAATTTTTAAGCACAGTTTAACAGGTTTGAATTCAGAGTTTTCCTTCTCCTAGACTAGTTGCCTCACCAAGGCTAGTCTTCCCTACTATTTACCCATAGCTGGAGGGAGAATAATTGGATTCATACCTTTCCCAATTGCTATGTGAAATGCAATCAGTCTCGTCCAGGATTTGAACTCGTTTCGCCGGTACGACGGTAACCATTACACCAAGAGCTCCTCCTCTGTTCTAATTATTATCTATAACTCTAGTTAGGAAAATAATATGGTTCAAGCCTTTCCTTTAAATTATTAGCACGGAGTGAAACACAGTTTTATAAAGGATTTGAACTCGAATATTTTGTATACGTACATCTATGAATGTATTTAGCCTTCCTCTATATAACAGGTAGGTAGTGACACAATATCAATTTTACAGTGGGGTAGATATTTTACCCAACCCCTTCAACGCGAGCTGGATGTGACATAAAATCAATTATAAATTGAAAAGTTTATTTAGACGAATGAATATTTAATTTCTATAGCATCGTTTTTTATTCTTAAACTTCTATTTCTTATCGATATAAATGCGTATTTGTATAGGTATCCTAACTGGTCTGACAATATTGTTTAATGGCATATCAAACCTTGAGGATTATTTATTGCCAGAGCAATCATTTTAGAATAACAGCAATGGTACTATTTAACCCATAGCTTAAGGAGATAAGGGATTCACATTTCCTAAGCGGGGACTGCCTGTAGTGAAAGTGCTAAGATGCTGGACTGCAGCGTCAAAGTGCGTGAGTTCGAACTCTATTCGTGCTAGTATATTCATTATTTCTAGTACTCTTCGGAAAGGCATGAATCCTCTTATTTCCCTGCAATGAAATAAAGTGTATCATTGTTGTTCTACTCTAACAATGGCTATGGCATTAAATAACCCAGAAATGTTGATATGCCATTATTTTGTATAGCCGTAATACAAATATGAGCGGAAACATGATCAAACGTAATTTACGAATTTGAATGAATAAACAAACACAGATCTTTATAAAAATATATATATCTCTCTCACTTTATTCTCGATGTTTCTGTGGAGTGTGAGAGATGTATGGAGACAGGGACAGACTGCTATATCGACCCAAATTCTTCTCTTGACCATAGCACGCTGTGTTATCTTCAAGAACTCACTAAGCACTTCTTCAGCATCTTGGAAAGGGTTGCTCAACCGGGGGTCGCTGAGGGCAACAGTCTTCAGAGGGCGTTCTCAGTCTGCAAGTTGGTTCTCAATCAGGCCTAGCTGTCAATAACTTACTCAACGACCGCTGGCATCTGCCTATATTCTTTCATAACGTTACTTGCTTCTGCTTCTTCTTCCGCTTATTTACACAGGTGCATATCTGACTGACGGCTCCGTCAAGGGTCAATACAACAATTAAACAAATAGAAATTTGGCCCAGTCGGCTGGGGCTGCAGAATACAACGACTGCATCTCTGCAGATGAGTAAGACTCCCCCAATAAGTGCCCTGGAAATTCACTAAAGAATCTAATGGTGAGGCTTCAGTAATGTGGGGGCTTTGGGGAATGCGGAGTACCCCGTCAATGCCATCACCCCCAAGTCCACTAATTAGGAGTGGTAGCATCTGATAGGGTTCGATAAATCAGTGAAAAATAACTAAACTCTGTAATTACCCTAAATTGAATTGTTTGGAACAGAACTATTTTTACATGTAACTGTGTGTTTAAACTGAGTACTTGTGCTAAACTGATTTGCTTGATAGAGAACTATTTTGACATTTAAACGGGGTGCTTATGCTCAACTAAATTGTTTGAAATAGAACTGTTTTGACATTTAACTGTATGTAAACAAAAGATGTTCTTATACTAAACTGAATTGTTTGGAACTTTTAGGAAAATGACTTTATTCGGTATTAAATCACCCAAAAAGGGTTGATATGCCGTAAACCAACAAACCAACCACAAATGTTGATATGCCATTAAATAAATAAACCAAAGTTTTTCAAGGTATTAGAGTTAAAGTGAACGTAATAACATGACTGGATATTTAACTTACTCATTACGATTTCGCTGTCCACTACCTAGGCCACTATGGCGTGTGGACAACCATCAAGGTATACGTATTGATACACATGATCTTGCGTGGGTGTATGTACGTATGTATTTACGCAACTCTTCCATCATGTCAAGGATGCAACCCAAAGACAGTTTCTCAAGTAGAGTACATCAGGTTTAATATCAGGGTTTTCCTTCTCCTAGATGGGTTGTCTTATCTCAGCAAGATAACCCAGTTTGCCTTACTATTTACGCATAGATGGAATAATACTTTTCCAAAGTGCATTATTATAATCATGTTTCTTCCTCTTATTTTCTCTCTGACCAAACGACGAGATTATCCAACTCTTTTCTGTTTAGTAGATATAATGTTGGCAGAGTAATTTCATTATTTTTTAAATTTTTCAATGCAAACTCATTGAATTTATTGACTAAGAAATCACAAACCCGTCTTTATCTTGCATGTATATGTATGAAATTAGACAAAATCTAAATCACGGACAACAAAAAAACCCGAATTCAATTTTAAGGAGAGTACTCCTAGTTAGAATTCAGAGCATTCCTTCTCAAAGATTAGTTGCTGTACAGCGTATTCTGACCTACTATTTACCTATTTCTATGTATTTTTATAATGATATATTAAATGATAGAGGCCTCTCTTATATATAAATTAGAGAGATTGAACGAACAGAATCTGAAAAATATGAAAACCAAATAAACACCAACAAAAGGATACCCTAGGTCATTGCAAATATTATATGGAGAATATTTGAATGAAAGACCAAACAAAAGCTATGGTAATCCGGAAGGGAAAAGTAGAAAAATTGGCGACTTCATAATGGCGGTAATCAGTACAAGATTGGCGCCAAAGATACAAAAAGAATATTGTTAAAGTATGAAATAATGCAATGAGTATGAAGGTGTGTGCGTTAGAAGTAGAAAATGGATTTCGCATGGCTTGATGCGAAGTTTAATAGGAAGTGGCGCTGAGAAGGTATTGCATCAACCAAGAAGGAAATGCTCTTGTAATCTATCTATCTATTTATCTATCTATCTATTTTAATTTTATTAAGATTTTTATTAATTAATTTATTTATCATTGAGACTTAAATCTCAAGTACATGAATTAAAGTGTGTGTTAAAGTGCAGGATCAGTATAATAAATGACATGTTTGCTTCTAGTCTCTAAGTTAGGGGTCTTAAACGAGGCCTGCTGGCCACGTGTGTCCAATAAACTACTTTTCTATTGGGCATGATAAAACAATATTTGTTACTAATGTTTTCCATAACCTTGATAAATTGCCCTTCACACCAATGATACTATTGCAACATTATTATTATACTTGATCTGCTAAACTAACGCAAACAGATCATCTATTCTAAGATCAAGAAGAGTCTAACTATAGGTCTTTCAAGAGAAGGCTTAAATGTAGTAATTTACCATATTTACCCAACCCCTCCTCTCGGGCAGGATATGTTACAAGGTCAATTTTTCTAGCAGCGTTTAACAGGTTTGAATTTAGAGTTTTTTTTTCTCCCTGACTAGTTGCCTCACCAAGGCTGAAGACTTACTCTGCCCTACTATTTACCCATAGCTGGTGGGAGAATAATTGGATTCATACCTTTCCCAAGGGTATTAGTGCTATGTGAAATGCAATTAGTCTTGTCCAGGATTTGAACTCGTTTCGCCGTGTCCATTTCCTACGACGATAACCATTACACTACGGGCACATCCAAAATGTAGTGATTTACTAAGACTTTTGCAAGGTAAAAGGCCGTATGAACAGAGCACCCAATGAGACTAGAACTTACAGGTTTCCTCGTCTGGTTCCAGCATAGGTGTCCAGAGAAGTCCAGAATGTATTGGACATTACATTCTTTCACTTCAAGATTAACAGCTGAAAGTATAATAATCCAATTTTATATAAATTCAAAAAATAAAATTTACCCATGAAATAAAAAATAACTTAACTGAAATTCTTCATAATCTTCATACTCATATTCTATCAAACACATATATTGATATTCTATGATACATATGGTCTCCATATGCCTATACTATTTAACACATATTCTTCATACGCCTATTCTATGATACGCATATTCTTCTGTTGAGTATTCTTCATACGCCGAATCTATCATACACATATTCTTCCTACGCCTATTCAATTATACATATATTCTTCAAATGCATAATCTATCAAACACATATTCTTCATATTGATGTTCTCTGATACATATTTTCTCCTTTTGCCTATTCTATTAAACACATATTCTTCTTACGCATATTCAATCATACTCATCTTTTCCAGAGGGGTGTCCTCATGGTGTAATGGTTAACCATATGCCAATTCTATCATATACATATACTTCATATGCCTATTCTATCATATACATATACTTAATATGCCTATTCTATCATATACATATACTTCATATGCCTATTCTATCAAATACATATACTTCATATGCCTATTCTATCATATACATATACTTCATATGCCTATTCTATCATATACATATACTTCATATGCCTATTCTATCATATAGATATACTTCATATGCCTATTCTATCATATACATATACTTCATATGCCTATTCTATCATATACATATACTTCATATGCCTATTCTATCAAATACATATACTTCATATGCCTATTCTATCATATACATATACTTCATATGCCTATTCTATCATATACATATACTTCATATGCCTATTCTATCATATACATATACTTCATATGCCTATTCTATCATATACATATACTTCATATGCCTATTCTATCATATACATATACTTCATATGCCTATTCTATCATATACATATACTCCCAACGCATATTCTATCTTAAGCATATTCTTCTTATGCCTTTTTTACTATATACATATTTTCATTCGCATATTATATCTTACCAGTATTTTCACAGGCATATTCTATCATACACATATTATCCGTACGCCTATTCTATCATTCTATAATAATAATTTATGTCATTGAGATATCTAACTCCAGTGCCATCGTCCTTCTCTGCAATAATGATGGAATATTTTCGTATATATTTTTGCATATACGTTATTGGCCACCTGGAGAGCTGAATTCATAAGAAGAGCTATTGCGTTTCTGTTTATGTGGTAACCGACATATTCCCCATCTAAGTGCTCAACCTACGGGGGAAGATATATATGTAAATGTATAGGAATAGAAGTGCGTAAGTTCCAATGCTTCAGTGGCCTTGGATGTACGTGTACAATACTCTTTAACGTTTTCTTTCAGTTATTTGCATTATTACTATAAATAGATCATCTAATTTTTACATTCACACACAAACACACACACACACACACACACATATATATATATATATATATATATATGGGTCACTCAATAAAGAAGGTTAATCTTGGGAACAGGTTTGGTTTGATGGCATATGAACCATTGTATATTATTCAATGCTAAATCCATTTTTATTCATAATTCTGTTTAGCGTAAGTACAGTTTCAATGTTAAAAACCGTTCTATTTCACCCAATTCAGTTAAGCATAAGTGCGCGGTTTAAATGTAAAAACAGTCCTATTGCACACAATTCAGTTTAACATGAGGACACAGTTTAGTTCTATTTGACCTATAGATAAGTGGGAATAGAAAGCTCTGTTTACAGTGGACCTTTTCAAGGCAACCAACGAAGATTAGACCTTTCATAAATCTTTCAGAGTGTCAGCATGACCCTCTTTATAGACAGGTTTGTCTGGAACGTTTTCTCTACCGTAGAGTTAGTGTTTCCACCCCATTAACTTTCTTTTTCAATTATGCTCATAGTGGCAAAACCATGTTCTGTCCATTTTTAAATATGTTTATGTTAAATATATTTCTCCGTAACGACGCGGACTCTTTCTTAAATTTCATTTGGTTAATACATCTGAAATACGAAAAATTTGACAACGGGTAATATAATGCCTTCACCTGTGGTGAACCTAGGGGATAAATTTGATAGATACATCCGGTCGAAGATAAAATCAACTAAGTGTATCGGAAAAACGGAAATGCGTGGGCGTGATACCCGATGCAACCCCCCAAAAAAAAAACAAACAAACACTGTGTTGGTGTAAACTATTGCCAATGAAAAACAAGAATTGTGTGGATGAAGAGGTGTGGCCATATGGGTCTTGTAAGAATTTTGAGATTGTAAAGGGTCTAGAATTTTGGCTGAATTCCAGTTTCTGTAGGCTGTTCTGACTCCCAACTGTTCCATTGTATGTGCGAACTCTCTCCGACTGCCCTCTTGCTCCACACAAGCGTCATCGTCGAAGAATAAAAATATAAGACAATATTTTTATATATACCTGTTCCTTGTTTTTGTCAAGATCCAACGGTGGTATACTACAAAAAAACTTTTGTTCAAGCCTGGAGAATCCTATAAGATTTGCTGCAATTTACTAGAACCTCTTCAGTGAGATTAGAATAAATTTTGCGGTTAACCAATTCCGAATGAAACAGAATTGACATTCTTGAAAAACCAATTCTCTTATTCATTGTGTGTTGTTAAAAGTATAATTCAAAGAAACCTAAGCCTGGAAGGGACAGAAGCAGCATTACTAAATATTTTTTAAGTGTCAATACCATAGGAATTTTTTAAAAACTAGAAAAACTGATAAAGATTTTTCACCTAATATCGTTACAGGAGTGGCCCATACAAGTGTCTGATAAATCTAAAATTTTGTATATATATATATATATATATATATGTATATATATTTTTAAATATTTTCTTTTATTTATTTATATCATACATCTCCATTGATGCATTGGGATGGGTCATCAGTGATGTTTCCTTTGGGTTCAGGGTAGGGTCGGTCTTGCAACATCAGACCCCGTCGCCCAAATGACCCAGTTGGCATTGTTCTTACTCCTACTCCCATACCGGCAGCTAACCTGAGCATCCACACAATATATATATATATATATATATATATATATATATATATATATATATAGTGCAATTAAATGGAGACTCAAACTCGGTTAAGCCGTCATAATAAATTTATTTCGGCGGAGAACATTGTTGGTATATTCTCCGTCTCATCGGATGACTTTTTACATACTCTGTATTGTCCCAGAGATGTGATGCGAATGAGGAGTTACAGTTCGTATTCAGAAGATAAATAGGAAAATTAAGGAAATTAAAAAATAAATTAAAAATCAGAAAACAAAGATAGAAATAAAATAAAAAAATAAAAAACATAAAAATAAAAAACATAAAGTGGAACTCATTCGTTCATAGGCGTGAGCAGAGGGTGTGAACATATTATATGTTAGAACGATTAAGAGACAGGAGTGGAATTAATCCACTGGTCAGTCCCTTTTAACTTTGTGTTCTGTTTGTGGTTTATCTACTTGGCAGGTGTGCTATTATATATATATATATAGTGTCATAAAAAAGAATACAATATAATTTGTAGTAGATTTATTAGTAGTCACATGGTCTATGTATATTGAGACACACTATATATATACATATATATATATATATATATATACAGAGAGAGAGAGACAGAGAGAGAGAGACAGAGAGAGTGAGTGTGTGTGTTTTAAAATATCACTAATTATATTGCGTTCTTTTTTATTTAAGATTTGAAAACAGTATTCTATAACAACTATTAAAACTCGATCACAATGTCTTCGACAAGAGAGGAAAACTATTTTGCATCACTTCTTATTTGTAGACAAAATCATTCGAAACTGTCTCAGAATAGATGCAATCCAATTTATATGATGAGAATTTATTACTGTGAAAAGAAACTCAAATGCATGTCCTGGAGGCTGATATAATAGCAATTAAAAAAAAAACAACATTGTGTAACATAGCCGTAATATACGGATGTGTGAAATAGACATCGGGAATCCGAAATACACGACATTCACGAAATTGGTTCAGGTACGAAACCTTTATTCACCTTTTTGAGTTTAAAGGTTTTTCGACATGAGGACAGAGAGACACAATCTTTCTATGCTGACTGCTTTTGTCATCGTCAGCTCTTAACCCGATCAACGCGCGGTGCCCGTAGCGCACAAATTCGCCTGGCCTCGGTGGGCCCCGAAAGTCTACCTTCTTCATCGGAGCCAGGAACTAACTGCTTTTTCTTAAATCACAAAATCCTCAGCCTTCGATTCCGGTGCTTGACGTCACCCGTATCCCTTGTCACATTTCCTATCTGGGAATTTTATTTTGACATCTGTGAATGACGCATCCTCCCTGCACGCGTTTGAACACCTGTGTCAATGTTGCACCTAACTAACCCATGTGCTAAGCGAAAGGTTTCCAGCTTAACTAAACCGAAAGGCAAGATGTATAAAACGAAATCCCGCGGCAATTATATTACAATTGATTTGATGTCTCTCGCTCAAAGGATGAATTTTTTTAAAGGACGTGTTCCAAATGACAGTTATTGCGCTTGTTTCGGTGATAAATAATTATCATATTAATGGGTTAGATCTATTCTGAGACATCCTGTATATATATATATATATATTTTGTTTTCTATAAGAAAACAATGGTCACATTAAGATTATAGATTTATTTCCATCCTGTTATGGGTATTGATATGAATCAATAACACCAAAAATAACAGGACTTCATCTGCTGTTATTTTAGGTGTTATTGGTGTTATTGATTCATATCAATACCCATTACAGGATGGAAATAAATTTATAATCCTAATGTGACCGATTTTTGTTTTTCTTAAAGAAATTATTGCTCTGTGATGCTAGTTACATTGAGTTCTTTACCAGGAAAATTTAAATGTTTATAGTTGAATGATTTTTGTCCTGACGGAATTATTCCCGACTTCGGTTTAACTGGACTGAATAATAAATATATGGACTGATGTAGTGAGTTGGCTGCACACATATATATATATATATATATATATATATAATCATAATAAGGACTTCCTAATATGCTGGAGCATCTATGTTCTCCTTAATTTTATACATCGACTATCTTGTCAAACCTAGGATGATAAAAGTTTTCTTAGCAGTCTCAAGGATTATATCACATCACGTCGATATATCTATATCAATACATTTATATAATATTTAATTTCAAACTCTGTTCTAATCTTTGCGATTATCCATCAGTTTCCAATGTGAATTATTATGAAAGTACTGACGACATGATGATGTTATTTACTGTTTAGCTGCTTTTGGCCTTGTTCTTTTCATTTTCAGGGCTTCCCGTAACAATAGAGAAGCCTCTTCCTTTGGAATGAGATGTCTAGGCAATTAATTCCTTTCGTCCTTTCTATTGCTTCGTTTCATACCTTCTCGTCCTATTTATGTTGAGTCCCTTATTCATTTCCATTATTTCCTTCCTTCCATTGTTTTTCTCATCTTTCTCTTTCCTTACTTCCTTTCTTCCTTCTTTTATTTCCACCCTTACTTTACCTGTCACAACACTTAAACTCATCTGCCTTCTTTATTTCCTTTTACCTCTAACCGTTTTGTCAACATCTTCGTTTTATTTTCTCTGATTAATTAATTTTAACGGCCTGTCAACCTGTCTAGGTTTATTTTATGCATATATTTTTGGGAATCATTCTCATTGTACGTTCTTATTAATATATATTTATGTAGTTTTATTTTTAATTTCTCTTACCAGCTATCATGTTAGAATATGGATATCTTTTAAACAAATCTATTTCACCCTCAGAAAAAAAAACCAGCTTGTATCACTCCGGAACCGATTGAATTTTATTTTCTAGGTTGTATTAATCTCCATACTACTAAAATTCTCTCTGTGTATATTTCATCATCATCATCATATCGCGCTGGTAGCACGGATATCCCTGACCCTCTCTCGCCACTCCTCCCTATCGTTCTTCGCCCGAGGTAGGTCTTCAGGACAACATCCTGTATCCTCACATAGCTGCTGAATGTACGTTCGAGCTGGTCGTCCTGCTTTTGGGCGGCCATGTG
The DNA here is from genome assembly GCA_963585895.1 of Sepioteuthis lessoniana. NCBI lineage: Eukaryota > Metazoa > Mollusca > Cephalopoda > Myopsida > Loliginidae > Sepioteuthis > Sepioteuthis lessoniana. The sequence goes on along the minus strand of OY757931.1, from coordinate 16,192,981 downwards.
TGGGGATCCATAAGAGTACATCTCTTATGAGTTCATCTCTGCTTCTCCAGCAGTGTCCTGCATGTCTGGTTCGTCTAACTTGGATAGTTTTCGTGATAGGGGGTAGGTGGCCGTACAGGTAACGGTATACCATATCGATATCTATTTATGAGAGCATAAAAAAGAAAATGGTTTAACTTTGGGAATGTAGGGATATTCGTTCTCACTGAACGTATTTTTTTTCATTATCCAAATCCACAATATAACAAAAATATCTATGAAATGTAAATTGAAATAAGTGTCTTTCTGGTAAAGATCTATCAGTATCATTAATGATGGCTTTTACGATGGAACATAACAGATTCATTTGCAGTTTAACATATCATTGAAATTCTCTTTAGGATTATATTTATGTACACACATACACACACACACACACACACACACATATATATATATATATATATATATATATATATATATTAGAAATATGTGGAAATTTGGATAAATCAAACACTTAATTAAGATTTAGATGTGTGATATTTCGTTCGGGCTTTATTTAATCTTCATGAATTTCTTCAAGACTGAGACTGTTTTCTATCTCCACCTTGAAACAAAAATCTTTAATACATTTCACTTTAAATTCCTCCCAATTCTTTTCCTACTATAACTTATACATACTCCACTATCCTCACATGGTTTAAAACAGAAAATCTCTGAAAAAAGTTACAGAATTGAAGAAGTTCGTGAAGATGAAATAAAGCCTGGACGAAATATGACACATCTAAATCTGAGTTAAGTGTCCGATTTACCCAACTTTACACATATTTCTATCATACTGTCAGATTCACTACGAATATATCTTTTCAACATGTCCAGGGAAAGGAGTTGTGCCCTCCCCTACATCTCGATACAGCAGATATTGAAAAGCGAGCATTCTGGTCACCCTTGACTACGGTCGCCAACAACAACAACAACAACAATATATATATATATATATATATATATATATATATATAAAAGTGGCCATACGAAAAAAGTCTGGAAACTTATTTAATGATCCTCATATATAACAATAACACAGAAAGTACCGTATATGAGCATCAGTTTTTGAGTGGCATAAGAGATTCAAGGAAGGCATGGTGTCTGTGAGGGATAATGAGAGGTGTGGGAGGAGTAAGGAAGTCAGAACACCAGAGTTGATTGGCTAAATAAAGAATTTCATGGATAAGGACCGTTGTGTGTCTATAGAGACAATAAGTTCACAGTTTAATGTCAGTGTGGGAACTGTACACACAGTTATTCGCGAGGAACTTAAGATGCAGAAGATTTGCCTGAGCTTTGTCCAAAAGGTTCTCAGAGAAGATCAGAAAGAAAGACGTTGTCATGACAGCAGGGAGATGGTCGAGATGATCAATTCAGATCCTGCAGTTCTTGATGCTCTGGTGACCTGCGATGAAATCTGGATCTACTGCTATTACCCAGAGACCAAGAGACAGAGTTCATAGTGGAAGCCTGCTGGCTCTCCCAGACCCAAGAAGGCCAGACAGAACAAATCCACCCACAAACATTTCATGATCCAATTTTAAACAGCACTTGCATGATGTACATGCACTGGGTTCCCACTAGACAGACAGTCAACAAGGAATACTATGTTGAGGTTTTAAGGGAGTTCAGAAAAAGATTCCGTCGGATGAGGCCGGTACTCTTCAAATTGGGTCGGTGGCATTTTCACCAGGACAATGCACCTGTCCACAACTCAATCCTTGTCACAGACTATTTGACTAAGATGGGCATCCTCACCCTCCCTATAGTCCAGACTTTGCTCCCTGTGACTTTTGGTTATTCCCTAAGCTCAGAGGCTGTCGTTATGAGACAAGTGAAGAGATGAAAGAGGCTGTGACGAAGATCATTGACACGCTCACACAAGAGGACTTCCAGAAGTTGTTGGAACGGTACAACAAGTGCATTGCAACCGGAGGAGATTACTTCGAAGGAGACTAGAGTTTCATGTGTGTACTATCAATAAAAGTGCCTATACAAAAAAAGTCTGGAAACTTATTGTGTGCTCCTTGAATATCACCTATTTTCGATCGCCTATTTCCACTCTTTATGGTCTTCGGTCGTATATTATATTTCGTCGCCATATTTTTCTCACAACCCACTCTATTTCACTGAGATAAATAGCTACAAGAATTCATTTTTTGTGCTCATTGTTTTTATTAGTCAAAGACAACTTTTCCTTAACGTATATTTTTCTTACAGTGCCTACAGATTCTTAGCTAAAATCTTACTTCTATTAACAATTTTAATTTCTATTCGTTTAATTTTAATTTTAATTTTAATTTTTATTTGTTTAATTTTAATTCTAATTTCTTTATTTTTTGGTTTTAAGACATATCAACCTTTGTGGGTTATTGTTATATAGTCACAACCAACTATACATACACATCTACATACAGAAACATAACGACGCAATAAACACGAGCGGACAGAATTCTTTAGAAAAATATACCTCTCACTTTATTGAAAGGGTTGTGTGTGAGAGGTGAGTTAGAGACTGAACAAAGACTGCAACATATTGACCCCCACCCAGCTCCTCCGGCCATAGCAGTGCGTCTTTTTGTTCTCCTGGGCTGTTCAACCAGCTTGATCTGGAACACTGATTTCAACCTCTGAATACCAACTGCTTGACTTCCTGTCTCACCCGGGTTATATCATTGTTATACACCCAGTCAGTTCAACCCGACTACAATCAAGGTATCCCCTGATGTCTTCGACCGGATGCACCTGTTATTTACACAGGGGCATTTCTCATTTGACAGCTTGGCCAGGTCGGAGTTCAACATGCAACAATATTTCATGCCAAATCCATTTTTATACAAATAAACAGTACTATTTCAAACAATTTACTTTAGCATTAGTGCACCGTGTGATTGTCAGAAAAAATTTATTTCAAGCTATTCAGTTTAGTCAAGCATTTCTCGTTCAAATAATCCAACTTAGTATTAGTATAGTTTTGTTTATACACAGTTAAATTTGCCCAGTCAGCTGGGGCTGTAGAATAAGTTGACTGCACCTCTGCAGAGGGGTAAGACTCCCTCAATGAGTGTCCTGGATATGACATTAAACAATGGGGAGGTTCCAGTGATGCTGGAGCTTTGGGGAATGCGGAGCACCTCTTCATTGCCATTACTTCCATGTTCACTTTGGCGCCGAATGGTAGCACCTGATTGGACCCTATCTATGGGTTAAATAGAACTAACTACATACTTATGCAAAACTGAACTATTTAAATTAGAACTCTTTGACTAAACTGGATAGCTTCAAATAACTATTTTTTTGACAATTGAACTGTACTAACATTTAAACTGCATGCTAATGCTAAACTGAATTGTTTGAAATGGAACTGTTTTTGACATTGAAACTACACTTACAATAAACTGAATTGTTTAATATAGCTGCATTCAGCTGCGTGTAAACAAAATATGTTCTTATACTAAACTGAATTAGCTGAATAAGAACTGTTGGAATAGACTAAATAGCTTGAGATGGAAATATTTTTCACAATCAAACTGTCTACTTATGCTAAACCGAATTGTTTGAAATAGAACTTATTTTTTGTATAAATGGAAATGGCGTTAAATAACTAACAATGGTTGATATACCATAAAACCCAAACAATCAACCAATCAACAAGGTTAAATGTCAAAACAGTTATATTTCGAACAATTCATTTTAGCGTAAGTACAGTTTCCATGTCAAAAATACTTCCATTTCAAACAATTTAGTTTAGGATAAGTACGCAGTTTAAATATGAATACAGTTCTATTTTATGTAATTAGGTTTAGCATAAGTACGCAGTTTAGTTCTATTTGATCCATATATAGGACACTATCAGGTCCAATCACTCCGGGCTCCAGTGAACCTAAGAGCGATGTCAATGAAGGGGTGCTCCGAATTTCCCAAAGCTCCATCATTACTGGAACCTTACCATAAAACTATACTTATACTAAGCTGAATTATTTGAACGAGAAATGAATAGCTTGAAATGAAAATTTTTCTGACTATTAAACTGTACTCATGCAAAAGTGAATTGTTTAAAATACAACTGTTTATAAGTATAAAAATGGATTTAGCTTTAAATAACCTACAAAGGTTGATATGTCTTGAAACCAAAACAAACAATCAGTCAGGTGGTTAAAATTGTAAATAGTAGAAATTAGATTTTAGACCATATCAACTCCGGGCAAGGGTGAATCTTGGAGTGATGGCAATGAAGAGGTGCTCCGCATTTCCCAAAGTTCCAGCATAACTGGAACCTTACCATCAGATTGTTTAGTGTCATATCCAGCACACTAATTGGGTGGGTCTAACCTCTTTGCAGAGGTGCAGTCAGGGTATTCTACAGCCCCAATTAACCAATCAAAGCCACATTCTTAAATGATCTCGGAGTCATCAACTCACAATAACCCAAACAAAAACGGTTGAAAACATCTTAATGTACTTACTCTAAATGGTAAAAAATCAGACCATTTATTACTTACGATAAGAATCCTTCATTCTAATGTAGAAGAATCAATATGATCATGGACAGCTGTTACAACATCGTACGGGTTGGGGGTTTAAGAGTCACCAAGTAAACGTTTATTGATGCTTATCACGTTCGTTTTTGTATTTGTATTCGGTTCATTTTTCTTTCTAACTGGTTTGTTTTTACAGCTTTCTTCTTTATAGACAAAATCTATCAGTTTCTTCTATTTTGCTAGTTGTAATTTAGTCACCAATCTCATGAATAGCAGTTCCCTTTTCCCTTCTATGCTTGTTCAACTAAACCCGATAAGAAATACAAGATTCTTACAAAATTATATGATTGTTTTGCCCCATATAATAAGCCGAATGCAAATTTATCACATAAAACTATACTGATATACTCTATCTATACTCTTCAATTATATATATATATATATATATATATATATATATATATATAAAGATATACATATATATATATATATATATATATATATATATATATAAATATAACTTTGTAAACTATAAAATTGTAAACAAAAGAAAGCTACTGCATAATGCCTGCTAGTTCTTGAGCTGACGTGGTTCGCTTACTGGCCGAGCGGTATGATACAAAGTCTAACGTAAAGTTACGCGGGTTTCGATCCCAGCTATAAGCGTCCCATGTGTGTCTAGACACACTGAAGTGTTATGATATAACTAAACAGTATGGTTGTGGATAATATATATATATATATATATATATGCAATCGTTAACATCTCAGACAATGGACTTCGGGACGCGCCTTCAAATCCAGGAGAAGGCTAGTTGCATTTAATAAGCCTTAATACTCTTGGGAAAGATGTGCATCCAACTATTCCCCGTTCAATTATGGGTATATAAGAGGGTAGACTTGGCTCATTAATCTTAATATTCATATCGGTCTAGTAGAGTAAAAACTCCGAATTAAAATCTATTAAACCCCGTTTAAAAATTGATCGTTTGTCAGTTGCATATATATCCATTCACTGTACAAGCTGAATATAACACATTTTGCATAGCACTAATACCCTTTGGAAAGGTATGAAAAATTCCCTCCACAAGAGAAAAATAGTAGGGCCGACTGCCCTCTTTAATTTTCTTATGGCAACCGGTCTAACAGAAAGAAAACTAATTTCAATCTAGTATTTTACATAGATTGTTTGAAATTACTTATAACCCCAAAAAATCGCTTAAAGATTTGAGACTATTTAAAATGACAGCATATCAAATAGTTCTCAATTCTTGCACACAAAACAGTCATCATTTTTTTGGTGGCTGAGATGAACAAACTATAATGAATTCATAGAAGATTGTGTAATGTTTTGTAAAAAAACATCAATGGGTTAAGCATGAATTTACCACTGCGAGCTTGAATCAAAAAGACAGTTCAATGATTGGAATTTCACTGAGTCTCCGGAAAAGAAAAAGTTCCGGGGGAAGCAGTCAATAAAGAAATGTATTTTGACAGTCTTCTGGGACATTAGAGAAGCACTTATTGATTTTCATGAAAGAGGTGTAACTGTAAACAGTGTTTCATTTTGCCAATACCTTCGGCAATATTAACCTTATTCATTGAATAAGCATCGTATATATATATATATATATATATATATATATATATATATAAAGTGTAATTAGATGGAAACTAAAGCCTGGTTAAGTTGTCATAATGAATTTATTTTGGTGGGAATAAGTGATGTAACAATAGCCATACATAAGCACTCACATAGATTTATATGATATTCCTCATATATTCAATAGAAGAATAATCCACACCCACTGTCTTATATAATATATATTATATATATGTGTGTGTGTGTGTGTGTGTGTGTTACTTAAAACAAATATCGACTGTTTAAAAAAAGCAAAAATTCAATTTAATAAACTAAAACGGCAATATAATTGGAACAAATAAAGTGGAACGCATTTCAAAAATACCCTAGAGAATATTGAACAATCAATATTAAGCATGAAGTTACACATTTCCATCGTCAGTTAAATTTAAATTATCTTATTCTTTTGAAGGGAAGATTTATTTTTATAAAAACTTGGCTTAAATTTTCTTGCCGACAGAATTTTGAAACAAACCTTGCTTGTGACTGCACACTAAATTGTGCATCCTTTAAAAAGAAAATGATCAACAAAAACTCAAGTAGGTCAAGTTAAAAAAAATAACTAAAATATGACTGATATGGATTAGCGAAGAGCACATTTAAATAAAAGTTAGGAGTTGGTTTCTTTGTTTAATTGCATATCAAACTTTGTAGTTTATTTAAACGATTAAACTATACTTGTAGAAAAACAGACTGACACGAGTTAACCCACAAATCAGAGGATAAGTTGGGGGTCAAAACTTTTCCAAGGGTGTAAGTTCGAAAGAGAAATTAAAATAACGAATGGAGTTCAAATTCGTGACGACGATGTTGTATTCTGGCACGTTAGCAAAGATCCCAAAAATTAATAACTATAAAAATATATTTAGAAATAGAAAATATGCTAATTACACGATATCAAGGTTGGTGCAGGAGTAAAAAGAGAAAAATGGAAGTGAATTAATAAAGGACAATTCCAAGAAAAACATGTTCATGAAATGAGTGTACAAAAGGTAGGAAATGCTTAATAAATAATTATCTTTTCCTTCAACAGATACATCAGTCTCATCATAGAGGACTGTTACAGTGGAACACAACACATTCATATACCATATTGTATAATAGTGAAATTATCTTTATGGTGGTGTATATATATATATATATATATATATATATATATATATCGACGATATAAAGTATTTGCTGGCATATATATATATATATATATATATATATATATAAGTAAAGTTGGTGACCGTAGTCGAGGGTAACCCGAAGGCTCCCTTTTCGATAGCTACTACACTGAGGGGTAGGGGAGGGCGCTACTCCTTTCCCTGGATTGCTCCACTTTACCCTTGATACGCACCTTATAATGCTGAGTGTTAAGCAAGATAACATCAAGTACCATTTTTTGAGTCTTTAGTATGACTCGACCTGGGATTAAACCCAGATCTCCCGAGCCATTGGCGAACAATGCCAGTATATAACTCATATCGTCCAGGGATTTTTATTTGAGAAAAATGCTTGAAAGGAAATGAAATAATGTCCGGTTCAATTTCCAACAAAATTGTGTTTTGTGAGCGGAGGTATTGATTAGCACTGGAGCAAATCTTTAATCAACAAAATATCGATATTTTGAGAAAAAACTATAAGAGAGCTTAATAAGAATCCGTCAATCCTTCCTAGATAGAAGTATCAATATGATGATGGAGAGCTGTTATCTATGAAATTCTAATTTGAATCTTTCACTTCTTTCTTGCCGATTCTCGTTGCCATATTTGTTGTAGAAGTTCAAGAATATCGGATTCTCAAGACAGGAATTTCTTGGAAACAAAAGATCGGAACTGATATTAAGATATTGCTATGAGGCAGAATACTTATGATGTCTATTGGCGCCAAGTTGAACTTTTGGTCACCTGATTCGCTCATAAGATGTGATCTCGAGACTATAAATGCTTCAGTAATGTGGGAATGTTGTGGAAAAATCAGATTACAGCCATATGCAATTAATCACCGAATCTTTCCTGATGTTTATGCGAAAATATAAATTGTGAACTGAGTGATTTTATTATTTTTAATCTGTAATGATATATATATATATATATATATATATATATATATATATATATATATAAGAGGTTTATGATTCTTACTCGCTCACTTGGTGAGTTAATGGAGAACTAAATGTTGCAGTATTGTTAAATAGTGACTGATATCAATGATAGAGTATCTACGTATATATATTATATTACAGGGAACAGTCTGTGACCCATGTTTGTTTTTTTACGGCATATCAACCTTTGTAGGTTATTTAATGCCAAATCCATTTTTATGTAAATAATCAGTACTATTTAAAATAATTCAGTTTAGTATGAGTACACAAATTAATTATCATAAACATTTGTATTTCAAACTATTCTAGCAGTTATATATAACAATTCAGTTTTGTGTAAATACAGTTTCAATGTCAAAAACAGTTCAATTTCAAACAATTCAGTTTAGTATAAGTACGCAGTTTAAATGTAAGTACAGTTTAATTGTGAAAAATATTTCTATTTGAAGCTATTCAGTTTAATCAAACAGTTCAGTTCAGCATAAGTATGCCGTTAGTTCTATTTAACCCATACATAGGGCCTCATTAGGTGCTACCATTCCGGACCAGGGTGGACCTGGGAGCAATGGTATTGAAGGGGTTCTCCGTATTCCCCAAAGCCCCTGCATTACTAGGATCTCACCATCAGACTGTTTAGTACATTCATTGGGGGAGTCTTACCCCTCTATAGAGGTGCAGTCAGTGTATTCTACTACCCCAGCCGACTGAGCAACCGTGACCCTGGGTTTCATGCAATCAGTGATCGTCGGACAGAGTAAAGATATAAATTAAAAAAAAAAACGATTAATATGGTTGATTTTTTGTTCGAAAAGTGGAGGTTACTTGTGTGTATGTTTGCCTAAGTTTGTGTGGTATTCAATGTTAGTATTTTTGTGTATGTACTGTGTCTTGTGCCTACATATATACGTATGTTTGCGTACGTACTTGCATGCACCATTACATATTTCCACATATTTCCGCTGTCTCTTGGTGGGAAGGAGCGAGACGATGGGGGTGAGTGTGAGAAGAGAAAAGAGGTTGAAAGAGGGGAAAATGGATTGTAGGAACTAGAATTTCTTTCTTTTTTTTTCAAATTTTATGGTAGCTAAAGTTTTATTTTGATTTGAATAGTGAATGTCTGTTTCGTGGGGAATTTAGTTGAGTTACCTTTTTTAATGTGATATATATATATATATATATATATATATACATACATATATATATATATATGTGTGTGTGTGTGTGTGTGTGTGTGTGTGTGTGTGTGTGTGTGTGTGTGTGTGTGTGTGATTAGATAATAAAGACGCATTTTGTCTACGTAATTTTATTTAGATCCTTTCAAGTTTCCTGATAAGTGCCTTGGTTTCAAGTTGGAATTGGTGGATTAATTTACCAAAATTTGGACCATTCGTAGGCCTTCATCGGGGGTTGCTTGCATGTATAAAGAGGGTTTTTAAAGAGTTTTTGAAGGTTTTTTTAGGGTTTTTATAACATTACAAAATTACGTAAACGCAGAATTAGATAACACTGAGATGCTCATGAATTTAAAAAACAGAACGCTATCAACAGAAATAGAATATTATCAAGAAATATGAAATATTATATAAAAAAAAATTAACGCATTTTAAAACACTGTCGCTATTTTCAAAATTGATTCGCTTTATTTTAATTTTTTTTTTATATGTAGGTTTACTAGGATTTGTAGTCGTAGCTTATTAATTTCATGTGCGATTATAGTGGTGTTTTTAACTAGAACTTTTCGAAATTTCGATTTGGAAACAGAATGGAAATTAAGATGTATGGCTATGAAGCTAGAATCATTAAGGTGCATCGTAAGCCGTCTTGAAAGAGTTGTAGTGGTAAGACCAACATACATATTATTTTCTTTGGAGACACAGTCTCCCAAGGGACATTTGAAAATATATCCAACGTTTGTCCCATCAATAAGTTCAGTGAAGAGGGAAGAGTTATTGGAAATAATTAGGTTTCATTAATGGCAACCTATGTGTGGTGTGTGTATATCTGTAAATATAAATACAAACACATAAATACATAGATGCCCATACAACATATATATATATATATATGACTGATTTCCATACTAACAAATAGTTTATCTGTATCTTTCCATTTTTCAGCGTTTAAGAGTTAGTTTTATAAATCTCTTTAAGTTTTTTTTACAGGGATCAAGACTGAAAAGAATCCCAGAATTATTTTTTCCAAGAATGGTTAAAATACAGTTTTCAATAAAATCTGAGATAAATCATCAACATTTTATCAAATTTCTAACCTACATCAATCTTATGAATAAAAATGATACACCCGAAGTAGGTTTAATAAATTTCTTTCGTAAAACACTCAAAAAACTTGTGGTTTATTTCTTTTGAGTAAAACAAATTACCCTTATTTTTTTCTTCACGAATGCATTCAATTTCAGCATCGCTAGGTTATCATAAACTGAACGAATATTCAATTGTTTACATAAATAACGGTACTACTAATGCAATATATTCGCTCGCTTACGGTGATTTCTGTTGCAGTCGATATACGAGGATCATTAAATAAGTTTCCATAGATTTTTCGTATGGGCACTGTTATTGATAGTACACACATGAAACTCTTTCCCCCTCGAAGTAATCTCCTCTGGCTACAATGCACTTGTTGTACCGTTCCAAAAACTTCTGGAATGCCCCCATGGAAGTCCTCTTGTTTGGGCGTGTCAATGACCTTCGTCAAAACCTCTTTCATCTCCTCAATTGTCTCATAACGACAGCCTCTGAGCTTAGGGAATAACCAAAAATCGCAGGGAGCAAGGTCTGGACTACAGGCAGGGTGAGGAACTCTCTTGATGCCCATCTTGGTCAAATAGTCTGTGACAAGGATGGAGTTGTGGACTGGCGCATTGTCCTGGTGGAAATGCCACTGACCCGATTTGAAGAGTGCTGGTCTCTTCTGACGGAATGTCTTCCTGAACTACCTTAAAACCTCAACATAGTAGCCTTAACCCTAACCCTAACCCTTTGGCCAATCAACTGTGGTGTATTGACATCCTTACTCCTCCCACACCTCGCATCATCCCTTACAGGTTCCCTGCCTTCCTTGAATCTCTTATGCTACTCAAAAACTGATGCTCGATTCATGCAAGGTGATCAAAAAGTAGTCTGAAGCATTCCATACGTTTCTGTGGCAGTTTTTCCATGTTTAAAACACAATTCTATTGCATATCGTTCTTCTAAAGTGTCAGATTGTATTTTCACCAGCTGTGATAATCAGGCTTCAGTAGGGTGTATTCCAATTGCTGCTGTAGCTGTTCATTTGAACATGAAATCATAAAAATTGGTCAGTCATTTCATAACATGTATAAAGATAGTATACTGAAGTTTCAAGTGTCTACGACAATTGTAAATGCCTGTACAAAAAATTATGGAAACTTATTGAATTTGCCACGTATACTTAATGCATGAATATATTTTCTCTCTTACACAGCCATGACCACTATACATACACATATACATGCAGAAACATATTCAATACAATAAGGATGAGGAAGACACTTCTTTAGAAAAATATACCTCTCACTTTAGTTGAAAGGGTTCGAAAGGGTTACTAAAGGTTTTTCTGTGTGAGAGGTGAGTTGGAGACTGAACAGAACTGCAACATATCGACCCCCACTCTTATGGCCATAGCAACGTTTCTTTCATCTTCTCCTGGGCCGCTCAACCGGGGTGTAGAGGCCCAGCCTGTCTGGGACATTATCCTCATTCCAGCATCTTCTCTCCAACTTATCTGAAATCCAACTGCTCAATCGGGGGTCCTGAGGACCCCCTCTGCTGGGTGCTGGTTCTCTCTACAGCATCTTATCTCCAACTAACTCGAACTTCCTGTGGACCGATTTATATTATTGTTTTATGCCCACTCAATTCAACCTGTCGACAGTCAAGGTATTCACTTGTAACTTTCGAACGGATGCACCTGTTATTTACACAGGTGACTTTACTATTTTGACAGCCTGGTCGGGGTCAATATGCAACAAGTGATACAATCATACAAGGATCTTTTAAACAAAAAATAATAACATAAATCAAGAGTTAAACAACCACAAACTACTTCTTTTCATGTATAAATCTTCACTTTCTCTCATCAAAAATTTACGCTCCGACAAATATAATCTTTTCTAATCAGAAAGACTTTTTAACTTCTGTTTTTCAACAAATTCGTGACTCAGTTTTAAGATATAAATATTTATTAATTTTTAAATCGGTATTTTATTGTCATTTTGACCTTCATCCGCTACAAATATATATATATATATATAAATATATATATATAGAGAGAGAGAGAAAGATAGAGAGAGAGAAAGAGAGAGAAAGAGAGAGAAAGAAAGAAAGAAAGAAAGAGATGAATGGAATGGAATATATATAGAGAGAAAGAGACAAAGATGTTGACAGCAACTGAGACAGTGATAGGGATGGAGACGGAGATAAACATTGATAAATAGGTATGAATAGAATGCAACACACACACACACACATACACACACACACACACATATATATATATATGTGTGTGTGTGTGTGTGTGTGTGTGTGTGTGTGTGTGTGTGTCCCATTTTGTTCAGACTCATTTTGTTTATACCTCTAAGTATCTATTCCATGATAGATAGATAGATAGATAGATAGATAGATACTGCATTTTATTCACTTGGATTGATTAACCTACCGACTGATGTCAACAGAATCCTGTGTAATGAGACATTTAACGAGTAGGAAAATATCTGAAAGACAGAAACAAGTATATAAAGAGAAACAAGTGAACGTAGTATGGTGTCTGGAAAAAATTCCCAAGTTAATCATCGAATATCTCTGAAGAATAGAATGAAGAATCCATACAAAAATTCCATCAGAATAGATTTTTAAATAAATGTTTCAGGTTCGAAAACAATAATAAAAGTACGCTGTAAAAACAGATTTCACAGGCGTGAAATTTAAATGGTAAAAGTTTGTCCTCCAAAAGGAAATGGAAGAGTTATTAAGAAAATGTCTGAAATAATATTTTTTTAGAAAATAATAAGATATGAAAGGATGGGTGAAAAATAACAGTTGTATTAAAAATGTGTCGACTTATGAAGTGTACGCAGCAAAACAGAAATGGACGATGAATGAAAGTTTAATTTTCTTCAAAATACGAGGTGTGTTTCAAAAGTATTAGGACTTCGGCTTTATTTCCTTTTATTAAGACAGAAATGAACCATGGATAAAACGTTCATATCCTTCAAAATACGAGGAGTGTTCAAAACGTATCGAAAGAGAAGCTGTATTAACCAAGACCTGAATAAACAACAACTGAAACATTAATGTCTTTTAAGATTAAAGTTATGTTAAAAAAGTATCTTGACGGAACCTTTTTTTTTTACCTTGACAGAAATGAACAATAAGTAAAACGTTAATTTTCTTGAAAATGCCATGCGTTCAATTATTATTGAGTTGGGAAACACAGTATTTTACAGGCTTACGCGTTTGACTATGACATCATAAGAAGCCACTTGTCTAGCTAATGCATTTACTTTTGGACTAATAAGTAAAGTAGGCAACCGTAGTCGACCAGAAGGCTCCCTTTTCAATAGCTAATACACCAAGGTGTAAGGGAGGACGCTACTCCTTTCCCTGTATTGGTCTACTTTAGCTTTGATCCGTACCTTTTAATGCAGAGTGTTAAGCAAGGAAACATCAAGTACCATTTTTTGAGTCTTTGGTATGACACGACCTGGAACTGAACACAAGTGTCCCGGGCGTTTGACGAATACTCTAACCATCATGCCAATGTCTGGATGGTAAATAACTAAAGTTGGCGCCCGTAGTCAGGGTGACCTGAAGGCTCCCTTTTCAATAGCTACTACACTAAGGTGTAGGAGAGGGCGCTACCTTTTCCCTGGATTGCCCCATTTTACCCTTGATACGTACCTTATATTGCTGAATGTTAAGCAAGGAGGTATCAAGTACCATTTTTTTAGTCTTTGGTAAGACGTGACCGGAGATTGAACCCACGTCTCCCGGACCATTGGCAAACTCTCTACTCACAAGGCCAATGAGATGACCCCCCCGTTATCCCATCAACTTTAGGTTTATTAATAACAATGCTTTCTTCAACAAAATTGCTTTCATTTCAAATAACCCACGAAGAGTAATATGGCATTAATAAAACAACCAATCTAAACTAAAAAGTATTTGTAACATATTGACCCTCGACCGAGCCGTCAATCACGAGATGCACCTGTGTAAATTAGCGGAAGGACAGCGGAAGTTGGCGGACGTAAGACAATTATGTAACCAGGTGCCCGAGGCGGTTCGTGCCAGTTGGGGTCACTTGGAGACAAGATGCCGAATTGAGAGCTAGCGTGAGAATCAGCTTGCAAACTGAGGGCTTGCAGCCCTCAGTGACCCACGGCTGAGCAACCCCAGCCAAGATGAGGAAGAAATGCTGCTACGGTCGCTAGAAGAACTTTGGGTCAAAATAGCAGTCTGTACCCGTCTCCAGTTCACCTATCACACCCAACCAACATCAACCCTTTCGAGAATAAAATGTGAGAGATATATTTTTATAAAGAAGTGTGTTCGTTCGATCATTGAAGTTCGTCATTATTGTTGACTGTTTCCGCTTATATTTATATTATGTATATGTATGTAGCTATTCAACATATTGAGACTTAAGCAGTAGTCACCAAGACAAAAATTAACAATAACCCAAGCGTTAATTTTCTTTAAAATACGATGTGGATTCTAAAGGTATCAAGACTGATGCTTTATTTACTGAGACTGTAATGAACAATGAATGATTTTTTTTCCAAAATAAACCTCTTGGTATTTCAGACAATTGTTCAAACGAATTTTTCTTTGTTTGAAGTAAGCTGTAAAACTCGTCTGTTGCTCTGGTATGAAGCTGCGTTTTCCTATTTACTTTATAAATATCAGCACTTCTGTTTCTGTGCAATCTTCATAAAATAGATGTGTGCTTTTGCTAAGTTCAAATATGACTGTCCAAAAGTTTACCACAAAGCAGATCATAGTATCTGGTGAAAACTGTTAAAGTTACCCAAACATGTTACAATAAATTCCTTCTATCTATTCAAAT
The DNA here is from genome assembly GCA_963585895.1 of Sepioteuthis lessoniana. NCBI lineage: Eukaryota > Metazoa > Mollusca > Cephalopoda > Myopsida > Loliginidae > Sepioteuthis > Sepioteuthis lessoniana. Next base: position 16,177,635 of record OY757931.1, on the reverse strand, counting down.
CTCTTATAAGTTAGTAGACTAACATTGTTGGTAGTGTAGAGAATATTTAAATACATGTATTTAAAATAGATGGTCAATTAATTAAGTTGACCCTTGCCTATATGCTAAAGCGAGGACGCAAAGATATTGTCCATTATACAGCAAGTTCTTTTACTTAATTATCCCTTGGTCAGGTCTTCTGGCCTGGAATTAAGTGATCTGTTGTTATCTCAAAATACTAGAGAATTCAAAGCGTCTCATTCTCCACGACAGATTCTGGTTTGTGCGGGATTTCGCCAGTTTGCCGCTTGAAATAAACCTGCAGTTGCTTTTCTTCCCATTTATTTTTCCTAATTATTCCTGGTCCGTTTGTCATTTACTCTTTTAGAGTTTTTCACATCAGTATTAGCAGATGGCTTTTCACTGGAGTTTGAGTGACAGCAAGTCTCCTCAACTCTCCAGGACTCTTCTCAGTATTCTAGCCGTACTCAGTAATGCCGTCATTTGGATAGTCTCTACCCATCCGCCAACTTCCACTTCCGCCAGGCCTTTTAATAATACTGTAGTTATTGTGCCAAAAGCACTAATCACAATTGGTACAGTCGTAACTTTCATGTTCTCCAGCTTTTTAAATTCTCTAGAAAGGTCGAGATACTTATCCTTCTTTTCACATTCTTTCAATTTTATTCTGTGGTCAGCTGGGACAGCAAAGTCGGCAAATTTGTTTTATTATTATTATTGTTATTATTTTACTCCTTTGAGACTTTTTCACAACAGCGTTAACTTATGGTTTTTCATTAGAGTTTGAGTGACAGAAAGTTTGCTCAAGTCTCAAGGACTCTTCTCAGTATTTTGGCTGATTTTAGTAATGCAGCTGTCAGGGTAGTCTCTACTTCTTCTCTGCTTTATTATTGTTATTATTATTATTGCTTGCAAGTTTTTTTCCCCCTCCAGCGTTAACTGATAGTCGTTTATTTGATTCTTAGTGACATTAAATCTCCTCAATTCTGCTGGTCGTTTCTCAGTATTTTAGCAGATTTCAATAATCGCACGGTGTCGACTCGTCCCTCGATTTCCAAATCTTCCCACCCATTTAGCAAAACTTTGGAGATCCTTCCAAGTACACCAATTACAATTAGTATCACCTTCACTTTCATGTTCAATAGCTCTTTTTTTAGTTCCCTGGCAATGTCTAAGTACATATCTCTCTTTTCGTTTCAGGCCGGTATTAGCTGCTCTGTTCCTATCTCAAAATCCTAGAGAATGTTCTGCCTCTCATACCCAGGACATTTCAGGTTTATGCGTACCTCATAGCATTATTAATGTCACTATTTGTGAACTTTACTCAGTATTACCTTCGTGATTTTTCTCTGAAGGCTGAGTTACAGAAAGTCTTCTCGGTTCCCCTGTTGAAGCACAAAATCAACGAAACTCTCTACGCAAAATGGCAACAACTCTGGAATAATAACATCCACAATAAATTCTTCCGGGGCCAACCTTCTTCGGGAAAATAGAGACCAGCTTTCAGAAAATCACGAAGAGAAATAGCCACGAAGAGAAATAGTCATCATATCCCGTCTGTGCATTGGTCATACAAGGCTTACTCATTATTTCATACTAACCCAGGAACAAAAACCACAATATTTGACATGTCAAACGCCTTGCACCGTTAAACACGTTCTCATCGAATGGAGAGATTTTGCTCTCATCAGAGAGCGATTCTGCAAAGTATGAGTGATCTGTTCGACAATGTCAAAATGGATAATGTTCTGTCCTTCTTGAGAGAGACAAGGTTGTACGAAAAAAATATGAATTTAAACCATTTAATCGTGTGCAAACAAATGAGATCCTGCTTATCTGAAACGTTATCTGTGAAATATTCGTTTTGAAATCCTTGGTTTTATATATATATATATATATATATATATATATATATATATATATATACGGAATTTGGAATTAAATGACCTACAAAGGTTGATATACCATAAAACTGAAACAACCAACTAATTCCCTCTCCAGGATGTTTTTAGTATTTCCTCCTAGGTCTAGTTTCCTCAATCACTTTTCTAGGCATTTGGAGACCGTTTCAAGTGTTCTAACTATCATTGGTATCATCGCCATTTTTCTTTCACAGCTTTTTATTGTCTCTAGCAAGGTTGAAGTATTTGACGATTTTTCAGTTTCTTTAGTTTTCACGACTGGAACGGGAGAATCCATTAGATGACATCTTTTTTTTCTTTTTTTGTTAAATCTAGGTCTAGGGGTCGCGTTTCTAGGATTTTCTATCTCAAAATGTCGGAGAGATTTATTCTATTCATTTTTCAGAATAGATTCTGGTTTGTCCTTAAACCATGGCCAAACTTTAATCTCTAGTATAATTCCACATGGATCTTATTTCCCGCGAAATTATACCGGTTCTTGTATTATCATTATTATTATTATAATTATTATAGACAAACTTAATAGCGATGCATAATTCAAAAAATCATGTTACATAAAAGGCGATATTGAAAGGCAGATTCTTTATTTGTAGAAATTTCTAAGTTAAAGATGGCACCGTGGATAAGTCGTTTGGTTGAAATATTCTTTGAAGTGAAATCGTCTGGATGTTGCAGGTTCAATCTCAAATACAGATAAGACTGGCAAGGGATACTCACTTTCGCCTAACACTTATACCCGATTATAGTTAACTGAATTTGGAACAGTCAACTCTCGGGGATTAATAAAGGATTAAGCTGGAGGTTTTGTGTAGGTATGGGGTTTCAAAGGTAATTTATGATATTGTTCGTTATCTAACTCTATTCTGGGTTATTCTATTCTTACCCCACGTTATCTTAATGGTTTAACTTCTTGGATATGAAGGCTGTAAAGGAATTATATGAAAGAAGAAGGTAGTAAAAGATAGGAGTCGAAGATATCTTTTATATTTTGCCTTTATTTCTGGGTTCAACAACCATTCAGTGGGTGAAAAAATTCTTCCGGTGTACACATGAAATGGTTTAATCTCCCAGTCAAGGTGGTAAATGTGTGAGTCATTCTTGGGCATATATGTCCAAATTTGGTATTTAAAGCATTAATAACGTGTTAAACGCTTTTCGGAGATATGTCTAAATCTGGTGTTTTCAGTTGTAGTCATTAAGTCCGTTTTATGGTATCTAAATTTTGATTCTTAAGAGTTCATTATTCGTTGTTTTTAGTCCTGGGTCGTTAGTAAAAGAGGCAGTTGCTACTAGTGGAAAGGTTAGCCAACGCCTCTTCTAATGACGGACGCATGGCGCCTTCCACCACAAGCAAGAATGATTTAGGTTTTGTCATTCTGCTGGTCACTGCAGAAAAAGAAAAAAAATCTTTCTTTTGTCGGAACGGTTCCCCTTTTAGGACATGCGTCACCCCTCTTCCTGTCAGGAGCTTATGGGAGTGTCTGCATATTTTTAATAATTATTTTTAATTTAGTTTAATTTTTCTTTATTTTTCTATTTCCTACAGAGATTCCTGAGTTCGACATGAAGCACCTGAAGAAGACCGAAAGACACGTAGGTCGAAACTTTATGAAGATGAAGACAATAGTTTGAATATTACAAGGGATAAAAATGCAGATTTGCTTTGATGTTTAATGGCATGTCAAACTTCTAGAATTATTGAATACCAAAGCCATTCTTGGAGAAGGATAAAAGTGAAACTACTTAATCCATTTCTGGATAGATAAAGGGTTCAAAGTTTTCCTTTGGGTATCAGTGTGAAAGTGAATGTGATAGCTTGACAGCAGTTCGAACTGGCTCATAAAGTCGCAGTTCAGTACGTTATCCCGTACACCGCGGGGATTGTCTGCTTAATTGTTGTTATACATATCTTTTATTGTTCTTTCATTCCATCGTATAAATATTTCTCTGTATCTCATTTCTTGACACTCTATCCTTCCCCTGGCACTTAGGACTTCCCACTGCTTAAATCAATTTTCTTGTAGCTATTGCTGTCTGCAGCCTCGCAGTGTTACTCTCAACACGGAGCCTAAAAGACAACACATGCCAGCGCTGCTCACGAAGGAAGTTTAAAGAAAGAAAATCTTCTGGCTTGTTTTCAGCGCTACAAAAACTGGTGTCAAAAACACAGTTTATTTTTACAATGTTCAAACTGTATTGTCAGAGGAAGCGGCTTTTTTTTCTTTGTGAGTGTGTGTGTGTGGGGTGTCTACGTTTAGTTTACCACCCTTGTCGATCGTTTCTTTCGAATCGAAAGAGGTCTTAGTTAAATCTTATAACTAACACATCTGTTGTTCTAAAATTGCTTATGTTTAATGCGTCTCCAACAAAAACACCAGAAGTCTACTTAATTTTTTACATATAATCAGCATTCTACATACGGGTACATTATGATCCTTTTATTCTCAGTTAGGTATCAAAACTGCTGATTGCCCAGTCGGCTGGGGCTGTAGAATACACTGACTGCACCTCTGCAAAGGGGTAAGACCCCCACAAACGAGTGTCCTAGATATGACACTAAACAATCTGATGGTGAGGTTCCAGCAGTGCTGGAGCTTTGGGTAATGCGGAGTACTCCTTCATTGCCATTGCTCCCAGGTCCACTCTGGCCCGGAGTGGTAGCACCTGATAGGGCCCTATCTATGGGTTAAATAGAACTAACAGCATACTTAGAGTAAAATGAATTGTTTGAGTAAACTGAATAGCTTGAAATAGAAATATTTTTGACTATTAAACCGTATTTACATTTAAACTGTGTGCTGATGCTTAACTGAATTATTTGAAGTAGAAATGTTTTTCGACATTAAAACTGTATTTACACTTACCTGAATTGTTACATATAACTGCCTGAATAGTTTGAAATGGAAATGTCTTTGACAATTAAACTGTGTACTTATGCTAAACTGAATTGTTTTAAATAGAGCAGATTATTTACATAAAAATAGATTTGGCGTTAAATAGCCTACAAAGGTTGATATGCCATAAAGCCCAACAAACCAACCAACCAAAACTGCTGCGTATTATAGTATCAATGTTAATAGTGATGTATATATTCGATATAATGGTTTCGTCGTAGGAAATGGACACAACAACATGGGTTCAGATTTTGGACGAATCTGTATGTATTTCATATAACACTAGTATCTTTGCGAAAATTAAGCATCCTAGTATCTAACCGACTCATTGTCCAAGTGCGTAGAGTGTTCGCCAATGGCTCGGGGGACCTGGGTTCAATCGCCGGTCGCGTCATACCAAAGACTTTAAAAATGGTAATTGATAACTCCTTGTTTAACACTCAGCAATATAAGGTACGTATCAAGATTAAAGTGGAGACAATCCAGGGAAAGGAGAAGCACCCTCCCCTACACATTGGTGTAGAAGCATTTGAAAAGGGAGCCTTCTAGTCGCCCTTGACTACGGTCGCCAACTTTATTTTTTTAATTAGTATTTTACATCCAAGTATAAGTCATCATCATCATCATCATCAAGTCATGCCGCCAGCACGGATATCCTTGACCATCTCTCGCCACTTTTCCCTATCGTTCATCGCCTCCGGCAGGTCTTCTGGGTTACATCCTGTGTCCTCACATAGCTGCTGTATGTAAGTTCGGGCTGGTCGTCCTGCTTTTGCTTGGCCATATGTGGGGGTCCATAGTAGTACGTCACTTACGAGCTCGTCTTTGCTTCTCCAGCAGTGTCCGGCGTGTCTGGCTCATCTGACCTGTATAGTTTTCGTGATGGGAGGCAAGTGGCCATACAGTTGGCGTCTCGTGGGGTGTTGTCGCCAGGACTTGTTCAATATTGCTCTCAACATTCTTGTGTAGTTGCCGTCAAGTTTCTTCTCCAGCCGTTTGGTTAGCGTCCGTGTAGTGCATCCATATAGCAGTATCGATACAACTACTGCCTGAAAGAAACTGCGTTTCATTTCATCGGTCAGGTCTGATTTCCATATTATTGAGAGCCTATCTATAGCCGTCCATGCTTTCGTCAGCCGTGTGTCGATGTCGTTTTCTGTTGATGAGACGCTACTTCCTAGGTTGGTGAATTTGTCCACTAGCCACTAGAGTGGTAATGTTGCCCGTTTGGTTGTAAAACATATATTCAGTTTTGTGCGCATTGACATGGAGGCCAATGCCTGCTGCAGCTCGTTCCAAACTATGCCGTAGTATCTCTGCTTGATTAGGCGTATTCGCCAGTAACGCTAAGTCATCAGCGTAGTCGGCGTCTGTGATTGTTTTTGCGGGGTACCTTTTGCTTCTTTTCGAGGGGGTGTCCTCGTGGTGTAATGGTTACAGCGATGAACTGCGGAATCGTAGTACGCGAGTTCGTACTCCAGTCGCGCTATTACGTTCACTTTCGGGCAAATACCCTTGGGAAAGGTATGAACCCCCTTATTCTCCCTCCAGCTATGGGTAAATAGTAGGACGGACTAGGTTCTTCAGCCTTGGTGAGGCAACTAGTCTAGGAGAAGGAAAACTCTGAATTCAAACCTGTTAAACTCCGCTTAAAAATTGACCTTGTGTCATATCCTGCCCGAGCGGAGGGGTTGGTAAATAGTACCTTTTGCTTCTTTTCTTAGTCAGCTCGAAGCCATTTTCTCTGATTTTGTCGATCGAAGTTCTAAGCACGTAGTCTAGATAGATGATAAAGAGGTATGGGGCTAGCGTGTCTCCTTGTAGTACTCCTGCAACAATGTCGAAGTATTCTGTGTCTCCATCTGGTGAACGTACTTTCACTTTTGTGTTTTTGTAGAGGATCATTATTGCTGCTATTTTACATCCAAGTATAAGTAAATAGTAGGTAGAACTATATTTCTTAATGTTGGTGTAGTAACCGGTATAGGAGAAGGAAAACTATATATTAAAACCTGTAAAACTGCGCTTAAAAACTGACCATGTTTCTCATTCTACGTGTGTTGCCAGCGGGGGGTATCAATGAATATATATAGTTGGGATCATTAAATAAAAAAAAGGAGTTTTATTTATTTTTTGAAAAAGCAAAGTTTCAAAAAGGCTTGAACAGAAGTCTGTCAAAAAACTTTTGCTGGCTGAGAAGTGGAAAAAATGTACAATTTAAAAAAGGTATGAGGCATACAAAGAAGTATGGTATAGTAAAAAAATGCTTACAAATGAGCTAAACATAGGTTTGCCACTTTGAACCGGTGTCGAAAAGACAGTCCATGAAGTGGAAACACACTAACTATCCGGTGAAGAAAAAGTTCTAGGAGCAGCAGTAGGTAAAGAAGATCATGTTGATAGCTTTCTGACGCGATTTAAAATGGTGACAAAAATATAACTGGTTTATACACAATTAAACGATCAAACAGTTCTATTTCAAATAAATTCAGTTAAGCTTAAGGCAATAAAGTTAAAATTCAGTTTAGCAGAAGGCAATAAAGTTAAATGGTTCCAAATATTCATAAGTATCACTAACAACTCAATAAAACTGGTTTATACACAATTAAATGATCAAACAGTTCTGTTGCAAATAAATTCAGTTTAGCTGAAGACAATAAAGTTAAATGGTTCCAAATATTCATAAGTATCACTAACAACTCAATAAAACTGGTTTATACACAATTAAATGATCAAACAGTTCTGTTGCAAATAAATTCAGTTTAGCTGAAGGCAATAAAGTTAAATGGTTCCAAGTATTGTTAAGTATCACTAACAACTCAATAAAACTGGTTTATACACAATTAAATGATCAAACAGTTCTATTGAAAATAAATTCAGTTAAGCTGAAGGCAATAAAGTTAAAATTCAGTTTAGCTTAAGGCAATAAAGTTAAATTGTTCCAAATATTGATAAGTATCACTAACAACTCAATAAAACTGGTTCATACACAATTAAATGATCAAACAGTTCTATTGCAAATTAATTCAGTTTAGCTGAAGGCAATAAAGTTAAATGGTTCCAAGTATTGTTAGGTATCACTAACAACTCAATAAAACTGGTTTATACACAATTAAATTATCAAACAGTTCTATTTCAAATAAATTCAGTTTAGCTGAAAGCATTAAAATTAAATAGTTCCAAATATTCATAAGTATCACTAACAACTCAATAAAACTGGTTTATACACAATTAAATGATCAAACAGTTCTATTGCAAATTAATTCAGTTTAGCTGAAGGCAATATAGTTAAATGGTTCCAAGTATTGTTAGGTATCACTAACAACTCAATAAAACTGGTTTATACACAATTAAATGATCAAACAGTTCTATTGAAAATAAATTCAGTTTAGCTGAAGGCAATAAAGTTAAATGGTTCCAAATATTGATAGGTATCACTAAAAACTCAATAAAACTGGTTTATACACAATTAAATGATCAAACAGTTCTATTGCAAATAAATTCAGTTTAGCTGAAGGTAATAAAGTTAAATGGTTCCAAGTATTGTTAAGTATCACTAACAACTCAATAAAACTGGTTTATACACAATTAAATGATCAAACAGTTCTATTGCAAATAAATTCCGTTTAGCTGAAGGCAATAAAGTTAAATAGTTCCAAATATTCATAAGTATCACTAAAAACTCAATAAAAGTGGTTTATACACAATTAAATGATCAAACA
>OY757931.1:16086597-16159097 GCA_963585895.1 Sepioteuthis lessoniana | reverse complement strand
GAGATTGATACAGTTCTAGAGATTTAGGGTGACTTCAACCCTTTCGAATAAAGTGTGAGAGGTATATTTTTATAAAGAAGTGTTCTTTCGTTCATTAAAGTCGTCATTATGGTTGACTATGTTTCCGCATATATATTTGTATATGTATACGTATTGTTGTATTAAGGCTACACAACATACGGTCCCGAAACCGGACCCACCTTAAAAAGGCCTTATACCGTACTCACACGTTTGGCGGGGCGCGCGACAAATAAATTGATCAATAAGCTGATATTACGTTGAAGAATTCTCTCATTGTGGTCGACTGTGACATCGTAATAAACGAATTCAAACTCAAATCGGGCAATTACGTTATCTTTGAGACAAATACTTTGGGGAAAAGTAGGAACCTCTCACAACACTAGCTATAAGTTAAATAATATCACAAAGATGATTTCGGCATCGAATGACCCACGAAGACTCACATGCAGGAAAACAAAGAACTTAAACCTAACCGTGTACACAGACACAAACATGCTCGCAAACATATGTGTGTACACACTTACGTATACACTGACACTAACATGGGCTCACAATTATGATCATACACACAAACAGCCGATCACAGATTTACAAACACAGATAATCTCGGGGCGCCTTGGGTGGTGTAAGGGTTAGTAAGATAGACAAGCCAACCTACATGAACGAGTTAGAGTCTCATTGGGTGCTCCATTCCTAGAGCCTGGTACTCTATCTAAGCATTAAAGCTTTGTGAATTACAATACAGATAATCTCGCAAATGCATTTAAACACATACTAATAGAAATAGTGAAGTCACACTGAAAGCACCGGTTCCCACTTAATCACCAAGATTAAGCAGTGATTGACTTGTTCAACACGTACATAGGAGACCACTTAAGTAATAATAAGTATTGTAAGCAACTTGAGGCCAGTGTGCATAATCCAGGAGAGGTTTATAAATAAGAGCGTGAATGCAGATTTTATATCGATGCTTCTGTTTAATTAATGAAGTTTATTTTCTGCGTTTAATGGCAATGCAGTCTTAGTAGAAGAACAGCAAGCACAGTATTAACTTATATCTGGGGAAATAAGGGGGTTTATTTCAGGAGTGAATGATCTTAATTAACGTTTTGTAGTTATTTCTATTACATCGGGTTAGGTTATTTGTTTAATGGTATAGTAACACTTTTTTTCCTATACGTGATTTTGTTTGATTGGTTAGTTGGGTTTTATGACATATCAACCATTGTTAGTTATTTAATGCCAAGTCCTCTTTATATATATATATATATATACTTAATATAGATGATTTGATTTGGTTGGATTTTGTGCCATATCATCCTGTGTTGGTTATTTAATGTCAAATCTTCTTTATACATATATATTAGATATATATGATTTGGTTTGGTTTTATGACATAACAAACATTGTTGGTTATTGAATAACAAATTCTGAATAAATATATGCCTATATATATACAGGATAAGGAAGCAAAATTATGAATGTTAAAGTATCATAATAAACGACTCTATTTTAAAACAAGATTCATTTTAATTCTAGTTTTAAAAAATAAACAGCAAAAGAAGGTAGACACGAAACAGTAAATTTACTCAATATGGCCACCATTTTTTTTCTATGATTATATCAACATGCATTCGAAATGATTTATATGTCATCCAAAAAATGTTTTCAAACATTCTATTCCATTCTTTCTCAATGGCAGATTTAAGTAAGCAAATATTTAGATAGGAAGTTGCATTTGTTTTATATTCTAGCGTGATCAAGGCGTTGAAGGTCTGGGCTTAAAAGAAGCCAAAAATTTGAAAGCTATATAGAGAACAATTTTCCCAGCAAAACTTTTGTGTTTTTTGCACATCATGAGCCTTTTTTCTTTCATCTACGTACTCAAAAAATGTCGGGGAGTCCTGACAAACGATTTCAGATTTAAATCTTATTTACTTACTGTCCTCACAGTTCTCTCGTGAACTTTCAATTCATTAGTGTGCTTTCTTATTGAAGTTGAGGGGTCCTTCCTTTAAATTTTTTTTTGTTTAGTCTTTCTCTCTCCCTTTTCCTTTAAAAGCTCTTTTTCAGTAAAAAAAAAAAAAAAAATTTTCTTTGCTTTGTATACAGTAGACAAAAAAAATTAGCTTGGTTTCGGCGTTAAGCAAATCAGAGACTCCTTAACGTTTTTTTTTGTTCACTCGTATCAGGCGGAATTTTGATTTTAAAAAAGTTCGTGAATAACATAGCTAATCTTGAAATTTTATTTTTATTGCGTTTTTTCTTAGAAAATTGGACTAATCAGATAATATATATATATATTTATATATGTGTGTGTGTGATTTGAGAACGATTAGTTTGTAGATTATTTTTTTAATAAGCTAGTTATCATTTGTTTACCCGTAGTTTGCCTACAGTTAGTCATATCTAATAAAAAGAATTCAATCTAGTATTAATCTTTTTTTTTTTTTTTTTGCACTTAAGTAAATGGTTTTAATATATTTCTATTTTATACAAATAATTCTTCTCAATATAAACCGATCTGTTCAAAACGTCAAAATAGACGACGTTCTATCCTTCTTGAGAGAGACAGAGTTGTACAAAAAATATGACGAATTAAAACTGGTTAATCATGTGCAAACAAATGAAATCCCGCTTATAAAAAAATTTACCTACTAAGTATTCGTTTAGAAATCTTTGATCTAATGTATATACATATAGACAAAATTTGGAGTTAAATAAACTACAAAGGTTCCTATGCCATAAAAACTGTTGGACACTGGAGATCGCACTAGATCACCTTACTTGCTACCGTAATACTATCGTTGGACTATATCTTTATTCTGTATTCACTAATCCTATGTTCTTGTCTACTAATAATCTCTCTATTGTATATTCTTTTTCCTGAGAATATATCTCTATTTCCTCTCATATCGTGGTTTGTCCTTTATTTAATATTACATTCTGTATTGAGTAATCCTATGTTCTTGTCTACTAATAGTCTCTATATTGTATATACTTTTTCCTGGGAATATATCTCTATTTCCTCTTATATCGTGGTTTCTCCTTTATTTAATATTACATTCTGTTCACTAACCAGAACGCAACAAAAACCCAACCAAACAACCAACATCTTAACATTACTGAGTTATATGGTTTCAAGTTTTAACATCAGTTATTTGTTTGCACACAGTTAAATGGCTTGAAATAGTCCGATAAAACACAAATGATTTTATGCAGTATTTATCATTTATTTGAACAGGGATAAATGGTTTCAAGTATTGGTAAGTGATATTACTAATTTAATTTAAAATTAATCATTTTATCTACTAATAAACGATTTTAAGTATTTTAACAGAGATAAATGGTTTCAAGTATTGGTAAGTGATATTCCTAATTTAATTTAACATTAGTCACTTTGTACACTAATAAACGATTTTAAGTATTTGAACACAGATAAATGGTTTCATGTATTGGTAAGTGATATTACTAATTTAATTTAAAATTAGTCATTTTGTATACTAATAAACGATTTTAAGTATTTGAACACCGATAAATGGTTTCAAGTATTGGTATGAATTCCTAACAGTGAAATTTAACATTAGTCATTTACTTGCTCACAATTAAATGGATACTACAGCAAAGACAAAAACGTTGGAACAATAATGAAAATAATAAATTATGAGAAATCAAACATACACTGGGGTAATGGAAGCAAGACTTTAAAAAACGGGAAAGGGGAAATTACATTATCCAGGTCATACAAGGATAAAACACTCTTATTTACTCGAAGGAAAACAATACCCAATGTGTTATGCATGTCAGACCAAATACTCCGTAAAGCACATTCTCATTGAATTTACCGATGTAGCCCATATAAGAAAAACCTTCTACAGGGCAAACAATATGAAGGAAATGTTCCAAAACACTGAAATAAATAATTTGATATAAACCCTTTCTTTACACGATATATTCTAACAAACTAATCATTTCCCCAACCTGTTTCACAGGGATGGTTTTCATGATTATGATTCGCTAAAAATGAACTCCTAATAAAAAAACAAATAACCAACTAATTATCTAAAGTTTATCATTAATTCCTAAGGCCTCTCCTTTGAATTTCCTTTAAGACTTATTTTCCTTAACTCGATTGGACATTAGATGGCCTATGAGGTTGATATGCCGTAAAACAAAACAAATGGTTAATAAGGTTTCTTTTAGAAATCGATGGGACCCTAACAAGTGATATCAATCCAGGTCAAAGTGGATTTGGTTTGATCTGGTTTAATGGCATATCAACCACGGTAAGTTATTTCATGCCAAATATTTCTTTTTTTTACATCAATATCAATATATATGATTTCTAAACACATTTGGTAGATATCATCTCTAAACACATTTAGTAGGTAACATTTCTGAACACATTTGGTAGATAATATTTCTAATCACCTTTGGTTGATAGCATTTCTAAACACATTTGGTAGATAACATTTTTCAACGAGCTCGATTTCTTTGCACACAATTAAATGATTTTACTTATTTCAATGTAATAAGCATATTTCTATTTACGATTAATCATTTGTTTGCACACAGTTAAATGTTTTCAAGTATTGTTATTTCACTCAAAGAATTTAATCAAACATGAGTCATTTTTTACACTCAGTTAAATGATCAAACAGTTCTATAAAAAAAAATTCAATTCATGGTTTGTCAACAATGTAAAATAGTTCCAAGTATTGCTATGTATCACTGACAAATCAATTAAACGTCAATGATTGACTTACACACAGACAACTTACCAAACAGTTCTATCTGAAACAATTTAGTCAAAGTTAAATGGTTCCAAGTATTGCCATGTATAACTTGCAGTTCATTTAAATATCATTTATGTGTTTACACACAGTTAAATGATTAAACAGTTCTATTTCAAGCAATTCAGGTAAGCATGTTAGTTTAAGTGTCGAAGTACACAGTTTAAATGACAAACAATTCTATTCATCCATAGATAGAACCCTAACAGGTGCTACCACTCCGGGCCAGAGAGGAGCTGGGTACGATGGCAATGAAAGAATACACTGCATTCCCCAAAAACCAGGATTTTTGGATTGTTCAGAGTCACAACAAGAACAATTGTTGGGCGAGTTTTACCCAATAGCAGGAATGTAATTGTTGTATTCTAAAGGCCTATCTGACGGAGCAAGTAAGAGTGAACCGGTGAGTAAATATATTTAAGGGGTATTGAACATTCCCTAATTACGTCAAGATATTTGAATGGTTTCAGATCATCTTCAACTCGACGGAAAATTGTAACATCATTATTATTCTCCTGTAAAACAATGTGTGAGCTAATTTATTCGCAAATGATGACATTTTTCTTTGAACACTATTAAAATATATTACGTATTTCAATCTAGTATGCATATTTCTATTTACGATTAATCATTTGTTTGCACACAGTTAAATGTTTTCAGAGTTTAAACAGGTACATGCGGTGTTTCTTGCTCATTTCATGTCACATCAAAATAAAGTTTATTCGTCCATTTTTAAATGAAGTATATCTTTCGTTCTATTATTTTTATAGAGAAAGTGTTCCATATTAACAAAGACAAATTTTAGTAATATTTTAGACGATTCTTAACATTTTATGTTCGTATTATCTCACTTATCTTTCGATGGCTGTTTTATTCTCTTCTATGGAAGCCACTCTTATAGAGGAGCAGCAGTAGGCCACCTGCCTCCTATCACGAAAACTATTCAACTTAGACGAACCAGACATGCAGGACACTGCTGGAGAAGCAGGGACGAACTCATAAGTGATGTACTCTTATGGACCCCCACACATGGCCGTGCAAAAGCAGGACGAACAGCACGAACATACATTCAGCAACTATATGAGGATACAGGATGTTGTCCTGAAGACCTGCCTGAGGCGATGAACGATAGGGAAAAGTGGCGAGAGAGGGTCAGGAATATCCGTGCTACCAGCACGACATGATGATGATGATGATTATCTCACTACTCCGTGCTTATAACAAGGATGTGTACATAGCTGTTGGCCTACAATGTGGAAGTAGAGCGCATTGATTTACGTTTATTGTCATTGGAATTTTAATCAGCAACCAGTGTTTAAATTCTGGGCGAAACTATTTCCCCTTCGCACTTATGTCATTTAAAAAGGCATGAATCCAACGGTTCTCTCTCTCTCTCTCATTCTCTCTCTCTCTCCAATCATAGCAATGATAAATTGAAAGAGAGACTGCTTTTGGGTGGGATAAGCTACCAGTCTAGGGAAAAGAAACACTAAACCCGCCAAAAATTCAACTTGTGTCATATTCTTTTCATCTAATCATTTATCCTTAATGTCTTCCATGGTTGTTGAGACACTGCTTCCTCGGTAGGTGAAATTGTCCACTAGTTTCAGATAACTACCATTTAATGTGGAGATGTCACCACTTTGATTAAAGCACATGTATTCTATCTTGTCTGCGTTGACAAAGGTCTATGCCAGCAGCTGCTCATTCAAGAATATGTAGCAGGGTTTGGACTTGGATGGGTGTATTTGCCAGAACCACTATGTCATTCCCGTAGTCTGCGTCCGTAATTGTTTGTGCTGGGTATCTTCTGTTTCTTTCCTTTGCAAACTTGAAACCGTTGTTTTTCATTTTATCAGTAGACATTCTAACCTAACACGTAGTATAGGACGTTGATAAACAAGTATAGGGCTAATGTGTCTTCTTGAAGCACCCCTGCTACAATGTTGAAGTAGTCTGTGTCTCCCTCCAGGGAACGGACATTTACATTCGTGATTTTTTCCTCACAAAAAGGGGATTATCTTTTGTTGTATATTGACCTACAACCCGGCCGGTTTGTCAAAATAGGAAATGCACCGATGTAAATAACAGGTGCATCCGGTCGAGGAAATCAGAATTATAACGTTGGATTTATTAATCCAAAGAAATGAATTGCGCACATGTAGCCCACACCTACAAACGCTAAAAAAACAGCATAATTTTCTCAAGACGAGGCTATCTGTGTAACATATTGACTCCGACCAAACTGTAAAAGAAGAAATGCACCTTTGTAAATAACAGGTGCATCCGGTCGAAGATATCAGGGGATCGGGGGATAACCTTGACTGTCGACGGGTTGAATTGAGTGTGAATTGTGACGCTCACAAGAGGCAGGTGGACGTCAAATAATTATATAACCAGGGTGCGACAGGAAGTCAGAACAGTTGGAGAGAAGAAGCTGGAATAAGAACCATGTCACAGCCGAGGGTAGGCCCCAAGGCCCCCGGTTGAACAGCGCAGGAGAACGGGAAAGAATTGCTGTTATAGCCAAAAGAGTTGGGGGTCAATAGGTTGCAGTTCTGTTCAGTCTCCAACTCACCTCTCACACACAACCATTTCGACTAAAGTGAGAGGTATATTTTTCTAAAGAACTGTGTCCACTCGTCCTAATTGTGTCGTCGTTATGTTTCTGCGTGTATATGTGTATAGATGGTCATGGCTATACAACATCTGCATCTTTATTGTAATTATCCGAATTGAAGATATACAAGGAGCCAGAAAAAAAGTTCCCACATTTTAAAATCTCTGTTGCCCTGTACACGTGAACTAAGGTAAAGAGCCACTATAGCTTCATTTAGATAATGACTTCCAATATATATATATATATATATATATATATATATATATATATATATATATATAGCCCAGTCGGCTGGGGCTGTAGCATACACCGACTGCTTCTCTCCGGAGGGGTAAGGCCCCCCAACGGGTGTCCTGGATATGACACTAAACAATCTGATGGTGAGGTTCCAGCAATGCTGGAGCTTTGGGGAATGCGGATTACCCCTTCATTGCCATTGCTCCCAGGTCCACTCTGGCCCGGTTGATATGCCATAAAACACGACAAACCAAACCTGATAAGGATCATATCTATGGGTTAAATAGAACTAACAGCATTCTTATGCTAAACTGAATTGTTTGAGTCGACTGAATAGCTTGAAATAGAAATATTTTGACAATTAAACCGTATTAACCTAAACTGAATTGTTTTAAATAGAACAGATTTACATAAAAATGGATTTGGCGTTGTGGTACTATAGCTTCACGACACGTAGTTTGCCGCTGGTTTCGTGATTACCACATGTGTCGACTGGTCTTTCTCTGTTTCTTTCCACGCCCACGTTGCTTTCGGATCCGAGGAAAGAGAAGATGGTTGAGGTCCAGTCGATGAAGGTTGGAATTCGTGTTGGAGAGATGAAAAAGTTGCCAAGCAAATTTTAAAAAAATGACGAAAATTAGGCGTTTGTTATAAACAGTAACAAACGTTTATTTACACAGTTGTTTAGATAATTTTTAGTCAAACACCACAAACTGGGAGTGAAAGTAGTTGACTGGCGGAGTTTTAACTGCAATTAGGCAGTGCAATGGCAACGGATTTGGTTCTTTTAGCGGCGAATTCCTGAACCAACTCAATTTTTCGCTTTGGGTGTCCTCCATTTATGGGCCCGAATCCTGAATAATCAGTTTCTGATTGGTCAGCCAATGGGGACTGCCGACCAATGGCTATCATCGTAACAATCCCCCCGGTTTGCCCCTGATTGGTTTAGACAATCGGCCAATCAGCCACAGTCATTGGGAGGGGCCACAAGGAGCAGTCCCGTGGTTAGCTGACCAATGATTTAGTGATTCAAGGCCTTGTGCCAAACTTGGTGACACCAACCCAAATTGTCCGCTATTTTAAAAATACATCTTTTTGTTTAAAGTTTGAAATCCGATGGCTCTCTTGACAGCTTTTTGCAGTTGTGCGGATGTTTATTTTTTGGTGACAGATTTATAGGTCAACAAGCCCTGATCGGATCTCAAACTTTTTCGTACTTAATCACTTGATATTTATTTTATACACGGTTCTCAAAAAATACTTGGACACCCAAAAATGAATTTATTTTTAATAAAATACTTATTATCATGATTTAATAAAATTAATTAATTTCCTTTAATTAATTTCGCCAGCCAACTCCTTGACACTTAAATGAAAGTGTCATATTCCCCCCCATCTTACCAGACATTTAACCAAGGGTTAAATGTCGGTAAGAAATTTTAGCGGTAACATACACATACATATATAAAAGGATTGGTTTGAGTTCGATTTGTTGTTCTGGTCTCTTCTCTTGATCAGTGACAACCATTCCTGAGCGCTCAACATTCTTGTGCAGCTTAGTTCGTCTATCTTTCTTAAGCTTACTGAAACAATGGCGTATAATCAGGCTTAATGTTAAGGAAACTGATAAAATTTTAAGTTGATGGTTATTATTAAAATTATCCAGTTACCTTTTAACACCGAATTCTTTTCAATCTCTCTCTCTCTCCATATATATATATATATATATGTTGTTTTACACACCTTCATTCATGCTTACAATCGTTCTCCGAATCAACGGTATTTTCACGGATGATTCTCAATTTACCTACACTAGAGCCCCGTGGAGATAATTGTAGCTTCTTTGCATTGCAGTCACTATCAGAGTCCATTGCAGATTTTTCATGAATGATTTTTAATTTAGGCTGAAGCCCATCAACAGCTATAGAGTTTGTTTTTGTTTTTGGTTTTTTTTGTTTTTTACAGTTGGCACTTTAAAAATTTTTTTCTTTGCTGTATTTGGTACATGAAGGGAATAATCAACAATACGATTACGAAACAATCGCATACGAATAGGACTATTCTTGCAATCAGAATCACTACTAATTACTTTTTTTATCTTTGTTGGAGGTGTAAAGCCCCCCGTGCTTTCACTATCAGATTCTAATAGTTTTTTTTAGGCAAGACGGCGTCGAGTAGGGGTATAGTCAGAGATTTCTTCTAATGGGATAAGACTGTCCTCTTTATCAGGCAAGTTTTCACAGACAGGAGATGAACGAGGAGCCGATGCTCGATCATCATCTGTTAAATCACTCTTACTGAGCAAACTACCATCATTACTGTCCTCGAGCACAGACTGCAGCACCTCAAAAGCAGACAGCCTTTTAGTAACTGCCTTTTGTTTTTTCTCTGTTGGTTGATCAGCAAAGGAAGTTGTCTTACCCTGTGATTCTTCATGAATAGATTTTTCATTTGTCAACTTTTGGAAACTATTTGTTAAGGGATGTTTAGGAATTGTAGCACTGGCAAAGGGACTGGGAAACTTATAAGGACTAGTCTTCTTAACTTTGTCCTGGAAGTTATTTATTGAAATTTGTCTTGACAGTATCCTTTTTGATGGCCGCAAGGAAAGCAATGACCATTGCTTATCTTTAACATCTTCCATCGTAGACTTCTTTGCATTCTTGGACAGTTCCAATTTTTTCTCTACAGCCTCAACATCTTCCTTCTTTTCCAGTTCTATGACCTCAGTGGTACAAGCATCAAGTGAAGTTTCATTCTCCACTTTTGGACAAGAACCTGTTCGAGATAATAGAGTTTGGGGTTGTTTCTCTTGAGCACTCTTGGATAATTCACTAGGAGAATTACTATTGCCATCTTCAGGAACTCCTGATTTCTCTTGAGCAGATGGTGGAGTGATAATTTTATTTTCATTTGCTTTTACAGATTCCTCATTACCAACATTAAATTCAAAAAGCAGCTTCACAATAATATCAGCAAAAATAGATTTCTGTTGAGGGTTCAGGCTATCTTTCTGGGAATGCTGCAGATACTTCTTCCCAACAATCTTTTTGGTTAACAGATTGAAATCATCAGTTTTCGAGAACAAGTCACGAACAAAATCCTCCATACGCTGCTTTTCTTCTTCCTCCATATTTACATGCATTCCACTCGCCTCCTTTGAAATCACCTGGTATAGGTTTTCTTCATTTGGCTCTGAAGGGATTAGTTTGGCAGCGCAGGAAATAGCAGTTCGTGGGGGTAACTTTACACGATCCACAGTGTAGATTTTAGTTTCCCCACTGGTTTTACTATCCAAGGGAATTTCTACCCCCTTTTCTTTCTTTAATGAGTGGATATGGTTAGTTTTGTGACTTTTAGTTTGTGCCGGCGCCTTGGTTTTTCGTTTTTCTGAAGTTGAGTAAGTTATATTCCCGCCTTCGGACCTCGGGCACTTTTGTTCGTCACAATTCCAGCGTTCTTGCTGACTTGGAGCATTCCTTTTTGTTTTTTGTACTGGTCGTCTACAGCTGTAACAACCATGACTCTCTCCAGCCCATTTTCTATGGTAACCCTCCGCCTTTGGTTCCCTTAGTACTGTAGAAGAGCCTATTCCCTCCTGTCGCCAATAATTCCTACCTGAAAATTTATTAGTTTTTTCTTTTTCACGGCAGCCCCGAAGTCGCTCATAGAGCCTTTCGCTTTCTCTGGCTGATGACAAGGCTTCCGACAGTGTCTTCGGGTTAGCTCTTGCCACATCTTCCCTAATGAAGGAATTGTTTATCCCATCAATGAAGAATTCGGCCAGTTGTACTTGTATGGCTGACCCTTCTCTCAGCTCAGAGTCTCTGTAAGCCATCCTCGCAAGACTTGACATTCGACTCGCTAACTCCGCAAGCGATTCATTTTTTTCTTGCGTCACCTTAATCAACGCTCGAGCAGCATCAGCAGGGTTTATGAATTCTCCATACTGTGCTGTGATTTCATCGAATAAGGTTTTACTGGAAGTGTCTGGATGGTCGTCAAGATAGCTTCCAATCAATTCGGATACGATCCCATCTGAATAGTCATAGGCTAAGTTAATCAATTCAGCGTCCGTTAGATCATGGACCCTTTGTTTTTTCTTTAACGCCATTAGCCATGGTTTCAGGTCAGTCGGCCTTCCAGTAAAAATTGGGATCTTCGATCCAGCTGTTACCAACATAGGGAAAATGCTTGGACGGGAAGTAGCCATTGTATTAAAAAAAAAAACACTTAGTAGCTTTTTAGAAACGAATCAAATCTGCACAATGAATGTAGAGAAGCAAAGGAAAATAGTCACTTACCCCGACTCTGTGGATTTTTCCTTGAGTGGCTGTGTGACTGTAGTTGAGCTGATGTCTTCCTGGGCTGTTTTCTGGGTGAGGTTTCGTTGTGCCGGTGAATTATTTGGGTGTCGATCCTGTGTTTTGAACCATCAAACGTAGTCAGGGTCGATTCTTGTTTCTGAGGCACAGATGCGACGAGATCCGCCGTGGTAATTAAACAGGGTCAATCCTGCGTCCTTAGGCACCAAATGTGGTACTATAGCTTCACGACACCTAGTTTGCCGCTGGTTTCGTGATTACCACATGTGTCGACTGGTCTTTCTCTGTTTCTTTCCACGCCCACGTTGCTTTCAGATCCGAGGAAAGAGAAGATGGTTGAGGTCCAGTCGATGAAGGTTGGAATTCGTGTTGGAGAGATGAAAAAGTTGCCAAGCAAATTTTTAAAAAAATGACGAAAATAAGGCGTTTGTTATAAACAGTAACAAACGTTTATTTACACAGTTGTTTAGATAATTTTTAGTCAAACACCACAAACTGGGAGTGAAAGTAGCTGACTGGCGGAGTTTTAACTGCAATTAGGCAGTGCAATGGCAACGGATTTGGTTCTTTTAGCGGCGAATTCCTGAACCAACTCAATTTTTCGCTTTGGGTGTCCTCCATTTATGGGCCCGAATCCTGAATAATCAGTTTCTGATTGGTCAGCCAATGGGGACTGCCGACCAATGGCTATCATCGTAACAATCCCCCCGGTTTGCCCCTGATTGGTTTAGACAATCGGCCAATCAGCCACAGTCATTGGGAGGGGCCACAAGGAGCAGTCCCGTGGTTAGCTGACCAATGATTTAGTGATTCAAGGCCTTGTGCCAAACTTGGTGACACCAACCCAAATTGTCCGCTATTTTAAAAATACATCTTTTTGTTTAAAGTTTGAAATCCGATGGCTCTCTTGACAGCTTTTTGCAGTTGTGCGGATGTTTATTTTTTGGTGACAGATTTATAGGTCAACAAGCCCTGATCGGATCTCAAACTTTTTCGTACTTAATCACTTGATATTTATTTTATACACGGTTCTCAAAAAATACTTGGACACCCAAAAATGAATTTATTTTTAATAAAATACTTATTATCATGATTTAATAAAATTAATTAATTTCCTTTAATTAATTTCGCCAGCCAACTCCTTGACACTTAAATGAAAGTGTCATAGCGTTAAATAACCTACAAAGGTTGATATGCCATAAAACCCAACAAACCCAACAATATATATATATATATGCTGGATGCAATCAGTATCGATTCGATTAGAGTTTGAACAGGTACACACGATGTTTCTTGCTCATTCCAAGTTACATCATAATACTGTTTTTTTCCGAAAAGAAAATCGATTCTGTATCAGTTTAAAGAGGAAATGAGCAGGAAAATCTCTGGCCCTGTCGGCTGGGGCTGCATAATATACCGACTCTATCTCTGCAGAGAGGTATGACTTCCCCAAAGTGTACCCTGTTTATGACGTTAAACAATCTGATAATGAGGCTTCAGTAATTCGGGAACTTTGGTGAATGCGGAGTGCTCCTTCATCACCATTGTTCCAGGTCCACTGTGTCCCGGAGTGGTAGCCCCAGATAAGATATTATCTATGGGTCAAATATAATTGTTTGACATTTAAACTGTATTTATACTAAACTGAATTGTTTGAAATAGAACTGTTTTTTGTATTTAGTTGCGTGTAACAAAATGACTGATGTTTAACTGAACTTTTACTGATACATAGAAGTACTTGGAAAACATTAAATCGTTTCCGAACTAATGGTTAATAATAGATAGAATGTTTCGTATTTGATAGAAATAAATAAAACCATTTAAATGCGGGAAAAATAGCTCAGACGCATTTTAAAAATGCTTTCAACAAAATATATTTTGAAATCATATTTGTTATATGTATAAAAAAGATTTGGCATAAAAGAACCTACAATGGTTGATATACCAAAAAAACCCAACCCAACCAAAACCTATATATTTAATATATATGTATAAAAAGAATTTGGTAATAAATTATCTGCAATATGTATTTGATATATATGTATAGAAAGAATTTGGCATAAAATAACCTACAACGGTTGATATACCAAAAAACCCAACTCAACCAAATCATATATATTTAATATATATGTATAAAGAGAATTTCGCATTAAATGACCTACAATGGTCAACCATTGTAGGTCATTTAATGCTAAAAAACCCAACCCAACCATTTAATGCCAAAAACCCAACCCAACCATTGTAGGTCATTTAATGCCATGAAACCCAACCCAACCAAATCGTATATATTTAATATATATGTATAAAAAGAATTTGGCATTATATAACCTACACTGGTTGATATACCATAAAACTGAACCAATACTTGGGGGAAAAAACCAAAAAATCTCACAATGTGGCAATCACATATTTATCACCCTTCAAAGAAAAACAAAACATTTCATCTACAAACGTATTATCTGAACTGGTTTAAGACATGACCCTAAGTGATCATATCTGAAAAGAAAATATTAAGAGAATAGTTTGATGTAACGATCATTTACCCTTACCTAAATTCATTAGTATCAGAGAGGAGATAGTATAAAACATGGGAGGTATTTCTACATCATCTTCTATGTCAGTTTGTCTGTGAATGGTCGTGTGTGTTCTTTTCAACGTCACAGCTATTTTTCTGAATTTATAAATATTACGACAGACTTGTAGCATAATCTCGATTTATACGTAAATAAAACTATTATTTTTACGGGTATTATACGTGTTCCGAGGTAATCAACTCATCAGCTTTTCCTTCTAACAACAGGGAGCGTTTTTCTGTCATCTTGTTCTCTTTATCAAGCAATTAAATATCACCACTTTTACTGTTATGAGCAAAATGTATGGTCAATGACATTAACAACTAGAAAACTGGACAATCTGGGAAATTGGCTACTGCTCACAATAAATCTGACTTTTTCCTTGCCACCCGTGCCACTAAAGCGAGGCCGACGTGGCCGATCCGACTCATTGGAGCGTTAGTGCAATATTCGAGCCACATTTCGCCCAGGAACAGCTTTCGACACAGCATCCTCGTTATTTATTATTGATGGCCAATCTTCGTCTTTTATTTCCATGTCATGTCTTGCGGGACTGTTTTCGTGTGCGGATGCATTTCCAAATGAGATGAGATTTAAAGTGGTCAGAGGCGATAGACTTATCACTGTAGACGCGGAAGAATAACGGCAAAGGAGAAGGTTGGTGACAATAATGGTGGATTCCCTGTTTCCGATCATGCGTGCGTAATCATCACATGATGCGGACGAACTTCCGGTCGCACGTTCATGCGGATAGGATTTTTCCAAGTCACGTGATGGTCACCTTCGGCGGTAGTCACGGTTGTTATTTTTGTTATTACAGTAGCGTTTTGGCGTGGGTGGAGGTTTGCTTGGTGGAATAAAGGGTAAGGTGGGAAAAGACAGCATTTAATGCAGGGCAGGTGTTTATCTTCTCCTTCAATTACGCTGTCCCTCACCTCTAACTTTAGACACTCAAACCCATACTAGGATTATTGTCCTAACATCGGCAAAAGAGCCTCAACTTACACATTCCTCTGCTAAAAATATAGCAATATGCACGCTCTTATGAATTCGAAGCAGTACAGAAATGAATTAAGGACATGTAACCAATCTCAGAAATTTAAATCTATATTTAATTAAGGACATGTAACCAACATCAGGGATTGGAATTTATATATAATTAAGGACATGTAACCAACATCAGAAATTGAAATTTATATTTAATTAAGGACATGTAAAATACAAATTAATCAAACGAGGACATTTGCATTATTGCACTGATCCATTCTGAATATCAAGGCAAACGTAAAATAGGAACAATAGCATATCATACCAATGAGTTTAAGTGTGGGGTCTGCGTTGTGCACGCACTGGTACTTATAATCTATTCACATGTTCACGATTAAAGCTGTCCTGTGGGGTCTATCTGTTGAATACACCGCCTCCACGTCTGCAGATGGTTAAAATCCCCACCACCAACGTGTGATCTGGTTATGGCACTAAATTACATCTGATGGCGAGGCTATAGTCTTTGAGATTAAAGAAGACAAAGTATCCCTTTATTGTGACTACACTGTGGTCATTTAGAAGTAGCAAAATGTACCCTATTGCGGCCGGTCAATTTGAAATAAGACAACATACCACTGGTGGTATACCACGGTCATTTGAATATGACAATATACAACTGGTAGTAAACAAAGGTCAATTTCAAATATGACAACTTACCACCAGTGGTAAACACAGGTCAAATTGAAATACGACAATGTTACACAAGTGGTACTCAGAGACAAATTTTAAATATGGCAAGGTACTACCGGTTGTACACAAAAGACAATTTGAAATATGATAACGTACCATCGGTGGTATACAAACGGTCAATTTGAAATATGATAAGGTATGACGGGTGATACACGAATAACATCTAGGCCTCTGAAAATATGACTCGTAGAGTAATCAGCGGTCAATTTGAAATATGATAACGTACCATCGGTGGTAGAAAAACGGTCAATTTGAAATATGACAACGTACCATCGGTGGTATACAAACGGTCAATTTGAAATATGATATGGTATGACGGGTGATACTCGAATAACATCTAGGACTCTGAAAATGTGACTCGTCGAGTAATCAGTGGTCAATTTGAAATATGATAACGCTCCACAAGTGGTATACGATATTTAGTTAGAAATATAACAATGTACAAGCGGTAGTACACAAAGGTTAATTTCAAATATGACGACCCAACATTGGTGGTAAACAAAGGTCAATTTCATATATGACACTGTTACACAAGTTTTCCACGACGGTCAAGTTGAAATATAACAACAAGCCACCGGTTGTACACAAAGGTCAATTTGAAATACCACAACGCACCAGCTGCTGTAGAGACCAGTCAATTTAGAATGTGACTATGAGACACGAGTGGTACATGATGGTCAATTTTTAATATGGCAAGGTGCTTCGAGTTGTAGACAAAGGTCTATTTGAAATCCGATAACATACCACCAGTGCTAGAGAAAGTCGTGAACCTTTTAAAGGAAGAATCAGGTTAAAATATTATTTTGTTATTCATCACCCAATTTACTACATAGAAATCTTTTTTTAAAAATCCCTTTGTTTGTTTTTTATGTGGAATACTCTATAAGTTTCCAGACTTTTTTTCGTATGGGCACTTTTATTTATAGTACACACATGAAACTCTAGTCCCCTTTGAGGTAATCTCCTCAAGCTGCAATGCACTTGTTTTACAGTTCCAACAACTTCTGAAAAGCCCCCTGAAAGTCCTCTTGTGTGAGCGTGTCAATGACCTTCGCCACAGTCTCTTTCATCTCCTCAATTGTCTCATAACGACAGCCTATGAGCTTAGGGAATATCCAAAAGTCACAGGGAGCAAGATCTGGACTATAGGCAGGGTGAGGAACTGGCTTGATGCCCATCTTGGTCAGTCGGTGAAAAAGAAAAAAATGTGGACTGGTGCATTGTCCTGGTGGAAATGCCATTTCACCCGATTTGAAGAGTGCTGGACTATTCCGATGGAATCTCTCCTGAACTCCCTTAAAACCTCAACATAGTAACCCTAACCCTAACCCTAACCTCTTGGCGAATCAACTCTGGTGTATTGACTTCCTTACTCCTTCCACACCTCCCATCATCCCCCACAGACTCCCTGCCTTCCTTGAATCTCTTATGCCACTCAAAAACTGATGCTCGATTCATGCAAGATGCTCCAAAATCAATCCCAGGCATTCCATAGGTTTCTGTGGCGTTTTTTCCAAGTTTTAAACTGAATTTTACTGCATATGGTTATTCTGAAGTTTCCTCACGTCCAGATTGCATTTTTGAAATTCACCAGCTGTGACAATCAGGTTTTAGTAGGGTGTATTCCAATTCCTCCTGTAGCTGTTCATTTGAAGCTGAAATCATAAAAATTGGTCAGTCATCTCATAAGATGTATTACAATAACATACTGAAGTTTCAAGTGTCTACGAAAATCTTACATGCCTGAGCAAAAAGTCTGTAACCTAATAGAATGCACAACGTAAACGTCAATCAAACTGTCACCACATAGGATGCTAAATTGTTATTATCATGTTGACACCTAGCCGATATTTTATTTAGAGAAGTCTATTATTTTTTATATAAAATTATTTCATAACATTTATATCAATATTATTACTTTTTGTCAAATGCTTTTAATATGACACTAAAATTCATCTGATGGTGAAGCTCTATTACAGGAGTTTTAAGGAACGTGGAATACCTTTTAACGTCAATCCTCACCGTTCTACATGGACTCTGACGAATGAAACCTGTTAAGGGTCCCATCTGTGTGTTAAATAGAACTATTTACTCATTTACATGACTTGGAAACATTTATATGGAACAGATTTACTATTGTTTGATAGCAATTATTGAAACCATTTTACGACGTCGTAAGATTTAGGCCAGGCTTGTTTAAAAACAATGTTACTTAAAAACAATTCTTTTACAAATTATATATATTTAATATGTATATATTTACAGGATTCGACATTAAATAATTGGGAAAGGTTGATCTGCTGTAAATTAGTAAATTTTGTCAAATACAAAATATTAAGAAAAAATCTATTTACCAACCAATGAAAATACATTCTGTTCATTTTCAAAAATGTAAAATCTTAAACACCAAAATATTTAGTAAAACGTGTTTTTCTCAACTAAAGAAAAACTGCGGGTCTTTCACGATCCATCGTTATGCCAGTCTTCGTTGACTATTTTTCACACACAAAAAAGTTAGGTCGTCTTGCATCTCTTGCCGATCAAAGTGAATATTTCTTAATACAATACGGATAAATACCCGCTGTTTAGCCTATTGAACATTGCCCAGTCAGCTGAGGCTGTAGAATACACCGACTGCTTCTCTGCAGATGGGTAAGACTCCCCCCACCCAAACAAGTGTCCTAAATATGACACTAATCAATCTGATGGTGAGGTTCCAGTGATGCTAGAGCTCTGGGGAATGCGGAGCACCCCTTTATTGCCATCGCTACCAGGTCCATTCTGGCCCGGAGTGGTAGCACCTGATAAGGGCCCTATCTATGGGTTAAATAGAACTAGCGGCATATTATCTTAAACTGAATTGCTTGAAATAGAATTTTTTTTGAGAATTAAACCGTACTAACATTTAATCAGTGTGCTAACTGAATTATTTGAAATAGAACTGTCTTTTGATACTGAAACTTTATTTACACTAAACTGAATTGTTTAACATAAAACTGTTTTGAGTTTTAACTGTGTGTAAACAAAATTTGTACATATACTTAGCTGAATTAGAACTGCTTGACTAAACTGAATAGCTTGAAATAGAAATGTTTTTCACAATTAAACTGTAATTACATGTAAACAGCGTGCTTATGCTAAACTGAATTGTTTGAAATAGAAATGTTTTTGACAATTAAACTGTGTACTCATGCTAAACTGAATTGTTTGAAATAGAACTAATTTTTTACATAAAAATGGATTCGACATTATATAACCTACAAAGGTTAATATGCCATAAAACACAATCAACCAACCAATCAAACAATTGAACCGTCGTATCATTGATTTTATTACTTCGTCATGCTTTCTACCAACACCAAACTTAATATTAATCTATTTTTTCTTCAATGGACAGGCCAGTGTCACTTAGTA
Source organism: Sepioteuthis lessoniana (assembly GCA_963585895.1). Classification (NCBI taxonomy): domain Eukaryota; kingdom Metazoa; phylum Mollusca; class Cephalopoda; order Myopsida; family Loliginidae; genus Sepioteuthis; species Sepioteuthis lessoniana. Next base: position 16,139,377 of record OY757931.1, on the reverse strand, counting down.
TCTGGTTCATAGCAGCAAAGTAATCTTGGTAATACACTCACACAATTCTAATACATTTAATTTTAACTTCTCAGTACTTGGCTCCCCCAAAAGTTCTTTTGTTGTTTATTGAAAACTTTTAGACATATTAATGTTTTAGCAGAGATGCTTTACCAAAATTCATAATAAAATATTATAAGCATATTTACCAGAGTGATACAAGCTCGCACCAACCTAAGATTTTTTCTTGACATTCCTCATAACTGCTGCAATGAAGTAATATATTGACAGGTGTTGCTTAACTTGTATGCTAAGTAAAAGTAATTTTTTTCGAGTTTGCTCGGAATACTTGCAATATTTGCTCAGCAATTGTATCTCTCGGCCCATTTATTTATTTATTAATCACATAGTTCCAACAACCACAGCTGTAATTGTACTGTTAATGTTTCAAGGTTTTCTTTATTTTCATATCCTGACTTTCGTAAATAGATATTTTTCAGCTGCTAATAGGGAGTCATTGCTATTTACAAGCAATGCGACTATCATCACAAATCCTAAGGTTTTTGTTTTCATTGTATGAATTCACCTGATTCTTACGATTGCAAAAGGTTGATATAACTGAAATATTTCCCAAATTCTAATCATTAAGCGTGTTCTTTCTGATGTTATCATCTATACATTAATTCCGTGGTAACTACATTACTACCTTCATCTTTTAATTTTATATGTGTCACGCTTGGAGAGGAAAGTATGGACAGATAAAACTAGATGTAATGTAATCCGATATATGTAATTACAACACCGTATCTCATTCGTTCCCAACCACCGCCGGCAGAGTGTGATATGAGGTCAATTTTAAGACGGGTAAAGGTGATTGGAATTCAGTTTTCCTTCTTCTGAATGAGTTTTCCAAGTAAGGTTAAAGAACCAAGTTTACGCAACTATTTAATCATAGCTGAGAGAAGGGAGACAATGATGACTTTTCCAAAAGTATTAGCATAAAAAACCCCTAAAACAGCCTTGTCCACGTTTTTAACTAGTTACATTTCGAACAACGATAATCATTGCGCTTACATCACCTGTATGTAAAATAATATACTCATATAGTAAGGATTTTGGTGCACAAGTGAGCAAGTGGACAGTTTTTCGAAATCCATTCTCAGAACTCTAGATCTCTGTTAGGGCACCGAATAGACGATAGTGACGTTACGATACTAAATAGACATTCGTACCTCCCCGTGCTCGAACATGTTAATAGCCGTATTGCTACGTCGATAGTAGTAGTCGGACTCTGTTTTGACTCCTCCGAAGTAAAGGTTGATGAAAGTACAAAACTCTGTTTAGCTCACTACATGGGAGAAAGAGAGTATGAAAGTTGAGTTGACCACGTTAACTGGACAAAAGAGAAACGACTCATGAGGAGAAAGAATGAGCAAATACAGACTTTGAATTTTCTTTGCGTATTTTCTTGTTGTTCAAACGTTTTGTTCACTGGTTCGCATCTAGTGTAAGGCCCTTTTTCGGAGTCTGCCCCGAAAATTGGGTACGTAAATTTTTGTCTCCTTACATAATCCTGTCTAGTGCTCAACTGGCTGTCTTTAGCTCATCATGTCTTCCCGCCAACTCCCTCAAAATGAGTCTTATCCTTCCTTCCGCCTAATGTCACCAGGAGAAACATCCTTTTCTGCTGGTTCCACACGTGCTCAATAGACCTGAGACCCCCGGTTTCATTTGTCATCCTCAATTAATTCAGTCATTCACCCGTGACCGGCTAAGCCACAACTGCCTTAGACTTAGTCACTCAGAGGTCAACTACCTACCTCCATAGATTCCATGTCTGTTTTTTTTAAAATATTTTTTCTCTGTCTCCTTCCTTAGAAATTAACCTTTCGTTTTCTTTATAACTTACCATATCATGTTACAGACTTTGCTGCGACACCTATTCGATCGAACAACTCTTGTTTTCGCTTAAATACTAATAACCATATGGATCTTATGCGAAGATCATTGTTTTAAATTTTCATAAAAATACGAAAATAAAATAATTAATTTACCCAACCCCTCCGCTCGGGCAGGGTATGACACAAGGTCAATTTTTTAAGAAGAGTTTTACAGGTTTGAATTCAGAGTTTTCCTTCTCCTAGACTAGTTGCCTCACCAAGGTTGAAGAACCTAGTCTGCCCTACTATTTACCCATAGCTGGAGGGAGAATAATTGGATTCATACCTTTCCCAAGGGTATTAGTACTATGTGAAATGCAATCAGTCCAGGATTAGAACTCGTGTCGCCGTGTCCAATTCCTGCGACGATCAGCATTACACCACGGGCACCTCCAAATAAAATAATTAATTTACAAGAGTAGAGAAAATATTGATGTATATATTCATCCAAAACTTCCGTCAAAAGCAGTGTGTGGTACAAGGTCAGTTTTCAGGTGTAGTATGTAATTACCCAATCCCTAAATCAAGGACGGAATGTGTTATAAAGGCAATTTTTTTAAAGAACACAACCCCACTGCCACGAGCACTGTGACACGAAAACTATACAAGTTAGACGGACCAGACACCCAGGACACTGCTGGAGAAGCAACGACGAGCTCATAAGTGATGTACTCCTATGGACCCCCACATATGGCCAAGCAAAAGCAGGACAATCAACACGAACATACATACAGCAGCTATGTGAGGACACAGGATGTAACCCTGAAGACCAGCCAGAGGCGATGAATAATAGGGAGAAGTGTCAAGAGAGGGTCAGGGATATCCGTGCTGACGGCACGACATGATGATGATGATGATTTTTTGTTTCAATTCTTAAATAAATATACTTGAGCAGAGATCATACCGATGATCTCATTAAAGGTAAAACGGAACGATGTAACATACTCATACATGAATATGGGAAACGTACATAGAATGTTCATAACATATATACATAGAACATAGGAATCCTGAATCACAAAAAACACTTACGACTTCTTAGTTCAGGTACGAAACTTTTTCATTACCTTTGAGTTTAAAGATTCTTCGACATAAGGAGAGAGATACACATTCTTTCTATAACGGGTTTTCCATCTGCCCCCACCCATCTCGTGCGGCGCCCGTAGCGTGCAAATTCGTCTGGTCTCTGCGAGCCCCGAAAGTCGACCCTTCTCATCGGTGTCTAGTTCTCAACTCCACTAACTGACTTTTTCAAATCTCCCAAAATCCTCCGCGCGCTTCCGGTGCGTGACGTCATTCACATCCCCCTATCTGGGATTTTTATTTTGACATCTCTGAATGACACGTCCGCCCCCCCCGCGCGCGCGTGAACACCTGCGTTCATGTTGCACCTAGCTAACCCATGCACAGAGGCGAAAGGTTCTCAGCCTAACTAAACTCAAAGACATAAAATGAAATCCCTCGGCCATTATATTACAACGACAATTTATACATATGAACACTAATAAAACATCTCAGAGGGTAATGATGGCTAAAGGGAGGGACTGCAGTTCGATCTCCAATCACATCATAAGGTTTACTTCTTTATTTAAAACTTTGGGAAATATATGAACCCCTCTACTCTCCTGATAGAGCTTAGCTTTTCTATTTCAAGGAGTTTTTAGCATTAAATAATCAACTAAGGCTAATACGCTGTTAAACAAACTAATCCAATAAACGCGTCCTCAAGGTTTTCTGTTGTTTAAATTCTTAAAAAGATAATTTGATATACTTTTAATGTTAAAGTTAATGTTAGTTGAGTTTTATGGCTGAGCAACCTTTTTAGGTTATTTAATACCGATTTCTTTGTTTACATATATTAAAACTTAGATTTCTAAACGATTACTTAAAAAAAAAAGATTCAAACAAGTAAGAGCTCCTTTGTTTGACTGCGATAAAATAGTTTCAAGCATTGATCTTTGACGCTAACAATTCAGCATCAGCCATTTGCTTGCACACAGTCAAGTGGATATACATATGGTTTGTAAGTAAATTTTAATATACTGACTTAGCTTGCGACATGGATGAATTTACAAGATTCAAAGAGGTCAAAAGATTACATTAACCAGGTGGTTTCATAAGAAAGGGAAAATAAAGGAGGATGGCGAAGAATATAATTTATTGCTTATGGAGAGAGTGACAGATATTTCCGCTCATAGATAAGATAAACTAATTACCGGAAAAAAACGGAAGTATGTATGTTCTGATAACCAGCCTTAAACAGAAAATACGTGAGCGAAGAGGAGATTTTATATTTCCGCGTGGGAGTTGAAAGACAATATAAGGTCTGAAATTTGGACTGAGACAGAGACCAGTAGGTCACTCAAGCAAACATGTCAGCCCCCCCCCCCAAGTGTTTTCTCCGGGCGTCACACTACTTCATAAAAAAAGTCCCCACCATAGAAGAAGGATATATGCGAACTCTCTCTCACTCTAACTGTATTCCTACTTCACACAAACATCACTGTCGAAGAATAAAAGTATAAATAATATTTTTATATATCTACGAGTCCTTCGTTCTTTATTCAGCAGTGCAATATGCGACAAATTGTTGGTAGGTTTGATTTGGTTTTATGTCATATCAACCATTATAGGTTGTATATATATATATATATATCAAATACATATAGTTTGTAAATATTTTGCTAATTACATTTTTAAACAACTATCATCTTACACAAATGGTTCTATTTCCTTTTGATCATTTGTTTGCACACTGTTAAATTTTTTCGGGCACATCTATGTAACAGTAACAATTTAACATCAATCATTTATTTGCACACACACACACACACACACACACACACATTTATATATATCAGTTTGACTTAAGTAGACAGTTGTAATGCCAAACTGTTCTATTCGACCCAAAGATAGGATCTAATCGGTTGATAACACACCAGGCTGGAGTGACAATGGGAGCGATAGTAATGAAAAGGCACTCCACATTCCATGAAGCTGGAGGATCAGATTGTTTTGTGTTATAAACAAGACACTCTTTGAAGAGATCTTAACCCTCTGCAGAGATGCAGCCGGTGTATTCTACAACCTCTGCCAGCCGACTGGGTCAAATGTTTAAGTGAAAAGTGTGCAATCTAACAATGGAGAAGGTCACCAGAGGAAAGAAAACATTATCTGCCAGTTTGCTATATATATATATATATATATGTGTGTGTGTGTGTATAATGTTCTTTTCATTAGATTTATTTATCACTTCGATTTATTCATCTTATTTTATCCGAATCTCAATCTCTATCAGCCTCTGTCACTCTGTTTCTCTTTTTCTCAGATTTCTCTACTGAAGTGAGCAATAACTCTGAGGAAATCCACAACTATTTTACACAAAAGAAAGAAGACTTTTTACTGCTATGTTAATAAAATGACTTGCTGAGTTACAAGTATATCGTATCAAAATTGAATCTATATTCACTAAGGCAGAAATCAACAATGAAACTTTCATTTTTATTAAAATAAGAATTGTGTTAAAAAGGTATCGTGACTGAAGCTGCACTCACCAAGACAGAAAAAAAAAGACAAACAATAAAATATGATAATCAATCCAAATATTTTTCAGAATATAGAATACACTTCTTTCATCTCTAAAACTTACTATTTTTAAGGTTCGGAGCAGAGCTGTGGAATTCTTTCCAGTTTCTTCAATATCCTAAAGTCTTACCCTTAAGTTTAATAAAAAAGAAGAAGTTGCACAGTATTCAGTCTGGTATGTAATGAGTGTGCTGCACTTGCATACTCCTATGTTTTGCCAAAAATTTATTAGCAAATGGTATCGAGACAGCTGATTAAAAGAAATTGAGAATTGGCACCGAGTCATTTAATATACATATATATATATATATATATATAAATTTAGTTAAAGGCCACAGACAGATTTTCATTTAAATATTTTTTTACTGGTTTCTTCGAATGATAGGTTCAAGCTGGTATAGAAAGTGTCCCAAACTTTCAGTGATCATTGAACATTTTAAGGGTAGAGTTCAGGTATTGATTTCTAATTCGAAGAAACTTTGATTGGTTAGATTTTTGTTGTTTTTCAATCGCTTTTGTTATGTTGGGTACTTCATATTTTCAAGTATTTATGACGTACCAAACTGTTGCGCCGCAGGTAACTTCATCACAATAATACTAGGTGAGATCAAAAAGTTTCAAGACTAAAGATGTAAATGTTCCTAATTCTAATCAATAAAATTCAAAAGTAAGGCGTACACTCCTGAGAAAACACAAGCAGACACGCTTGCACACACACGCATGCACGGACGGACGCACCTGTATGTATGTATGTATTTACCAACCTCTCATAAATGGACAGGATGTGATTCTATTTACCCAACCCCTCCGCTCGGGCAGGATATGACACAAGGTCAATTTTTAAGCGGAGTTTATCAGGTTTAAATTCAGAGTTTTCCTTCTCCTAGACTAGTTGCCTCACCAAGGCTTAAGAACCTAGTCTGTCCTACTATTTACCCATAGCTGGAGGGAGAATAATTGGATTCATACCTTTCCCAAGGGTATTAGTGATATGTGAAATGCAATTAGTCTCGTTCAGGATTTGAACTCGTGTCGCCGTGTCCATTTCCTACGATGATAACCATTACACCATGGGCACCTCCAATATTAGATACAGGGTTAATATTCCAACGGCGTTTAGAAGATTTGGATTCAGAGTTTACCTTCTCCTTGTCTGGATACCAAACCAAAGTGAAAAACCCAGGCTGTCCTATTATTTACCTATAGTATACGTGTGTGTGTGTGTGTGTAGCTAAATTTAGATGGATGGATAGATCGAGAGAACAAGAGAGAAAAATATGTCTGAGAGGTACCTTCACTCCAGATAGATTCAGAGAGAGAGAGAGAGATTCAGAGAGAGGGTATCACTATCAGAAAATATATTTCTCCCGAGATAGAAAAAGAAAAATTTCAACGTCGTCGTTCACAGCTGAGAAAGAGGCATGGCAGGAAAGGCGTTCAAGTGCCGATACAGGATGTTGACTTGAAGACATACAGGGAGCGATGGAAGATAGAGAAAGGTGGCGGGAAGAAGTCAGGGAGATCCGTGCTAGCGGCATGACATGATGATGATTATGATGACGTACCTTTACGAAGCTATCTTCTAGTAATTTTAAGATTTTTTTTATTTAACTGTTGTATTAAAGATGACTGTCATGGACCTTTCGTATAGTAACAATTCACTCCCTCAGATAGAAAAAAAATCACCAAAAACGATTTTAATGAAATTTTTGTATTTATTTTTTAATGAATGAACTCTTTACTTTAGCTGTTATTTTGTCCAGGTCACTGAATTCTACTTGCCCCCCACTGATTTGTGGTGCAAGAAAGATCTGTACGATTATATGATGTTGCATTTAATTTCTGTATGGAAAAAAAAAGACAAAATCTGAAAGTGTGAATGGAATAAGAAAGATATTTTAACATACAATACTCCTGGGAAAAAAAATTACAATCCTAGTTTGTCTATTACATTTTTTTTAAAGAAAATTTTGACAACTTTTAATGTAATGGTTTTAAGGAAAAGATCGTTTTCTTTTAGATTACTAGAGAAATAATTCTGCATCGATATTTGTTCCGCATAAAAAGTGGCGGGGTCTAAGATTGTATCAGATTTTGACTTTCTTTTCTCCAATCACAGGTAAACTCTTAATGTGTGATTGATCAAAGAATAGTTTTACTAATCGAAAAACATAAATTTTAAAGCAAAAAGTTTGAAGATTTAAAAAAAAAAAAGTATTATTCATTTTTTAAGGTACAAAATATGTCAGACGAAAAAAGTATGGGGTCTTGTTCTTATACAATTAAGGTAATGTTCTTTTATATTATCATTTTTCGTTGATTATATTTTATTATTTAGTTTGGTAAGGCTTTGAACTACTCGAGTCTCTTATACCCGGTGGATCGTAAAATAGTGCAGTCTTACGCCCACGCGAAAAGGATGACAATTATCATATCCCATAATAAACCCCCGGACAGGAAATGCGGCTGGACTGTGCATGACGTCATGCCCAGAAGATTGAAAATACAGTACGTAAGGTCGACCGTTGAAGGTATCGGTTGAGTTTTTCGAATCTTTACCGCTATAGATCTCAAACACCACAAGATGCAACCCGTGTGTGTGAGCGAGGGGGGGTTAGCATAGTAAGGTAAGCATAGATTTTTAAAATTCTCTCTCTCTCTCTCTCTCTCTCTCTCTCTCTCTCTCTCTCTCTCTCTTCGTGTCGCCAAGGACGGGAGTTAGAAAGGAATAAAGTCGTTTGTACCGCCTGTATCTGGATTTTTTTTTTCTCATTACAGTTGGTATTTCACAGGTGATTGAGTGACAGCAAGTCTCTTTAAGTCTCCAGGACTCTCCCCAGTATTCTGGCCGTTTTCAATAATGCTGTTGTTTGGATGGTCTCCACTCGGTCGCCAACTTCTAAATCTTCCAGGCCTTTAATAATCCTTTAGTTACCGTGCCAAAGGCACCAATCAAAAATGGTATAATTGTCACCTTCATGTTCCCAAGTTTTTTCAATTCTCTAATTATTATTATTATTATTATTATAGTTTTTCACATCAGCATTAGCAGACGGTCTTTGATTACAGCAAGTCTCCTCAAGTCTCCAGTACTATTCTCAATATCTGGTCATTCTCAATAATGTTGTAGTTTGGATGGTCTTCACTCGTTCGCCAACTTCCAAATCCTGCAGTCCTTTTAGTAATCCTTTAGTTACTGTTCCAAAAGCACCAATTACAATTGGTATAATTGTCATCTGCATGTTCCACAGTTTTTTTCAATTCCCTAGCAAGGTCGAGGTACTTACCCTTCTTTTCACATTCTGTCAGTTTTATTCTGTTGTCAGCCGGGACAGCAAAGTCGACAATTTTACAAATTCTCTTTTTTTGTTGATTATTATTAGGTCTGGTCTTCTGGCCGAGATTAAGGACGCCTGTGTAAGTTCCATAGGAGTTTATGTGTGTTATTTTCTAAGACAGGTGCTGGGTTGTGCATATACCATTTGTTGGTATGGTCAAATTTAAATTTCTTGCACATCCCCCAGTGGATCACATTGCCGACTCAATCGTCTCTAGTCTTATACTTCGGTTCCAATTTGATGCATTCGCTTATTATGTGATTGATAGTTCCATCTCTGTCACCGCATAGCCCACATTTGCTATTTTGTTGCGTCCTATCTATTCTCGCTTTGATATGATTGTTTGTTACGGCGTTGTTTTCTGCTTCTTATTATTGATGTATGTTCTCACTTTATGAGTATACAACATTGTTCTTTGTATTTCTGTTAAGTATATTGGTAAAGTGAAGTTTTAAAAAATTCGAAGCAAATTTTGAAAATATCAAAATCTAAAAAAAAAAAAAGAATTAGTGTTTTAGGGGCAGGGAAAGATTTGTCGATTATTTGTAGGTAAAACGAAATTTGTAGATTATTAGTTGGTAAAATATAGGATTTATACATTATTAGTAGGTAAAACAAATTTTTTTTTATCATAGTTTGGTAAAACATAAATTTGTAGATTAATAATAGGTAAAATGAAATTTGAAGATTATTAGTTGGTAAAACGAAATTTGCAGATTATTAAAAGTTAAAACATAAAATATTAAAAAGACAATTAAAATCTATAATTATTTCACTTCTTAAATGTTATTTTACAACGAATACTGCTAATTATGTGTTGCACTCTTTCAAATTAAACTAAAATTCAACTCTGAATAACAACTTTGTGTTATTTCTTATTAGTTTTACCAAAAACCAAGTTGAGTGAAAAATTGTTATTACCAACCATATTCGGTCTGATTCCTCATTTTTAAGTCTTTTATCTATGATCATTATATTACGTCTTTCGAATTTTTCACTGCTGCGTTAACTAATGGACTTTCACTGGAGTCTGAGAGAGAGCATTTTTCTAGGCTTTGTAGACTGTTCGAGTGCTCCAACTACAATTGGTATCACCATTTTTTACATGTTACATCTCTTTTTCTGCTCCAAATTCAAGGATTTATTTATCTTTTTGTTTTCTTTTATTTCCACTCAGTGGTCTAGAGGTTAATTTTCTTTTCCTCATTATTTCTTCTGGGTCTGGTCTTCTGGCTGGCATTATGGTGACCCATTTATATCTCAAAATCCCTTTGCCCGGTAGACTGGGGCAGTAGAATACACTGACTGCTTCTCAGCAGAGGGGTAAGACCCCCACCAATGAGTGTCTTGGATATGACACTAAACAGTCTGATGGTTAGATCCAAGTAATGCTGGGGCTTTGGGGAATACGGAGTACCCCTTCATTGCTATTTCTCTCAGGTCCACTTTGGCTCGGCGTGGTAGCACCTGATAGTACCCTATCTATGGGTTAAAAAGAACTAACAGCATACTTATGCTAAACTGAATTATTTGAAATAGAACTGTTTTTTACATTGAAACTGTATTTACACTGAACTGATTTGTTTAACATTGAACTGTTTTGGCATTTAACTGTGTGTAAACAAAGTCTGTATTTATACTAAACTGAATTAGCTGAATAAGAACTGCCTTACTAAACTGAATAGCTAGAAATAGAAATGTTTACACAAAGAAACTGTTCTTACATTTAAACTGCGTGCTTATGCTAAACTGAATTGTTTGAAATCGAAATGTTTTGACAATTTAACTGTGTACTCATGTTAACTGAATTGTTTTAAATAGAACTGATTATTTAGATAAAAATGGATTTGGCGTTAAATAACCTACAAATGTTGATATGCCATAAAACCCAACCAACCAACCAAACCATCAAAATCTTTGAGAATTGTGGATGTTTTATTCTCGAGGACGGACTCTGGTTTGAGTATATATCATTTGTTTGTATGATCAAAGTTTAATCCCTTGCATAATTGCAAGCGGATCACCATTACAACCCAGTCGTGCGTCGTCTTATTCTTCTTTTGTGTAAGTTTGCCGCATTCGCTTCCAATATGACAAACCGTTCCATCTATTTCCAAACATATTCTACTCTTACTATTCTGTTGTATATTATTAATTTTCACGCTGTTATAATTGGACATTACCCGGATACCAGGTGGTTGGCCAACAGAATAGAGTGGTCGCCAATGGTCCGAAAGACCGAGGTTCAATCCCAGGTGGAGTCATACTAAAGACACAAAAATGGTACTTGATGCCGCCTTGCTTAACTCTCGACATAATAATATAAGGATCAATGATAAACTGTGGCAATCCAGGGAATGAGTTGTGCCCTCCCCTCCACGTCGGTGTAGTAGCAATTGAAAAGGGAGCCATCGGGTCGCCTTCGACTATGGTAGCCAACTTTACTTACTTTATAATTGGACATTGTGTTATATTTGCTCAAATATTAGAAGTGATTCTGTTTCTTTTTGAGAATTTCTCATTCTGTTCTGGTCATCTCATGTGCAATCTCTCCAATTTGTGGCTTGAAATATCCATACAGTTGTTTTTCTTCTCATTTATGTTTTCTAGTATTTGTTGCTTTTTCTGTTTGTACTTAAGTTGCTATTGTTTTTACTGGCCGCTTTGATTTTCTTCTTTTTTTTTCTATTTTGGTAATATTCGTGTCCTCGTATTGATACACCTACGCAATCCCCGATGCTGGTGAATCCTCTTCCTTCTTCTCTTAATGCATATAATCAATGCCACCTCTTGCGTTTAAGGCCTTGTGCATAGTCATCGACTTTCTTATTCTTTGGTTCATTTGTTTTAATTCTCCCTTGTATATTTTAAGGATTATCCCGAGTATCAAAGAGTGTCTTGCTTTAGTGACATTTCTGCGTCAGAGCTTGGTTTCAATAAGGTTTCTTCTTATTCTAAGGTACACGTTTTTTTCTTTTGTCTCTGTTTAATGGTTTCTGCTTCCAGTACTGCCAAGTACTTGTTGTTTTCCTTCTCTCCAAGCCTTCCGATGTCTTTCGGATTTTTCAGTTCAATTTTTTTCGATCTTTTTCTACTTTTAATTACTGGCTTGGCAATCTTATCAGAACCAAATTCCATTTCTATATCTCAGAGTAATTGTTTGTATCCTGGTTTCTATTTCTTTTTCGTGTTTGGCAAATATCTTTATATCATCCATATGCATCAACTGAATAGAATTTCTTTTGAGCTTATAAATTTGAATTGCTGTATAAACTTCTTGACAGTCCAATTTAGTGGCATCATTGCAACAACACATAACATTGGCAAGAATCAATTTCCTCCGCAGATACATCATTGGATTTTTACCTTTGCAAGAGTTTGTCCTTTTGGTAGTAATTTCTTTTGCCAGTTTTTAATGGTTTTTGAGATGAGGTTTATCATTTTGTCGGATATTTTGTACATATTATTTTATCCAGGTTGGCAGGACCTAGTGCATAGAAATGACAATGAGGATTATCTGTGACCAAATCGTTCCGGGCAGGATTTTACACAGGGTTTATTTATTTTGAAGAATACATTTTGCTTAATCATTTAAGGGAAAATAACACTTCTTCGATTTTGGACCAAACGAACAGACTGAGAAAATATGATTATTTTCTGCTGCGAAAAAATGATCTGTGTAAGTTCTTCAAGCATTCATTTCTTTTGAGTCTTGAATATTCCTTCTTTAAAAATTAATACAGAGGACAATGGTTTTTGAGAAATAATCATCAAAAATAAGACTCAAAAATCAATAAATATTACTTTTTCGATCTCGAAACTCCAGAAAGTTTTTGGTCGAATAATATTTGCGTCAGCCAATTAAATGTTAAAATGATGTTATCAAAACACAGAAACTGACCAATTAATAAACCAGTTTCTGTGGCAATAGATAAAAGATTTTTATTAAACTGTTCAGAAATTTATGACTTTTTTCTTTTGTTGCATTGCTATGTCTCGAAGAAGAAATTTGTCGGAAACTATGACGAGATGAAAAAATGACACGATCATAGCAAAGAAAAAAGTCAGAGACGAGTTCAAAGGACAAATACCACTTACTAAATGACTGCGTTTCAACTTCGATCTTGACTAGTCTCAAATCAAGAAGTGGTGAAGTACTATTTATGAGTCAATTAAGGACTTTTTTGTGACAGTTAAACACCTTCAATCTTGTAAGATACCAAGTAGCAAATTATGTAATTAACGAATGAAGATTAAAACCGAACAGGTTAAGAAAAAAAGGTAACCTTTGGTTTTAAGTCAAAATTTAGTTAAGTATTAAGCTGAAGTCATATAATGAATAAAAATAAGTCAGGTACGCAAACAACAATCAAAGCAACAACTCAACTGTGAGAGACCAACTGAAAAAATAGACTACAGAAGAAAAAAGTGGTCGAGTCATAACCAAGACTAAAAAAAATGATACTTGATGCTGCCTTGCTTAACACTCAGCATTATAAGGTAAACATCAAGGGTAAAGTGAAGCAATCTACGGAGGAGTAGCACTCTCCCTTGCACCTGGGTGTAGTAACTATTAAAAAGGTAGCATCGGGTCACCCTCGACAAAGGTTGCCAATATATATATATATATATATATATATATATATATATATATATTAATACATATGTATATAAATACACACACATGCACACACACACATATATATATATATATATTTTAATCAGTCCAGAGAAACCGGAGTTGGGAATAATTCCGTCAGGACAAATTCATTCGACAAGGGACATCATAGATAATGTTTTAATTAACAAAAACGTAAGATTATTTTGAGGTGGAATGAATAAAATAAAATAAAATAAAATAAAGAGATGAGTCGGTACAATATGATGTGCACGTACTTTTCAATGGAAAGATAAGTTGATTAAGACGCTCGAATATAAATTTTGAATATATATCTAAATTTTGAAATTAAATGAAGATAAGTAATACTCGATACTTACGTAAGGTTATTAAGGAATGTCACACTTCCCTAAATTATCATTAAATCTGGAATTTTACGTTGAAATATAATTAGAATAAAAAGAATTAGAATCTAATTTACTATGATTCCAACCGGTGATAAAATAATAAAAAGATTAAAAAAATAAAAACTGGAAGTGGGTAAACGGTGAGGTAACTCTTCAGCCCTCTTCTACCCCTCCAACCCTTCTCTCCTGTGTCTATTCTGTGTGTCATTTTATTTATCCATCCTATTTTTTTGGTGTTATTGATATTTATAAATACCCATAACAGGATGGAAATAAATTTATAATCCTAATGTGACCGATTTTTGTTTTTCTCATATATATATATATATAACTGATAATAATTGTTTTATATAAGCTGGACTACGATGTCATATCAAGCGAGTTCGAATTCCACTTTTGAACTAATAATAATCATCATCCTCATCATGTCGTGCCGCTAGCATGAATATCCCTGATCCTCTCTCGCCACTTCTCCCTCTCATTCATCGCCTCTGGCAGGTCTTCAGGACTACATCCCGTATCCTCACATAGCTGCTGTACGTATATTCGAGCTGGTCGTCCTGCTTTTGCTTGGCCATATGTGGGGGTCCATAGGAGTACATCACTGATGAGTTCGTCCTTACTTCTCCAGCAGTGTCCTGCGTGTCTGGTTCGTCTAACTTGTATAGTTTTCGTGATGGGAGGCAGGTGGCCGTATAGTTATTGCCTTGTGGGGTGTTCCAACCAGGACTTGTTCAATATTGCTGGCAACATTCTTGTGTAATTGCCGTCTAGCTTCTTCTTCAGCCGTTTAGTTAGTGTCCAAGTAGTGCATCCATATTGCAGTATCGATACGTCCGCTGCCTGGAAGAAACTGCTTTTCGTTTGTTGTAATATTACGGACGGGCGCTGTCGTCAATCAATGAAGGTGTCACGAGACTAGCGCGTGCGGGCAGAATGACCTGCAAAGTTAGACGTGATTTTAAAATAATCACAGATGTATCATCACGTGTTTCACTGGTGACATCGGACATTCGCGGATCTTCGATTTGTTCCCCAAAATTTCTGTATAAGAAAACAAGTAACGAGATTTTGGCAGAGTTGAAGGCAGTTGTCAAAACGGGTGCGTTAAAGGTTCCGAGGTCCTGACCCGTCCTATCCCAGTCTGCTACGACCGATCTGTAAGGCGTGTGTCAAACAGCCAGCTCTCACCTACACCCCGTCACCACCAAGAATTAGGGAGAAGAAGGACTCAACTAAAATGAACTTTTCGAGTTGCAGCGATCATAGCTGAATAATAAACGACTGCTATATTTTCTTCTCTTACCTTCGAGTTTGAGTATTTCCTTTTCTGCAGACTTCTTTCTTTCCTGCACAAAACGTTGGTCCTGTGGTTCATTGGGAAAGGTATCAACCCTCTTAACTTTCCAGCTGTGGTCTTTTACAATGATGGCTTTGGCAGTAAATAAACCCCGAAGAATGATATGCCATTAAGCAAAGAAACTAACCCAAACCACAAATATACTATCGACAATCTAGATATGTTTGAAACTGAAGGATTATTTTGTGCGTCTGTAATGGTTCTGAATGACATTTTTATTCAATAGAATTCTATTCATAATTGAGATAGCTATGAAATACAAATTAGATTCCTTCATATTTTTTAAATAGAAACATACGTATCACCCTGGACCGCTTATACTAAGAAAGAAATCACAATTAAACGGGATCTAAAATCATTTTATATAGATCTATTGACATTTCCCTTTTTCAAATTTGGTACCGTTGTTAATATCTGCCTGTTGGCCTATCTTCGCTTTCTATTTTCATCGAATAAAATATTCTTGAAATAAAACAGCGTCCACAACAAATAAAGAAAGATAAATACATAAGAAATAAATAGCAGAAATTGCGTCTACAATTAAGAAACACATAAAAAACGTAAAGAAAAAAATGCTCACTTCCTTCAAAAAGAAAAAAAGAGAAATAAAATGAAGAGAAACAAAAAAAAAAGAGTCAAAATCAGGTCGTTCCTCTTCACCTTATCAATTAGCGGACTTTATCTTTCGAGGCCATTTGGCACTGTGTCTCCAGTTCGAGTCAGAATGTCGCATAAAATAACAAGTACGTAAATATTAATCAGTGGCTTCCATTATCTGCGGGCTACGTTTGTTTGTTTGTTCCAAATATGGATTCCTAATGTTTAGGCTAAAAAAGAAAACGGCGCGAAATTATCAAAAGATACAGGAATGAATGTCACAAAGGAAAAAAAAATATATTGGCTAAAATTATAAAGGAAATAAGGTGATGAATAGAATGCACTGCAAAAATAAACGATGTATTTATGGAAAATAATCAAAATGAACAGGAATCAATATATATATATATATATATATAGATAGATAGATAGATATTTATGTGTGTGTATGTTTAGTTTGGTTTCGTTTCGTTTTATGACATATTAACCATTGTTAGTTATTTAAAGCCAAATCCTGTCAATGTATATATATATATATATATATATATATATGATTTATGAATATTTTTAATAACATTTTTAAATGAGCCGGAAGACAATTTTGTCACACAGTTAAATGATTTCAAGTATTGCAACATACCAGTCAAAATTTAGCATCTATCATCTGTTTTCAAATAGTTTGTTGGCAATTTCGTTTTTAAATTAATTAGAACTAATTTCTTAACATATAAGGACTGCAATTGTTCCTACATAGTTAAATAATTTGAATTATTGCTATCTCACAGTGATAATTTCATTCAGTCCTGGCAGCAACACCCCACAAGACACCAACTGTACGGCCACCTGCCCCCTATCACGAAAACTATTCAAGTTAGACGAACCAGACATGCAGGACACTGCTGGAGAAGCAGAGATGAACTCATAAGAGATGTACTCTTATGGATCCCCACACATGGCCGCGCAAAAGCAGGACGACCAGCTCGAACGTACATTCAGCAGCTATGTGAGGATACAGGATGTTGTCCTGAAGACCTACCTAGGGCGATGAACGATAGGGAGGAGTGGCGAGAGAGGGTCGGGATATCCGTGCTTCCAGCGCGATATGATGATGATGATGATGATAAATCATTTGTCTGTATATTGTGAAGTGGTTACATGTATTAATATTTAATAGTAATTATTCTATTCTGTTAAATATCAAACAGTTCAGTTTCTAAGAGTTCAGTTTAGCAAAAGTCATTTGGCTGCAGAGAATTTAAAAGTTAAATATTTTTTTTACCCATAGATAAGACCCTACCAGTTATTACCACTCCGAGCAAAAGTGGAACCGAGAGCGACGACAATGAAGGGGTACTCTGCATTACCAAAACTTTTAATGTCTTTATCAGGACATTTTAGGGGAGTTTTAACCTTCAGCAATGTGTGTGTGTGTGTGTGCGTGTGTTACTAATAATAATATGAAAAAAATGTGCACTTCGGAAATCCTCAAAGTATTCGTAAATAGACTAGAAGACTTGGGAATAAGGGGACAAGTAGAGACAGTCCACACTACAGAATTATCAAGATCGGCCAGGATACTGAGAATAGTCCTGCAGACTTGAGGAAACTTGCTGTCACTCAAACTCCAGGTTACCCAGTTTGCTGGGCTGTAGATTACACTGACTGTAAGACCCCCCACCATGAGTGTCCTGGATATCACACTCAACTGTCTGATGGTGAGATCCTACTGGGGCCTTGGGGAATACGGAGCACCACTTCATAGCCATTGCTCCCTGGTCCATTCTGGCCCGGTGTAGTAGCACCTGAGAGGACCCCATCTATGGGTTAAATAGAACTAATGGCATAATTATGTTAAACTGCATTGTTTGATTAAACTGAATGGCTTGAAATAGAAATGTTTTTGACAATTAAACCGTACTTACACTGAAACTGCTGCTTATGCTAAACTGAATTATTTGAAATCGAACTGTTTTTGATATTGAAACGGTACTTACACTAAATTGAATTGTTATATATAACTGCTTGAATATTTTGAAATTAAAATGTTTTTGACAATTAACCTGTGTAATCATGCTAAACTGAATTATTTTAAATGGAACTGTTTATTTACATAAAAATGGGTTTAGCGTTAAATAACCAACAAACGTTGATATGCCATAAAGCCAAACCAAATCAAATCAAAATCCAGGGAAAAACCATCAGCTAACGCTGTAAACTCTTAAAGAAGTAAATAATAAATGATATTAAAAATGATTTACAAAATCAGAAATAATTGCAAAAAAGAATCTTCGGAACTAGACTAAGGAATGTATAAAGCCAAGAAAAATAAATCAACTTATCAACACTTTTTGACTTTAAGTTTCAGATGGTGCACAAGATGATCAGTTGGAAAAGTCTGATATGTAAATCTAATGGACTCAACAGTATTTACAAACAAGAAAGGCTCAGCAGAAGTGATAAAGCATATGTATCTAAGATATGTTTGAGCTGATACGGACACATCGGTGTTCTAATAATACCATAGGCAAGAAACTGAAAATCACCTAATGCCATTGTCTCTATATCTACACTTCCATATATATATATATATATATATATATATATATATCCCTAATGTGTAAAGTATTCGCCAATGGTCCGTTGGACCGTGGTTCAATCCCAGGTCGAGTCATACTAAAAACTCAAAAAAATGGTACTTAAAATAAATGTGTGAAGTGGAGCAATCCAGGAAATGGAGTAGCGCCTTATCTTGCAACTACGTATTATAGCTTTTGTAAAGGAAACCTTCGGCTCGCCTTCGACTACGGTCACCAACTTTACTTTATATATATATATATATATATTTATATATATATATATATACCAAACTGCACATCTGCACAAGAAGCATGAAACAAGTTTAAAAAATTTATATCCAGAAATGATCTTTTCCTTGGCCAATTGGAATTAAATATGTGTATATGTCTGTATACACAGTCACACACACACACACACACACACACACACACACACACATATATATATATATATATATATATATATATATGTCTGTGTGTCTGTGTGCATTAATATATGTATGTCCGGGTTGACAGCACTTTCTCCAGGAAAGCTTCACATGTCTTGTTTATCTTAGTTGGATGGTTTCTGAGATAGTAGGTAGGTGGCCGCATAACTGCTATTTTGTTCAGTATTGCTTACAGGATCTGTTTAAAACAACACGTAAAATCCTTGTGCAATTCCCCTCTACGGTTTAGTCTTATATATATGTATCTATTAATTGTATTCATGCACGTTTAATGTTTGTATTTATATGTAATTATATATACACATATTTGTGTGTGCGTGTTTATATACGTATATGTGTGTATATATACATAAATAACTGTGCGTATATACATATGCAAAAGTTTCTATATATGTCCATCTATATTGTACTATTGACATAGTTTACATGCATAAATATGCGCGCACACACACACACACACACACACACATATATATATATATATATATATATATATATATATATATATGTGTGTGTGTGTGTGTGTGTGTGTGTGTGTGTGTGTGTGTGTGTGTGTGTGTGCACGTATGTTTGCGTGCATATATATATATATATATATAGGTACATATGCTTATATGTATATATCTATATAGTTATTTGTACAGAATATATATATATATATATATATATATGTGTGTGTGTGTGTGTGTGTGTGCATATACATATGTGGTTATACATGAAGATTATTGTGTATACGAATATATATTTGTGTACTTGCATATAGGTGCTAAATATATGTCTGTGTATATACATACATATGTAAATGTGTGCATATCTATACATATACGTGTGTTTGCATATATATATATATATATATATATATATATATATATATATATATATATACCATACAACTCTATATAAAAGAAAGACTTTTAAATATCACTCATATTTCTTTGTAATAGTATCTATTTCAGCAAACCCTACATTTTTAGAATGTTAGATCTACATTTTCAGACCAAGAAATAGAAGATTTAAAAAAAAACATAATGATCCGGCCACCCAGTCTCTCTTAGTCAAATTTCTACTTTTTTTTTTCGTGTTAAGACAATACCATTTGTTTTTCTTATATTGTTGACTAATCCCATTCAGTTCCTGTTTCAAAATGTATCTATTTTTTACTGCTCTTTACTTTTCACCACTGTTTTTTCTGATGACAAACAAACTTTTAAACCCAAATGATGGCAATGAGTAAAAAACAAAATAAAACAGAGGAATAAATGGATTTAGGGAGAGAAAATTACATGCCATGAACAACTTATATGGGTATTAATAAAACCATAACAAAATTAATGTATATTTTGAAATATTATATTGTATACTAATACTATTTTCTCAAAAAAAACCCAGGAAAATTGTCATACCAATATTTTTATACTATTCAATATAATTGGTCACATTAATGATGAAAAATAAAAATCACATCTGTTACTGTTAAGACATTATCTAAAATTATAAACAAATTCAACATAGTACTATATATCCTCAATATTTGAATTATACGTAGTGCATTCAATACGTTTCCCGACATTTTTGCACAGGCATTTAGAATTGTCGTAAAATCTTGAAAATTCAGTATGTTATTGCTATACATCTTATGAGATGACTGACCAATTTTTATGTTTTCAGATTCAAATGAATAGCTACAGCAGCAATTGGAATATACCCTACTAAAACCTGATTGTCACAGCTGGTCAATTTCAAAAATACAATCTGGACGTGAGGACACTTTAGAAGAACGATATGCAATAGAATTCTGTTTTAAACATGGAAAAAAATGCCACAGAAACGTATGGAATGCTTCAGACTGCTTTTGGACAATCTTGCATGAATCGGGCATTAGTTTTTGAGTGTCAAAAGAGATTCAAGGAAGGCAAGGAGCCTGTGAGGGATGATGAGAACTGTTGGAGGAGTAAGGAAGTCAATACATCAGAGTTGATTGGCCAAAAAGTTAGGGTTAAGGTTACTATGTTGAGGTTTTAAGGGAGTTCAGGAAGAGATTCGTCGGAAGAGGCCAACACTCTTCAAATTGGGTCAGTGGCTTTTCCACCAGGACCATGTACCAGTCCACAACTCCATCCTTGTCATAGACTATTTGTCCAAGATGGACATCAAGACAGTTCCTCACCGTTGCTATAGTCCAGACCTTGCTCCCTATGACTTTTGGTTATTCCGTAAGTTCAGAGGCTGTCATTATGAGAGAATTGAGGAGATGAAAGAGGCTGTGACGAAGGTCATTGACACGTTCACACAAGAGGACTTCCTCGGGGTTTTCCAGATGTTGTTGGAACGGTACAACAAATGCATTGCTTCCAGATGAGATTACTTCAAAGGAGACTTGGGTTTCATGTGTGTATTGTCAATAAAAGTGCCCATACGAAAAAAAGCCTGTATACTTATTCAATTATCCTCGTATATTTTACACTTTATCCTGATATTTATCAAATCCTCAAAATCTCAAATCCTTAAATTTATGAATAAAATCAAACCAAGTATTATAGTTTATAACATATCAAGAATTATGATCTCAATAAATGTAACAATTATTACTACTAATAACCAAACCTATTAATACTATAAATTAATCATCAGCTCATTATAATCGTGAATATTAATAACATCCATGTCAACAAAAACAGAAAGTCATCCACAATTATTACAATGCGTTATTACTTAATATAATAATTAACATTTGATAATTAATGCCAATAACAAATCATTCTCGCTAATATCAATGACTATTAATTATGAAGTAGAAAGTTAAAACAAAAAATAACCTTCATAATATGCACCCTGAAATCAATGCAAAATAATATCCTATATCGCTTATTACATAATCTAAATAAATAAAACCATTTGTTTAAATATAATAATTAATTTAGTTCATATCTTAAAACATATATACTTAAATCCAAAATACATAAACTTTAAATATATATATATAAATATATATATAAAGTTAATGCATTTGGAATATATATATATATATATATATATATATATATATATATATATATATATATATGTGTGTAAAGCCTAAAGTATTTTGCATTAGCTGATATATATTTTTATGGTGACATT
The DNA here is from genome assembly GCA_963585895.1 of Sepioteuthis lessoniana. Taxonomy (NCBI): domain Eukaryota; kingdom Metazoa; phylum Mollusca; class Cephalopoda; order Myopsida; family Loliginidae; genus Sepioteuthis; species Sepioteuthis lessoniana. The sequence goes on along the minus strand of OY757931.1, from coordinate 16,117,408 downwards.
TAAATATCAATTCATTTCTTTGATTTTGTAATCGTCTGTCATTTCTATATTTCATTATACATATTTTTTCTTCTAGACAGAGATTACATCTACATCTGAAATTACATGGGGGTGTGTGATCATTTAATAAAATTCAATCTAATTAATGTTTTTATGCCACTATCCTTCCACCTCGAGAACAATTTAGAAAAGGCTCTTCGGTTTCTTAAGGAAGCGTTAGAAAAAGAATGTCTCTGACATATTTGGTCATAGGTGTTTTTTTGTAACCTTGCTTCCAATCCCCAACAGATATTCCAAAGTATATTTATATATTCTTCGTGTTTTCCATAGGGGAAATAGTTGCCACTACATTCTCGGAGTTACATTTACCACCAACGGGACATTCTTCTCTAACCCTGAAGTTGCATAACAGTTAACTCAAATTCCACTGGGGGGTGCCCTCGTGGTGTAAAGGTTAAAGTGATGGACTACGGAATTGTAGAAAGCGAGTTCGTACTTCAGTCGCGCTATTACGTTCACTTTCGGTCAAATACCTTTGGGAAAGGTATGAACCCCCTTATCCTCCCAGTTATGGGTTAAATAGTACCCCTACTGTTCTTCTAAAAGAATAGCTTTGGCATTAAATAACCTACAATGGTTGATATGTCATTAAACAAAGAAACCAAACCAAACCAATCAAATTTTATTTATTAACAAGTGACTTCCAATTAAATATTTATGATGGTTGCTAATGACTTTGGATGAACCAATTGGGCAGGATTTTAATTGTTTTCCTGATGGCTTTTTTTTCAATGGGTTATTTCCATTGAAATGTTTATCTATAAGCCTTCAAAAAGTATTCACCTCCATTAATAGTTGATAACTTACAAAAAAAAAAACATATTAATTTTCTTTTCATTGAACCATATTACTTTTCTTTTCATATATTAAGTTTAATTTTGTCTACAGTTGATATATACGAGGACCATTAAATAAGTTTCAAGACTTTTTTCGTATGGGCAGTTATATTGATAGTACACACATGAAACTCTCGTCGCCTTCGAAGTAATCTTCCCCGGCTGCAATGCACTTGTATCGTTCCAACAACTTCTGGAAGGCCCCATCGATGTCCTCTTGTGTGAGCGAGTCAATGACCTTCGTCACAACCTCTTTCATCTCAATTGTCTCCTAGCGACAGCCTCTCAGCTTAGGGAATAACCAGAAGTCACAGGGAGAAAAGGTCTGGACTATAGGGAGGGTAAGGAACTGTCTTGATGCCCATGTTGGTCAAATAGTCTGTGACAAGGATGGGGTTGTGGACTGGTACATTGTCCTGGTAGAAATGCCAGTGACCCGATTTGAAGAGTGCTGGCCTCTTCCGAGGGAGTCTCTTGCTGAACTCCTTTAAAACCTCAACATAGAAACCCTAACCCTAACCCTTGGCCAATCAACTCTGGTGTATTGACTTCCTTACTCCTACCACACCTCTCATCATCACTCACTGACTCCTCGCCACTCAAAAAACTGATGCTCGAATCATGCAAGATGGTTAGATTGCATTTTTGAAATTCACCAGCTGTGACAATCAGGCTTTAGTAGGGTGTATTTATTGTATAGCCACATAATACATATGCAACTATACAGATATACATGCAGAAACATATTGAACACAATAACGACGAGCAAAGACAGTTCTTAGAAAAATATACTTCTCACTTTATTTGAAAGGGTTGTGTGTGAGAGGGAGTCAGAGACCGAACAGAACTGCAACATATTGACCTCCCCAGCTCCTTTGGACATAGCAGTGTGTCTTCCTCGTTCGCCAGGGTTGCTCAACCGCAGACCCGGTTCCCGGCTCTCTGCTGGGTGCTATTTCCTCTACAGCATCATTTCTCCAACACTTCCGATCGCCAAACTGATTGAATTTCCTGTGCAATGAGTTATATAATAGTTCAACGCCCACTCAATCTCTTCCCATAAATGGCCAACGGAATATGTAACTTCCGCCGTCTTTGGAATGGCATATTTTGATCATTATCGAGCGTAAATAACTGTCATGCAGTTCACAGGTCACTCTCTTCCGGTACATCAGTTTGTGACTGTACCGTGGGATTTTAACCCTGTCCATTGTTATCAGCCAAACTCGCCCACGCCATTGGAATATGCAACTTCCGCCGTCTTTAGAATGGCATGTTTGGCCTGGTCGGAGGTCAACATACAGCATATTCAAATTCCTGCTGTAGCTGTTCATTTGAACCTGAAATCATAAAAACTGGACAGTCATCTCATAAGATGTATAGCAATAACATAGTGAATGTTCAAGATTCTACGACAATTTTAAATGTCTGTACAAAAAGTCCGAAAACTTGTTGAAGGCACCTCGTATATATAGATATATATATACGGGGTTAGATAAGTTTTTAAGCAAAAAACAGATTTTTTCATGGAATTGTATTGTATAATAAAGTATATCATCCTTGGTATTATTCTTTACAAAACTATAGTATTAAAATCCTGAAACGAAAAGTTAGTTTCGATGCTGCTGTTGTATTTCTATGTAAAAATACCGCATCTATTTTGAATCTTCAAATTTTAAGATAACTACAATGCTTGTTTTGAAAATAACTATCTACCTTTCATGCAAATTTATAGGGGTGTCCTCGTGGTGTAATGGTTAAAGCGATGAACTGCGGAATCGTAGTACGCGAGTTCGTATTCCAGTCGCGCTATTACGTTCACTTTCGGGCAAATACCCTTGGGAAAGGTATGAACCCCCTTATTCTCCCTCCAACTATGGGTAAATAGTAGGACGGACTAGGTTCTTCAGCCTTGGTGAGGCAACTAGTCTAGGAGAAGGAAAACTCTGAATTCAAAACCTGTTAAACTCCGCTTAAAAATTGACCATGTGTCATATCCTGCCCGAGCGGAGGGGTTGGTAAATAGTAAATAGTACCTTTCATGCAAATTCTTTTTAGTATGTTAATGTCAGTTCGGAAAACAAATAATAACTAATAATAACAATTTAGCATTTATCTTCCATAATAAAATAATGGTTTGAATTAAAATATCCCAACAGAACTGATTCAATCGACTCTCTGAGCATCTGTTCCTTGTAGGACCTATTGGCCGCATCCTGTGCCCACCTAGAACAATTTGAAATTAGATTTTGCTGGCCGATTAACGCTGTTGAATCTATGTATAGGAGACTACCTGAGAATTTTCCTTCTGTGTTCGTCCTTTACACATCAAGAGTACCCAGTGTGTCTTGCTCCTCTTTCTCTAGTGGGGTTTACGATATCAGATGTAAATGGCTGTACGATTTCTGTTTTGTCGGGTGGTAATTTACTTAGCTTTTTGCTTAGATATGGCACAAGGACATATGAAAGTGGCACCCAATGAGGCTCGAACTCACTCGTGCAGGTTTGCTAGTCAAGCTTGCTAACCATTACACTACCAAAGGCGTCTATTTTTTTTTGTCGGGTGCTTCTTTCAAGATTTAATCAAAACAGGTTACGCTATGCTTTTGTTGATCCTATCTACGGAAATAGTATTTTCAGAGAGTTCATCATATTTAACACTTAAAAAACATTTAACTATAGATTTTAGTCATTCTAACGTAAAATTATAGTTTGTTTTTTTTGGTGTTGTAATTTTCTCTCTCTCTCTCTCTCTCTCTCTCTCTCTCTCTCTAAAGCAAGAAAATGGGCTTTCACCTTCTGGTATTCTCAATTAACAAAGTGCGTATAACATCGCTTAAAATTTGACATATGGCTTAAACCGGAATGTTATTTCCTATATGGTACTGCTGAAAGCCAATAGCCTAAAGAAACAGGAAACAATCAAGATATCTTCCATATATCAAGCAAAAGTTGATAATTGTGTTTCTGATTGTTTTTGTCGTTTTTTATCTATGTGAAAATGTAATGAATTTCAGATTGCGTAATCTGGAAATAAAAATAAAGGAAACTTTAGAAATTCTTTCATCAAGAATACGAGGAAATCAAGTCCAGGTGGTGTAGGGAGAGAGTCAGCGGAGATAAATGTAGGGAAGAGGGAGTTGGTATTGTATTCTTCAAACTTGAAATTTTTTTTCTTATTTTCCAAGAACATAAAGCCAATCGTTTTTCAGCTTCTTTATTGGTTACAGTTGGAAATTTAGAATGATGAGTACAAAAAAGATGAGGGTCTGGAAATAAAGAGGAAAATGTAATGGGGAAAAAGGCGTAGAATACAAGACTAATGTAAATTTAGGAAAGAAATATGAACAGTTTAGAAGGAAGGAAGGGAGTAAGGAAGGAGGGCAAACAATTGAACAGCAAATTACGAAAAATAAAAGCTAAAAAGAAAAAAAAAAAAGAAAAGAGGAAAAGTTAAAAAAAAAAGAAAAGAAAAGAGGAAAAGCTAAAAAAAGAAAAGAAAAGAAAAGAGGAAAAGCTAAAAAAAGAAAAGAAAAGAGGAAAAGCTAAAAAAAGAAAAGAAAAGAAAAGAGGAAAAGCTAAAAAAAGAAAAGAAAAGAGAAAAAGCTAAAAAAAGAAAAGAAAAGCGGAAAAGCTAAAAAAAAGAAAGGAAAAGAGGAAAAGCTACAAAAAGAAAAGATAAGAGGAAAAGCTAAAAAAAAAGAAAAGAAAAGAGGAAAAGCTAAAAAAAAAGAAAAGAAAAGAGGAAAAGCTAAAAAAAGAAAAGAAAAGAGGAAAAGCTAAAAAAAGAAAAGAAAAGAGGAAAAGCTAAAAAAAAGAAAGGAAAAGAGGAAAAGCTAAAAAAAGAAAAGAAAAGAGGAAAAGCTAAAAAAAGAAAAGAAAAAAGGAAAAGCTAAAAAAAGAAAGGAAAAGAGGAAAAGCTAAAAAAAAGAAAAGAAAAGAGAAAAAGCTAAAAAAAAGAAAGGAAAAGAGGAAAAGCTAAAAAAAAGAAAGGAAAAGAGGAAAAGCTAAAAAAAGAAAAGAAAAGAAAAGAGGAAAAGCTAAAAAAAGAAAAGAAAAGAGGAAAAGCTAAAAAAAGAAAAGAAAAGAAAAGAGGAAAGGCTAAAAAAAGAAAAGAAAAAAGGAAAAGCTAAAAAAAGAAAAGAAAAGCGGAAAAGCTAAAAAAAGAAAAGATAAGAGGAAAAGCTAAAAAAAGAAAAGAAAAGAGGAAAAGCTACAAAAAGAAAAGATAAGAGGAAAAGCTAAAAAAAAAGAAAAGAAAAGAGGAAAAGCTAAAAAAAGAAAAGAAAAGAGGAAAAGCTAAAAAAAGAAAAGAAAAGAGGAAAAGCTAAAAAAAAGAAAGGAAAAGAGGAAAAGCTAAAAAAAGAAAAGAAAAGAGGAAAAGCTAAAAAAAGAAAAGAAAAAAGAAAAAGCTAAAAAAAGAAAAGAAAAGAGGAAAAGCTAAAAAAAGAAAAGAAAAAAGGAAAAGCTAAAAAAAGAAAAGAAAAGAGGAAAAGCTAAAAAAAAGAAAGGAAAAGAGAAAAAGCTAAAAAAAAGAAAAGAAAAGAGAAAAAGCTAAAAAAAAGAAAGGAAAAGAGGAAAAGCTAAAAAAAAGAAAAGAAAAGAGAAAAAGCTAAATAAAAGAAAAGAAAAGAGGAAAAGCTAAAAAAAAAAAGAAAAGAAAAGAGGAAAAGCTAAAAAAAGAAAGGAAAAGAGGAAAAGCTAAAAAAAGAAAAGAAAAGAGGAAAAGGTAAAAAAAGAAAAGAAAAAAGGAAAAGCTAAAAAAAGAAAAGAAAAGAGGAAAAGCTAAAAAAAGAAAAGAAAAAAGGAAAAGCTAAAAAAAGAAAAGAAAAGAGGAAAAGCTAAAAAAAAGAAAAGAAAAGAGGAAAAGCTAAAAAAAACAAAGGAAAAGAGGAAAAGCTAAAAAAAGAAAAGAAAAGAGGAAAACCTAAAAAAAGAAAAGAGGAAAAGCTAAAAAAAAGAAAGAAAAGAGGATAAGCTAAAAAAAGAAAAGAAAAGAGGAAAAGCTAAAAAAAGAAAAGAAAAGAGGAAAAGCTAAAAAAAAGAAAAGAAAAGAGGAAAAGCTAAAAAAACAAAGGAAAAGAGGAAAAGCTAAAAAAAGAAAAGAAAAGAGGAAAACCTAAAAAAAGAAAAGAAAAGAGGAAAAGCTAAAAAAAAGAAAGGAAAAGAGGAAAAGCTAAAAAAAAGAAAAGAAAAGAGGAAAAGCTAAAAAAAAGAAAGGAAAAGAGGAAAAGCTAAAAAAAAGGAAAGAAAAGAGGAAAAGCTAAAAAAAAGAAAGGAAAAGAGGAAAAGCTAAAAAAAAGAAAAGAAAAGAGGAAAAGCTAAAAAAAAGAAAAGAAAAAAGGAAAAGCTAAAAAAAGAAAAGAAAAGAGGAAAAGCTAAAAAAAGAAAAGAAAAAAAAAAAAGCTAAAAAAAGAAAAGAAAAGAGGAAAAGCTAAAAAAAAGAAAAGAAAAGAGGAAAAGCTAAAAAAAAGAAAGGAAAAGAGGAAAAGCTAAAAAAAGAAAAGAAAAGAGGAAAACCTAAAAAAAGAAAAGAAAAGAGGAAAAGCTAAAAAAAAGAAAAGAAAAGAGGAAAAGCTAAAAAAAGAAAAGAAAAGAGGAAAAGCTAAAAAAAAAGAAAAGAAAAGAGGAAAAGCTAAAAAAAAGAAAGGAAAAGAGAAAAAGCTAAAAAAAGAAAAGAAAAGAGAAAAAGCTAAAAAAAAGAAAGGAAAAGAGGAAAAGCTAAAAAAAGAAAGGAAAAGAGGAAAAGCTAAAAAAAGGAAAGAAAAGAGGAAAAGCTAAAAAAAGAAAAGAAAAGTGGAAAAGCTAAAAAAAGAAAAGAAAAGAGAAAAAGTTAAAAAAAGAAAGGAAAAGAGGAAAAGCTAAAAAAAGAAAAGAAAAGAGGAAAAGCTAAAAAAAGAAAAGAAAAGAGGAAAAGCTAAAAAAAACAAAAGAAAAGAGGAAAAGCTAAAAAAAAGAAAGGAAAAGAGGAAAAGCTAAAAAAAAGAATGGAAAAGAGGAAAAGCTAAAAAAAAAAAGAAAAGAGGAAAAGCTAAAAAAAAAAAGAAAAGAAAAGAGGAAAAGCTAAAAAAAGAAAAGAAAAGAGGAAAAGCTAAAAAAAAGAATTGAAAAGAGGAAAAGCAAAAAAAAAAAGAAAAGAAAAGAGGAAAAGTTAAAAAAAAGAAAAGAAAAGAGGAAAAGCTAAAAAAAGAAAAGAAAAGAGGAAAAGCTAAAAAAAGAAAAAAAAGAGGAAAAGCTAAAAAAAAGAAAAGAAAAGAGGAAAAGTTAAAAAAAAGAAAAGAAAAGAGGAAAAGCTAAAAAAAGAAAAGAAAAGAGGAAAAGCTAAAAAAAATGAAAAGAAAAGAGGAAAAGCTAAAAAAAAGAAAGGAAAAGAGGAAAAGCTAAAAAAAGAAAAGAAAAGAGGAAAAGCTAAAAAAAAAAGAAAAGAAAAGAGGAAAAGCTAAAAAAAAGAAAAGAAAAGAGGAAAAGCTAAAAAAAAAAGAAAAGAAAAGAGGAAAAGCTAAAAAAAGAAAAGAAAAGAGGAAAAGCTAAAAAAAAGAAAAGAAAAGAGGAAAAGCTAAAAAAAAGAAAAGAAAAGAGGAAAAGCTAAAAAAAGAAAAGAAAAGAGGAAAAGCTAAAAAAAGAAAAGAAAAGAGGAAAAGCTAAAAAAAAGAAAAGAAAAGAGGAAAAGCTAAAAAAAGAAAAGAAATGAGGAAAAGCTAAAAAAAGAAAAGAAAAGAGGAAAAGCTAAAAAAAAGAAAAGAAAAGAGGAAAAGCTAAAAAAAAAAAGAAAAGAAAAGAGGAAAAGCTAAAAAAAGAAAAGAAAAGAGGAAAAGCTAAAAAAAAGAAAAGAAAAGAGGAAAAGCTAAAAAAAAGAAAAGAAAAGAGGAAAAGCTAAAAAAAGAAAAGAAAAGAGGAAAAGCTAAAAAAAAGAAAAGAAAAGAGGAAAAGCTAAAAAAAAGAAAAGAGGAAAAGCTAAAAAAAAGAAAGGAAAAGAGGAAAAGCTAAAAAAAGAAAAGAAAAGAGGAAAAGCTAAAAAAAGAAAAGAAAAGAGGAAAAGCTAAAAAAAAAAAAGAAAAGAGGAAAAGCTAAAAAAAAGAAAGGAAAAGAGGAAAAGCTAAAAAAAAAAAGAAAAGAGGAAAAGCTAAAAAAAGAAAAGAAAAGAGGAAAAGCTAAAAAAAAGAAAAGAAATGAGGAAAAGCTAAAAAAAAGAAAGGAAAAGAGGAAAAGCTAAAAAAAAGAAAGGAAAAGAGGAAAAGCTAAAAAAAAAAAAAGAAAAGAAAAGAGGAAAAGCTAAAAAAAAAAAAGAAAAGAAAAGAGGAAAAGCTAAAAAAAAAAGAAAAGAAAAGAGGAAAAGCTAAAAAAAAAAAAAAAGAAAAGAGGAAAAGCTAAAAAAAAAAGAAAAGAAAAGAGGAAAAGCTAAAAAAAAAAAGAAAAGAAAAGAGGAAAAGCAGAAACATCTAAAACCAAGGATAAAATGACTGACTGATGGATTTTTTCACATGAACAGAATATATAGATGGTCACAGATAAGCATCCAAACTATTACATATATATATATAAAATCAATATATACTTATTTATTATTATTACATACGTGCACACACACACACACACACACACACACACACACATATATATATATATATATATATATATATATAAGCATTCTTTGGTCCAGTTAAACTGGAGTTGGGAGTAATTCCATCAGGACAAGAAATTATTCATGAGTGAATATTTAAATTTTCCAGGTAAAGAGCTCAATGTAACAATAATACAGAGCAATAAATTCTTTAAGAAAAACAACGAAACCGGTCACATAGGATTATAAATTTATTTCCATCCTGTTACGCATTTTTTAAATTTCCATAGCATATTTAATTGTGAGAATTAATGTAAATGAATAAATAAAATAAATTGTTAGATAGAAAATTGTGAAAAAACATATAATACATACGTACTACTCATAAAGAGTGTAACTGATTACTGCTTTCTAAATAGTTTTGAAATTTTAAAATGTTATAAATAAATTAAATAATTGTTTTAGTTTAATATATCTATTAATGTATCATTAAGTGAGGTTATTAATTAAAGTTTAAATCTAATTCCATATAAAATCTGTAATTTAGGTTAAAATGTAATTAAAAAATAAAAAATGTAAAAGTTTTTTAAAAATAAATTTACTACATTTCTAACCGAAATTAAAATATAAAACGGAAGTGGGCTTAATGAGGAGATAACTCTTCATCCCTCTTCTATCCCCTCCCACTCTTATGTGTCTATTCTATTTTTTTTTATCAAAAGGATCAGAAGTCCTGTTAATTATTTTTCGTGTTTTTGGAAATTTCAGAAATGCGTAACAGGATGGAAATAAATTTATAATCCTATATGACCGGTTTCGTTGTTTTTCTTAAAGTATATATATATATATATATAACAAGCTGACCATCAACAAGTGGCGCTGATAGGATAATGCTGATTAACTCAATATACATCCCTATCATTCATCACTGCTTATAGACTGCATCAAGTGTCCGCAGCGAGCCTATATATATGTATGTGTGTGTATACATGTACATATTTATTCATAAAAGCATATATACCTTTGCACACGCAGATATATAGACACAAAAAACGCACACGCATATATATATATATATATATATACAGAGAAAGAGAGAAAGAGTTATATATATATATATATATATATATATATATATATATATATATATATATATTCTTTCCGAAGCCAAGTCAGCTCGTGGAAACGATTGTATTTTAGGATTTTCTTTCTTCAATTTCTATGAATTGAGCTAAATGTAAACATTAATAAATTAAAATCCAGAACAAATAATTCCCTATTTAACAAGAACCTTTGAAAATATTTGTTTGTGATAATATTTATTTCTGCGAAATTTTTTTGAAATATTAGATCAGAATCTTCAGAGAAAGAAATCACACATACATACACACACACACACACACACACACACACACACACACATATATATATATATATATATATATATATATATATATATATAAGGTTTATTGTACCCACTATCTCATTGGTGGGTCAATGGAAGATCAAATATTGTAGAATCAAATAATAAACATTATCAACGATAGCTCTTATATATATATATATATATATATATATATATGCATGAAACCCAGGTTCACAGACACCTGCATGGTATACACACACACACACACATATATATATATATATATATATATATATATTACATGGTGGTGTCTGTGAATCTGGGTTTCATGCTTTACGCAATCATCAGACTTATGTTGTTTCTCAATAGTTGAAACAAAGCAGTGTCCTTTCATATATGTTTTGTTCATTCTATTCTAATTTTTCTTTTAAATAATTACGGAAATTTGTCACACATTTTGACCCATCTAGCAAAACCTTGTTTTAGAGGATTGAGAACTTGAAGAAAATTGTGTTATGACATAGGAAAAAAATGAAGTCTTTCAAGATTGTTCAAGAAAGTTATTGAAGGAAGTTTTTACTCTGAGCATTTCACAAAGCCAACATCTACCTGAGCAGCACTGAAAATATTGTTGCATTATAAGCATAAAATCACTGAGAAGAGTCAAGCTATCACTAAGGAGGAATCTGCACACCTTATCAAAAATTTGAACAATGCATTCAAGAGTGTCTTCAACTGAACGAAGAACATTCTAAGTATGTTGTCGATTTTGGGTTCTATGCGGTTTCGTAGTAGGGCATTGTAGATTTTGGCTGCTATGGATGTAAGTGTTATGCCTCGGGAGTTTTTGGCTAATCCGGGGTCCCCCTTTTTAGGGAAGGGGAGTATGCATCCCTTCATCCATCTATCTATCGGATTTTGATTGTATACTGCGTTGCAGTGTCGGAGCAGTATGTCGTCGAATTGTCTGGTCTTCCATACTTCCGGGGGAATTTCGTCCAGCCCTGCAGCTTTCCTATTTTTAATTTTTCTGAGAACCGAGTCGAGTTCTTCTTGTGTGAACGGTCCTAGTTTAATGTCTAATTGTTTGCTAATTATTCTGGTGATTGGTTCATGTGTTATTTTTGGTGGGTTTCCAAGTAAGTTTTCGAAGTGCTGTTTCCACAGTTTTATTCTTTCTTGTTGGTTTGCTGCTTTCAGTTTTGCTTTGGCTGTGTTCTTTCTTCTGCTCACTTCGTTTATTGTTTGCCAGGCTATTCTAGATTGTCTATCTTCCACCAAGTCTCTTATCTTATCTATCTGATTTTGAATGTATTCTGTCTGTTCCTTTATATATATGCCTGCTAATTGATATTGTGCCGTTTTTAGTTTTAAGGCATTTGTGTTTGTTGGGTTTTTTCGATAGTTTTTGGAGGCTGTTTTAGCTAGTGCACGTTTTTCTGAACGATGAACATTTGCAGACTATTTTGTCGGGTTTCTCTTGACATTTTTGGTATTATGTTTGGTACTGAATATTTGCAGATTTTAAAATGGCATGCTTTTACGGCGAATTAAACGTAATTTTCATTATTTTATCATTTGTGGTCCTAGATTTGTGTTCATTCATTTCATTTTATTTTGTTTGCAGGGGTTTAGCTTTTAAAAATTAATTTGAGTTATTTTGAGGGGAAAATAAATTGACTCTGTTATATAAGCTGCATACAGACTACCTTTCAATGTGTCAAAGCGTCATTTTGTCAGTATTGTCCCATGAAGAGATATACTTAAATATCTGCAGAAATGTGAGGTGTGTATTCACTTTTGTGATACACTATATATATATATATATATATATATATATATATATATATATATATATATATATATATATATGAGGGAGAGAGAGAGACAGGATGAGAGAATGCAAAATAAATGCACAAAATAAGAAACAAAAAAAGAATGGACAAAAATTTAAATAAACAAATAAATAAACGATTTAATGAATAAACAAAAAAACGTAAGGCGGGAAATTTAAGAATAAAAAGTAAAGATAAACAGGAACCAGAATAAATAAATAAATAAATAAATAAAGAAAGAAAGAAAGAAAGAAAGAAAGAAAGAATTGTATTGCACTCAAACAAAAACAGAAAATATTACATATTTAAAAGAAAATACAAATTTAAATGGAGAATGAAAAGATAAATAAATAATAATTAAAGAACTTTTAAACAAACACGAGAGACAAAGTAAAGAAAATTCAGACAAATAAGAAAGATCAAAAAGATTAGGAGAAAAAGCGACACAATCAAAGAAAAATCAAAGAAAAATCAAAGAAAATGGAAGCCAATATCAACTGGATTTAAAATAGAAAGAAAGAAAGAAAGAAAGAAAGAAAGGAAAAGAAAAAAACACCCAAAGAGAAAAAAAGAAAACTGAAATTCCTTGGAAAAAAAGAAATTTAACAAAAGAGGAAAGACGAAATGGCTGAATAATAAAGAAAAATCGGGTAAAAATTGCATTCGAAAAACGGTGAAAGGAAAAAGAAACGTTAAGGAGTTAACAATAATATGTAATAAGACGTAATGAAGATTGGATTAGAAAAAAAAATGAAAAAAAATCAGAGAATAAATTTATGAGCAAATGAATCTTCAGAAAAGGTAATCCAAGATGAAATTAGAACATGTGAAAGATTAAAAGATAGATTAGACATTTAAAAAAAATTATAAGATTACCCAAAGGTAAATAAATGGAAAATGTATCTATTTTCAAGATTGAAATTTTACAAACCACGAATATGAAATGTGATGACCAAACAGATTACCCCGGCTTTATTCCCTCATTATATATATATATATATATATGGCAACACTCAATAGATGTAAGTCAGAGAAAAAAAAGAATTGAATCAGAAAAATGTGTTGAAAAGTAGACGGTTGAATGAATATATTTGGTGAGGATGAATTATATAATAATAATAATAAACGGATCACCTAATCTCGGCCAGAAGACCAGACCTTATTATAATAAACAAAAAAAAGAAGAAAATCTGCAAAATTTGCAGTCCCAGCTGATCATAGAATAAAACTGAAAACATGTAAAAAGATAGATAAGTACCTAGACCTTGCTAGAGAATAGAAAAAAACTATGGAACATGAAGGTGACAATTATACCAATTGTGATTGGTGCTTTTGGCACGGTGACTAAAGGATTATTAAAGAGTCTGGAGGATTTGGAAGTAAGCGGCCGAGTGGAGCCCATATCCAAAAAACAGCATTATTGAAGACGCCCAGAATACTGAGAAGAGTCCTGGAGACTTGAGGAGATTTGTTGTCCCTCAATCTCCAGTGAAAGACCATCGCTTATGGGAAAACCTCTAATGAGTAAATAATATTAATTACCATTAATGGGAGGTGCCCGTGGTGTAATGGTTATCGTCGTAGGAAATGTACACGGCGAAATGAGTTTAAATCCTGGACGACACTGATAGCACTAATACCCTTGGGAAAGATATGAATCCAATTATTCTCCCTCCAGATATGGGTAAATAATAGGACAGACTGGGTTCTTCATCCTTGGTAAGGCAACTAGTCTAGGAGAAGGAAAACTCAGAAATCAAACCTGTTAAACTCTGCTTAAAAATTGACCTTGTGTCATATCCTGCCCGAACGGAGGGGTTGGTAAATATGATAATTACCATTAATATTATTATTAAAATGTTAAAGAGAAAAACTTTTTTGCAGGCAAACTATTTTTGTCAAAACACGTGTCGTCCTGGTGACTTGTTGACATTTAAACTCCAGTGCGAATCCTTCAGCTAACGCTGTTGTGAAAAATTCTCAAAAGAGAACATTATAATAGAAAGTCCGCTTTAGGAAAAAAACGACTTTTTAGCCAGCATGCTAAACATATTTTCTATCATAATTATTACATCTTTATGCTTAAAATAATTTGAAATAGAAAAATGCGTACGCAGGCAAAATATTTTAGTCAAAACACGTGTCGGCAAAGAAAATAGATCCACACCAAATATTCCTTCTTCCGTTTATTTCAACATACTCACACACACACACACACACACACACGATATATATATATATATATATATGTGTGTGTGTGTGTGTGTGTGTGTATGTGTGTGTGTGACAAAAAGTATAAAACCCATTAATATGATAATGATTTATTACCGAGACAAGCACATAAGGATCTCGTCCTGTAAAAGATGCCTCTTTTAAGCTAGAGTTATCAAATCAATGTTCTGTTAATCATCATTATATCAGCTTCCAGGACCTGCCATCTCATTTTAGTTTCTTATCTTAGTAATAAATCATTATCATATTAATAGGTTGCATCTATTTTCAGACAGTTTGGAATGATTTTGTCTCCACATAAGTGTGACTCAAAATGTTTTTTTCTTTCTTGTCCAAGGCATTGTCATCAAGGATTAAAATGTGTTATAATATACTATTTTCAAAACTGAAACAAAAAAATAACACACCTATCGACACACGACTAACAAAAGCATGGACAGCTATCAATAGGCTCTCGATCATATGGGAATCAGACCTGAACGATAAAATGAAACGCAGTTTCTTCCAGGCAGCGGTTGTATCGATACCACTATATGGATGCACTACTTGGACGCTAACTAAACGGCTGGAGAAGAAACTAGAGGGCAATTACACAAGAATGTTGAGAGCAATATTGAACAAGTCCTGGCGGCAACACCCCACAAGACACCAACTATACAGCCACTTGCCTCCCATCACGAAAACTATACAACTTAGTTTTCGTGATGGAAGGCAGGTGGTTGTATAGTTGGTGCCTTGTAGGGTGTTGCCGCCAGGATTTGTCCAATATTGCTCGCAGCATTCTTGTGTAATTGCCGTCTAGCTTCTTCTTCAGCCGTTTTGTTAGCGTCCTAGTAGTGCATCCGTAGAGCAGTATCGACATGACCGCTGCCTGGAAGAAATATATATATATATATATATATATATATATATATATATATATATATATATATATATACTGAACTCATCATTTGATAAATAAGGATATTTTTTCATAAGAAGTTGCCAATAAAAAGCACAGTTCACAGTTGCAACTTTTTCAAAAGAATTACTTTTTCTTGTGCCTAAAGACATGTCTGCATGACCTTCTTTATCGAAAACTGTGCCCTGACATTTTTTTTTTTACGGAAAATTAGTGGGCTTTCACAGCATTGATAAATACTTATCCCTCCACATCCCACACGCCAAAACAAATTTGTAAAAATCGATGGATCACTTTCTTTTAAATCCCTTATATTCACAATATATTATGTCTCCAACGATCAGTGAATGTTTTTCAGAAAACAACATATATGCCAGAGGCGATGAACGATAGGGAGAAGTGGAGACAGAGGGTCAGGGATATCCATGCTAGCGAAACGACATGATGATGATGATGATGATGATAAATATACCAGGTGCATGCGATAAGTTTCCAGACTTGTTCCGTATGGGCACTTTTATTGATAGTACACACATGAATCTCTAGTCCCCTTTGAAGTAATCTCCTCCAGTTGCAATGCACTTCTACCGTTCCAACAACTTCTGAAAAGCCCAATGAAAGTCCACTTGTGTGAGTGTGTCAATGACCTTCGTCACAGCCTCTTTCATCTCCTCAATTGTCTCATAACGACAGCCTCTGAGCTTAGGGAGTAACTAAAAGTCACAGGGAGCAAGGTCTGGAATATAGGGTCAAATAGTCTGTGACTAGGATGGAGTTGTGAACTGGTACATTGTCCTGGTGGAAATTCCACTGACCCGATTTGAAGAGTGCTGGCCTCTTCCGACGAAATCTCTTCCTGAGCTCCCTTAAAACCTCAGCATAGTAACAGCTGGAGAAGTAAGAACAGACGTTTAAGAAAAAATATTTTATGGAATCCTACACATGGACTCACCAGCCTGGGTCCACAAGCAAAGATTTACATATGTCTTCTCTGAACCAACAGTGAATCCAGTCTCGAGGATTTACCAGGCGCGATGGACGATAGGGACAAATGGCTCGAGGGGGGATTCAAGGAAGTCCTTGCAAATCAGCCCCAATAGATCATGATGATATATACGTGGGTCGTTGAAATAGTTTTTAGCCAAACCCAGAAAGATTAGTTCCACATGAACATTATTAACTGAGATATTGACGATTAAGACGGTTTCCGAAATTTTGTACGCTGAAGCACATGCTAAAAACATGTTGACATGTTTCATGGAACTCACCAAATCTGACTGTGCGAAACCTAAAACCTTTCGAAAGAAACCTCATTGGTGTATAGATTGATGGAGAGATAGATATATAGTTTTTGTTTTCTCAAATGGATTCCTGTTTATTAGTGTAAATTTCTAAGATGAAATTTGGTAATTTTTATCGCTTAGAATATTCGGACTATTGACTTCGTCTTAAAACGTTTCGGCTGATCTGTCCCACAGCCATCTTTGGGTGTTTCCTGTCGAACTCACGAGCCTACTAAACTCTTTATTTAATACATAGGGATAGACCACATCTTCATTAGAAGGATGTGGTCGTTGTAATCGAAGACCCACAGACAGGGTGGACAATAATTCTGGGTGAGGCTTCAAAAGTGTATATCGAGTGAAAGCAAGCATTTGGACAAAATGAGAAAAACAACAAAAGAAATTAGTCACTTTTTCTTTCTTAAAGAAAAATCAAATATTATCTACGTCTTTATTTATTGAAGAAACTTGAGTTATCATTCTGCCAGACAGTAAATCTTTGCAATTCACAAGTTGACATAACTTCAAAGAAAAGCAAAGTCAAATTTGTGAATTGGTCAGCACCCTAGATTTTCACCGAAAGAGCAGGCATAAAAATCTGTGTCAAATTATATTTGAATCACAGTTTGAAAGAGTGAGCGTAAAATTTTTATTTGAGTCATAAATAATTTACGTTTTAGTAAAATATAACTTATTTATGAATAAGTTAACATTGAGTTAATTTCAATAAAGAGTATATTCGCCATTATTTTCAAGAATCTCCTGTTATCCATCTGGTTGTTTGTTGATTTCTCGAAAGTAAAATTCAGATGATTTTTCGTTCAACAAGGTTCTCACAAACGTTTTCTCGAGGTTTTGAGAATATTTTTTTCTTATTCGGAAGATTTTGTAGAAAAGGAAATTGAAGGAAGCCATTTGATACTAAGTCTGGTTGTAATATAATAGCCGAGGGATTTCGTTTTATATATCTTGCCTTTGGGTTTAGTTAGGCTGAGAACCTCTTGGCTAAGTTCATGGGTTACTTAGGTGCAAACATGAGCGCAGGTGTTCACGCGCGTGCAGGAGCGAACGTGTCATTCAGAGATGTCACAATAAAAATCCCAGATATGGAATGTGACCAGGGATGTGAGTGACGTCACGCACCGGAAGCGTGGGCTGAGATTTGAGAAAAGTCAGTTAATTGAGTTCTGCCTCGGAGGAAGAAGATTGACACTCGCTCACTCGCTGAGGCCTTGTGCCAGGTGTCGCACGTGGTTTGGGGGAGATGGAAAAGTCAGTATAGAAAGATGGTATCTCTCTCCTTATGTCGAAAAACCTTTTGACTCAAAGTTAATAAAAAGTTTCGTACCTGAACTAAGAAGTCGTATGTGTTTTTCGTGTTTCGGGATTCCTATGTTTTATGTATATATGTTATGAACATTCTATGTACGTTTCACATATCCGTATCATGGGTATGTTGCATGGTGAATATGTTAAATAATTAGGGTAATGATTGATTATATTAATCTTTTTTCGTTAATTATATTTTATTATTTAGCTTGGTAAGGCTTTGAACTACTCGGTGTCTCTTGGCTCATGTGTCGTAGTTAGATAGTGCACTCACAGGCCTGTGGAAAGTATAGGACAATCATCATCTGTCATAATTAACTCCTAGACGGGAAATAGGGAGTGAGGGGTAGTTAGAGTGAATTGAGTGGGGGGGATAACAGCATTCGCGGAAGATATGGCCTGAGAATTTTAAGATTTTAAAGAAGACAGTAGCTGAGGTTCGACCGTTGAAGCGAGTGGTTGAATTTTTCGGATCAGATCAGAGCAGATCAGTTTGGGTCTTGACCGGCAGGGATTAGTTGAGATTTTAGACACTACAAGTTGCGTCACGCGTCGAGGGGGACAGAGTCTGCCTGTAAAAGAGATTTGCCAGAATCCAATTTTTATTTTTCATGAGTGAATCTTGCAGATTAAGGATTTGATTCATCTTTTATTGACGACTGTTGGGCATTTTCTTAGATTTTCCTGTCGACGTTGAATCTGTCGAGAACAAAATCCTACATTGAGTGTCTTATTGGTGTTTAAAAACTCAAAATGAATACAACACAATTGGTTGGGGTAATAAAATACGCCGACTAATTCCCTGCAGAGGGTTAAGACTTCCCTAACAAGTGTCCTGGATATGACACAAAACAATCTGATGGTAAGGCTCCAGTAATACTGCTGCTTTGAAGAATATAGGGGGCATATTTATTGCCATATTTCCCTGGTCAACTCTGACCCCGAGGGGTAGTACATGAAAAGTTACTGTCGATGGGTCAAAGAAAACTGTTTGATATTTCAAGTGAATGCAAACAAAATACTTATGTTAAATTGAATTGTTGGAAATAGATCTGTTTGAACATTTAACTGTTTGTAAAAAATGACCGATAGAATTGTTAGTGATACATTGCAATACATGAACTATTTAACTTTGTTTACTTATGATTACAAATAATGTATATCTATTTTATATGCATAAACTGGATTTGACATTAAAAAGCTTACAATTGTTGATATGCTATAAACCAAACCCATCCAAATTAAAATGATACAGCCCAAGCATCTGGGGCTATAGAACACGCTGACTCCATCTTTGCTGAGGAGAAAGACCTCACGATAAGTGATCAGGATCTGATTCTAAACTATCTGCTGGTGGGACTCCAGTTCTACAGCTTCGGTAAATGTGAAGCAAACTTTTATTGCAATTACTCCCAGGTCCATTCTGACCCGCTGTTGTTGTACATATTAGAGTTCAGACTATGCATCAAACAGAACTTTTTGATAATTTACTTTACTATAACAGTGGCAAATCGAACTCTTAGTCTTTGAAAGAAATAATTGAAACCAAATAATTATGTACAAATTAAATAATTTGTGTTACATAACAAAAGTTGCAACAATTAAAATGTATGTAAACAAAGAAGCCCTGGTTCGAGTAAAAATTCTTACCAGAAAACAATTTGTGTTGTATATTGACCTACGACACAGCCGGGTTGTCAAAATAGGAAATGCACCTGTTTAAATAACAGGTGCATCCGGTCGAATAATAGCAGAGTATAACCATGACCGAGGATGGGTTGAATGAGTGCAATTTGTGAAGCCCACAAGAAGAAGGTGGACATTGAACTATTATATAACTCAGTGCACAGGAAATTCAATCATTTGGGGAGAAAATGCGGTAGAGAAAGCCAGCATCCAGCAGAGGGGGCCCTCAGACCCCCGATTGAGAGTTTGGAGATCAATCAGTTGGGGATCAGACGAGTTGGGTATCAGACGAGATGGAGATAAAATGCAGTAGAGAAAACCAGCACCCAGAGAGGCTGGGCCCCCAGGCCCCCGGTTGAGCAGCCCAGGAGAACGGGAAAGAAACGCGGTTATGGCCAATAGAGTGAGGGTCAATATGTTGCAGTTCTGTTCGGTCTCCAACTCTCTTTCACACACAACCCTTTCAAATAAAGTGACAGGTATATTTTTCTAAGAACTGTGTCGCTCGTCTTCTTTATAGTGTCGTCATGTTTCTGCATGTATATGCATATGAGTATGCAACATTTTCATCCAGATCATATATATTTGATAAGTATTTTATTCTTTATTTCTATTTGGATACGATAACTCTGCGGCTTGAAAAAAAAAACAGATGAAAAAAATCGTAATTAAAAAGAATATTACACAAAATGATACCTGTGAAAAAAAATACTTAAAAAACGATAGGACTAAAAACATTCGTACTGCTAGAAAATAATCAACCAGTACCACAATGTCTAGTCAAAAGAAAAAAAAATACCATCTGAGTTACCTAAGCTGATACTTAAAAGGTCTTTATACACTAATAAGAGTGAAATTAGAATACCTGAGTAGCCAAAACTTATCTACCAACGTTCACCGACCAGATCATCAGAGTAATTTTGACTAAAGAGGATTGACTTAAATGACATTTATTGATAAAGCAGCCACCAGAAAGAATAAACAAACATCCCCATCCCCCAAAAACTGATGATCTGGTAAGTGAAACCTTGGTTGATTATTTATGGCTCTTTAGGTATTCTAATTATATATATATATATATATATATATATAGTGACAAAATTATTTCGTGAGTCAGGAATTAACCTACTACAGTTTCGCCTAAGCGGCTCATCAGGGTACTTAATCCTGTTGGATATTATCATAAAAGACCCATTTTTTTATCAACTGTTATAATATTCATCAGAGAGGAATCATTTCTCTGCCTTGAAAGAAGACTTGGTATGGATATGCATATATCCTTAGACATCTCGCAAAGAGAATGATGAACCCTAAGCCCCACGTTCTCTCTCTCTCTGTCTCTCTCACACACACACACACACACACACATACACTCTCTCTCTCTTTCTCGCTCTCTCGCTCTCCCTTTGAATATGCAATTGAAAATATATTTTTGATAACGATCAACTATTTAGAAAGGAATTTCGGCATTTAATCTCATAAGCATTTGACTCAACGTTATACTAATAAATTAATCCAAACCAAACAATTTTTTCTCTTCGTATTTTTCTCTTGTTCTTTCTATCTCCCTCTTTCTCTCATTATTGTGTTCATATATGCACGTGTGTGATCGTTTGTTGTGGGTGAAACAAAGAGAGAAATAGGTAGAGGAGCTCTCCGAGAGAGAGACCGATCGAAAGAGACATAGAGTGAGTGTGAAACAATGTTTCAATGTGGTAACATCGCCCAAAATTGTGTACCAACCCTTTCAGCATATTTTAATTTAAGATTAAAACTGTATGAATCAGTTATGTTGCCGTTTTGACAACAGCTCAGTAATAATACTATTGATTCATCTAATTAGAAAAAGAAGGCAGAATTCTAATTGTTATTTTATCATGCTATATCAGTTATTAAAAAAATTGGATGATTAAGAAAAAAATGACATCCAGTCTGAGTTTAGATTGCACAGAATTATCTTTCGTTTGGAAAGTGAAACGAAAATTGATTTACGATCTCAGGAATTTTGAAGTCTGTTGGTCAACTAAATTATGTCCACCCCGTGCGCCTCATAATATACTGACTGCGTCGTTTACAGAGGTAAGAACCACCTCTAAAAAGGGTGTGGTGGTTATGAGTCTAAACAGCATCTGGTAGTGTGGCTCAAGTTCTGGAGAGTAGGATAGTTTAGAATACCTTTTCATAGCCAATTCTTTATTCTGACCTGTAGGGGTAATACCTGTCATGGTCCGGTCAATGGGTCAAATAAATCTCTTGAATAATTAGTCATAGTCGATTGGATCTTATGCCAAATAATAAGAAACAATCATACGAAAAAAATGTAAATATGAATATACAGTGAACGCGATTCCATAACCTCTATGCAGAAAATAAAGCTAGATGGGTTGACATGTCATTCAAATCAGTCAATCCATCGACTAAACATATTGCTAGGATGTACCGTATTTAAAATGTTATGATTATGTATGTAAAAGCTACGGGTTAGTTAATAGACCGGACGAGTTCATTATACTTGGTTAGGCAAAGTCTAGGAGAAGTAAAAGTTTGAATTCAAACCAAGAGTCATCATCATCATCATCATGTCGTGCCGCCAGCGCGGATATCCCTCACTCTCTCTCGCCATTCCTCCCTATAATTCATCGCTTTCGGCAGGTCCTCAGGGCAACATCCCGTATCCTCACAGAGCTGCTGTATGTTGGTTCGAGCTGGTGGTTCTGCTTTTGCTCGGCCATATGAGGGGGTCCATAGGAAAACATCACTTATGAGCTCGTCTCTGTTTCACCAGCATTCTCCTGCATGTCTGGTTCGTCTAGCTTTGATATTGTTCGTGATGGGAGGTAAATGGCCGTACAGCTAGTGCTTTGTAGGGTATTGCCTCCAGGACTTGTTCAATATTGCTCGCAGCATTCTTGTGTAATTGCCGTCAAGCTTTTTCTCAATCCGTTTTGTTAGTGTCCATGTAGTGCATCCATCGACACGACCCCTGCTTGGAAGAAACTGCGTTTCATTTTATCGGTCCGGTCTGACTTCCAAATGACCAATAGTCTATCGATAGCTGTCCATGCCTTCGTCAACCGCGTGTCGATATCTTTTTTGGTTGATGAGACATTGCTTCCTAGGTAGGTGAACTTGTCTCCTAGTTTCAGAGAGCTACCGCCTAGTGTGGAGATGTTACCAGTTTGATTAAAGCACATGTATTCCGTTTTGTGTGCATTGACATGGAGGGCAATGCCTGCGACAGCACGTTCCGTACTATGCAGTAGGAGTTCGGCTTGGGCGGGTGCATTTGCCAGAATCGTTATGTCATCAGCGTAGTCGGCGTCGGTAATTATTTTTTTGCAGGGTATTCTCCTGGTTAAATTCATATAAGGATAATAAAAATATTACAAATATTTGGATATTTGTAGTTGTTGGTAATTTTATTCTAAAATGCAGTTGTGTATGTGTCTACTTAGTGAACTATGTTGTCATGAGCTGAAATCGACCGAAGATCAATTTTCTGACTGAATAATCTTCGGGTTTTCATTCCGACTTTTTCTTCTCATAACCTGGTTACCATATTATGGTAAACGAATACATTCTTCTTTACTATTTACCCCAAGGTGGAAAGTCAAGATTTAGACGCATATCTTTCCCAAGTGTATTAGTGCAATGTGAAGGGCAACTACCTTCGTCCAGGATTTGAACTCGAGTTACCGTGTCCATTTCATACGGCAATGAATATAATGCCTGGAGCAGGGATGCGTTCTCATCGAGTCTGAGTGTATATTTCAGTGCAATGAAAACGTATAGGTGCGTGCACGCGCACACACAGAAAAATATACACACACAGATACACACACACACGAACACACACACATAAACACAACCACCCACCCACACACACACACATATATATATATATATATAAGAGGTTTATTGTACTCACTATCTCACTTTGTGTGTCCATGAAAGACCAAACATTATAGAATCAAATAATAATCATTATCAACGATAGGTCTTATTCATTTATATGTGTGTATATATATATAAATATATATATATATATATATATACATATAAATAAATAAGAATGCATATATATATATATATACCCATATATATATATATATATACACAGAAACATACACACACACACACACACACACACACACACACACACACACACACACACACACATATATATATAGTGCCTGCTAGTAGTTTTGGGATTTGTGAGAGAATAGAAACAAACGAACGGAAAATTTCGATCGTCATTATCAGTGATTTTCGTTATTACTATCTCGGCAATAACAAGAGCTTTCATAATTGCTGCAACAAAATCTTGAACAAAATTTAGCCTATCATATATATATATATATATATATATATATATAATCCTTAATAGTTTTAGTTTCGCAGCAAATAATAAGTTAAAAAACAAAATCAAAATTGGGAAAAACGTGAGTATATAAGTCTCTTTGTATTTCTCTGTGTTTGTGTTTGCATGTGGGGGTTGCGCCTTTCTGTCTCTGTGTGTGTATCCATGCATAGTGATTATTTAAGGACATATTACTCTGTGTGTAGAGGCCTGTGTATACGTATTGATATATTCATAAGATAATGGAAGTTATTTCTGGCTATGGTTTTGTTTCATTTATTTTTCAATTTGAAACGTTACTTTTATTTCTTTATGCCCAAGGGATACAAAGTTTTACAGCATTGTTAATCTGAATCAGCTTTAGCAATCAATATTTAAAACCTTGCTTTGCCAAACTCAAGAGACATTCCATTTCTGCAGTGGGTGTCGTGTCTCATAAGCTGTAGCGATTAGAAGAACCGACATGTCGCTGCGTATTTCTAAAAGCTGAGATTACTACAGTCACTATTTATTCCATGATTATGAAAACTTTACCATGGATCAGATTTATTAATTGAAATTTCAAAGTGCTACTATCACCAATCTTTCAAAAGTTCTTTAATTTAATTCTTACTATATATTCGGTTCTTTGATCAATGTGTAAAATCTGATATATTTAACATCATCATCATCATCATCATCATGTCGTGCAGCCAGCACGGATATCCCTTATCCTATCTCTCCACGTCTCCCTATCATTCATCGCCTCTAGCAGGTCTTCAGGGCTACATCCCGTATCATCACATAGCTGCTGTATGTATGTTCGAGCTGATCGTCCTGCTTTTGATTGGCCATATGCAGGGGTCCACAGGAGTACATCACTTACGATCTCGTCTTTGCTTCTCCAGCAGTGTCCGGCATGTCTAGTTCGTCTTCCTTGTATAGTTTTCGTGATATGTGGTAGGTGGCCGTACAGTTGGCGCCGTGTGGGGTGTTGCTGCCAGGACCTGTTCAATATTGCTCTCAACATTCTTGTATAATTGCCGTCTACCTTCTTCTCCAGCCGCTTAGTCAGCGTCCAAGTAGTGCATCCATATAGCAGTATGGACACGACCGTAGCCTGGAAGAAACTGCGTTTCATTTTATCGGTCAGGTTTGATTTCCATATGATCGACAGCCTATCGATAGTTGTCCATGCCTTTGTTAGCCGTGTGTCGATGTCTTTTTCGGTTGATGAGAAGCTGCTTCCTAGGTAGGAGAATTTGTCCACCAGTTTCAGAGAGGTTAACAATATAACATAACACAGTCTAACTAGAAATCAAAATTTTCGTCATTTACCACATGGTGAATAGATAATAATAACTACCAAAAATATATCGCCCTGTTGAATACACCGACTGCATCTCTGCAGAGAGATTTGACTGCACCTTATCAATGGGTCATCTGTTAGTAGTGGGTAATGCTGCCCCAGGCGAGTGGTCGGCGAAGCCAGATCCGGTATATCGGCTTATCCTATCAAGGCCTTGTATCTATATAGGTAAATCCCGACCACATTCCTCAAGTTGCTCTTTTGGCAAAAAAAAACCCTGGACTTTTTATCTTAATGATGTGATGATTGAGAATGAATCATATTTACCAACCCCTCCGCTCGGGCAGGATATGACACAAGGTCAATCTTTTTTAAGCAGAGTTTAAAAGGTTTGAATTCAGAGTTTTCCTTCTCCTAGACTAGTTGCTTCAGCAAGGCTGAAGAGCCTAGTCTGCCCTACTATTTACCCATAGCTGGAGGGAGAATAATTGGATTCATACCTTTACTAAGGGTATTAGTGCTATGTGAAATGCAATCAGTCTCGTCCAGGATTTGATGCCGTGTCCAATTCCTGCGACGATAACCATTACACCACGGGCACCCCCATGATTAAGAATGAATCACGCCGAGAGAAACAGTTAGTGCAAATTATTTCTACCAATATATTAATACACATGAAATATAATCTCAAGCAAAAAAAGTTTGGCATTAAATATCCCATAGGAGTTGATGTCTCCCTAATTAAAATATCCAACAAATTAACAACCATATATATATATATATATATATATATATATATATATATATATATATAATGGATTCTCCCGTTATTATTGACGTATGAGGGTCCCAAAAGATCCTAAGTTTTTATTGTTTTGTATCTCTTTATTGTCAATATATTAGACTCCTACCTCGGAGTAAAAATAATTTGACAACCGTTGTCGAGGGTCACCAGAAGACTCACTTTCAATAGCTACTACACCGAGGCGTATGGGAAGGCGCTACATCTTTCTCTTAATTGCTCCACTTTACCCTTGATAAGTACCTTATATTACTAAGTGTTAAACAAGGAGGTATCAAGTACCATTTTTAAAGACTTTGGTATGAAGCGACCTGGGATTGAACCTAGGTCTTTCGGACAATTGGTGAACACTTGACCAATGAGCCGGTTGCCTGCGAAAATTTTAAAAAAAAGAAGGAAATTACATAAAAATGTAAATATAAAAATACAAAGGATTGCTAGTACCCCCGTCAGCTAGGAATGTAGAGACGCCGATTTCATATCTTCAGAGGAGTAGGACCGCCTTAACGAGTTTACAGGTATATGGCATTAAACAATCTGATGGTGAGCGTCCGTTTCAGGAGCTTTGTGGAATGTGGAGTACCCCTTTCGTTGCCATCACTCCCTGGTTCACTCTGACCTGGAATGGTAGTACCTGGTAGAGTCCTATCTAATTTTATGGGTAAAATAGAACTGTTTGTTATGTAAACAGTGTGCAAATGAATGCCTTAGGTTAAATTGAGCTCTTGGAAATAGAATTGTTTGATCATTAACTGAGTGTAAACAAAAGACTGAATTGCTAGCGATTCAGAGCAATATTTGGGAGCATTAAACTGTGTTTAAAAGAATGAGCTCGGACACGTCTAAATATATCATCTACAAAATTATATTTAATGTATATATTTAAAAAGGATTTGGCATTAAATAACCAGTAGATGTTGATTGCCCTGTAAGCTGGGGCTACAGAATATACCGACTGAATCTCTACAGAGGAGTAAGACCCCTCCAGAAAGACACCTGGATATGATACAGAACAATCTTATGGGGAGACTCCAGTAATCCTGGAGCTTTGGAGAATGCGAAGTACCCCTTTAATACCATCGCTCCAAGGTTCACTCTGGCCTTGAGTGGTAGCACCTGATTGGGTCCAATCTATGGGTCAAACAGATCTAACCTGTGTACTTATGCTAAACTGAATTGTTTGGAATAGAAATGTTTTCAAATGTAACTGTGTATAAACAAAAAATATACATATACTAAACAGAATTATTTGAAACTTAGCAAAATGAATTAATTTGGCTTTAAAAAAAGTAAAGATAGTGACCTTAGTCAAGGGTGACACGAGGAGTCTCTTTTCAATAGCTATTACTCCGAGGTGTAGGATAGGAAGCTACTCTATTCCCTGGATTGCTCCAATTCACCCTTGATCCATACCTTATAATGCTAAGTGTTAAACAAGGCGGCATCAAGTACTATTTGTTGAATCTTTAGAATGACTCGACTTGGAATTGAACCCCGGTCTCTCAGATCATTGGCAAACCCTCTACTCTTGGCTTTAAATGACCCGAAAAGTCTTTATGCGCCGTAAAAACAACCAACCAACCAACCAATCAAAGATTATACTTATGTCAAAGTAAATTATTTTAAAATGAACTGCTTATATGTATAAAAATGGATTTGCCATTAAATGATCTACAATGGTTGATACGCCATTAAACCCAACGAAACCAAACAATAAATGTTGATATGATTTAAGACAAAATAACCCCAACAAATATCTTGGATAAATAACTCCAGAAATTGATGACACTTATAAACAACTCAATGTTACTAAAACGTGTATTATGCTTACATGTATATACGTAAATAATACTCTTGATAAACAGCACAACACGGGGTGGGGGAGTTTAGTTGAGCAATACACTTAGAATACTCTGAGATAATAAAGCAATTTACAGTTCAGAGAGGTCTTATTTCAGGCTTGATGTCATTTTTGTTTTAATGATACAATTATTTTGTTACATATAGCTGATATAAATTTATAAAGATAATCAGGATACTGCAGCACTTTTTTAATTGGACTCATCAATATTATTATGAGCTTCTGTTAAAAATGCAAGTTCATTTATTCAAGAGATTTGAATATAAAAAAATATACTGAACTCATTGTTGGATGACTTTGTTTATATCCCGACGTTCAATCATTGATTCCTTTTAGCTTATTCTTAAAAGAATTTATACATTATACTAGTTTCGATCATAGCTTCAAGATCTTGCGTGTCTAGCAACAATGATGATTTGTGATACAACAAAAGGTTCTGTCTGTGTATGACAATATATATATTATATATAAGAATAGAAGTACATACTTACATTTACATATTGTCATCCATAGACAAACTGTTTTGTTGTATCACAACTCTTCAGTGTGGTTAGACACGCTAGATTCCCGAAGCTGGAATCGAAACACTAATCCTAGATTCTAAAACACATTCACGAGGAAACTAGCGCAAGCGGAGGAAATTAAAACGCTTATGTATCACATTTGTTTTTATTATATGAAGAACCTTGCTTTACGCTTGTGGAAACCATTATTTCTGTCACTAGAGAGCTCAAACCCACAGGGGTAAGGGGAGAAAAAATATATATGCATTTAAACAATGCTGATAAAAGCGTCTTCGTGTTTAAAATTCATAAAATACTTTAAAAGCGATTAATATATTTTAGATTTATCTACCGAGAATTATAACCGTGACACTTAGGTTTATACATGTAGATTCCAAATTTTGAGCAGTGGCCGAGCGAAGGAAATTGGGAAGGGGATAAGATGGACAGAGATATTTTTGTGTCATTTATTTTTTGATTATTTGTAACTAGTTTTGTCCAGAGTTCATGGTCAGTTTTTAGGAAGACATTCTTAAAAAAAAGTTTTAAGTTTTTAAAATAGATTTAAAAAGAGTTTATACGCTACAAAAAAGATCAAAAAGGATTTAGAGACGTGGTATATCCATTCATTATATATATATATATATATATATATATATATATATATATATATACCCTAATACGCTAATACACTTGGGAAAGGTATAAATCCATTTAAACTCCATCCAGCTTGGAGTACATTGTAGAGGAGATTGGGCTCTTCAACCTTGGTATGGTGCCTAGTCTCGGAGAAGAACTATTCTGAATTCAAATCTATTTAAATCTGCTTTAAAAAGTTGACTTTTTGTTGTATCTTGCTCGTGTTGAAGGGTTGGTTATATATAAATATATATAAATTTATATATATATGTTTCTTCATCGTATTCGATGAAGATCATAAACTAATTCTTTGGTGAAAGCCTTCTGACTGAAGAATTAAACACCAGTCTTCTGCAGATTCTCCAAACTGTATTCCTCACGTATGTAATTCTACGTTTTCTCTTCTCTGAAACCGGTTGCCTTATCAAAGGTAAAAAAGTCAACCTGCATTACTATTTTACCTACAGCTGCAGAAGAGGCGAATTTATACCTTCCTTTAAAGCATTTGCAGGAAGTGAAATACAAACAGTCTAGATCATGATTTCGACTAGGCATCTACTGCGTGTATTGTTATGCCAGGTACATTATATATATATATATATATATATATATATATATATTATAAAAGTGTTGGTCGTCACGAAATCACTTTTTGGTTATGTGTCGAACCGAGTGCAATATATTATAAAGAGTGCTCAATATTTAGGCTAGAGCTATTATATAATAATAATGATAATAATAATAATAATAATAATAATATATATATATATATATATACATATATATATATATATATATATATATATATATATATTGGCCAACCGTAGTCGAGGCAGCTCGAAAAGTAATTTTTTGAATAGCTGCTACACCAAACTGTAGCGAAGAGCATAACTCTTTTCCCTGGATTGCTCCACTCACCTTACAATGAAGAGTGTCAAGACAGGAACATCAAGTACTATATTTAGAGCCGTTGGTTTGGCTTAAGTTGGGATTATACCCCGTGCGCGACAATTGGTGAATGTATATATATATATTTAAGCCTAATAAAATGATGGTTTGTGTTATATAACCTGTTATCACACACACACACACACACACATAAGCAAATACACTAATGTACGTATACAACAACAAACGTTGGAAGTCTTCGTTGTCGAGGGGCTAATGTAAAAAGTAAAGCTGGCGACCATAGTCGAGGTTGACCCGAAGGCTCCCTTTTCGATAGCTACTACACCAAGGTGTAGGGGGCGCTACTCCTTTCCCTGAATTGCTCAACTTTACCCTTGATGCGTACCTTATAATGCTTAGTGTTAAGCAAGGAGGCATCAAGTACCATTTTTTGAGTCTTTGGTGTGACTCGATTGAACCCAGGTCTCCCGGGACATTGGCGAACACTCTAACCGCTAGGCCAATGTACTGAACTGCAACATCGAGGTAAGTAAGTTTAAAATTCAATCACGCATTTGCTTTCAGTTTTGAACTAATTCCCTTGGGACAACAATGAACCAGCTTACTCCGACCCCCAGCAATAAGTTCAATAATATAGTACCACTGTTTTACAAGGATGCCTTGGGCATTAGATAAATTACAAAGGTTAATATTCCATTAATAAATTTACATACCTATCACAGACAAAGATATACACATTTACATTCGGGCACCTCACGTCCTGCAATGGTTAGCAAGCTTAACTAGCAAACCTGTAAGAGCGAGTTCGAGTCTCATTGGGTGCCCCATTCATTTGGCCTTGTGCCACATCTAAGCAGAACACTTAGTAAATTACTACACATTTACATAAGCTTGCGTATAAAATCATAATCCCTCACACGCATACAATCGCACACAAACACACTCACACATGTGTGTGGGCCTATAATCAAAGACACTCACATACACACGCGCACATGTGTACGTACACAATCACAGTCACACACAAGCTTACAATCTTATAAAAACACACACAGAAACACACTCAGGGGAATTCCCGTACTGGCGTACCCAAACAATAGACTGACACATGAATACAATCACATACACACTTATACGCAAACAAAAAAATATAGGATCACACAAAAATACTTATATGTACGAATAATTACATACGATCATTGTTAATGAAGAATTGAAGAGTGTGAAATATTGCTTACTTATTTTTGAATAGCAATCTAATTTTGTTATGATTCTTATAAAATTTTATGACACCTCCATACTTGTGATTGCAATTCAGCGTCAAAAATTGTGAAAAGCTTGTCCTTAACGCATCATCTCA
>OY757931.1:16039097-16084097 GCA_963585895.1 Sepioteuthis lessoniana | reverse complement strand
TCTGGGCACCCAGGTCTCCGGTTGGGCAACCCAGGAGAACGGGAAAAAACGCTGATGGCCACCAGAGTGGGGGTTAATATGTTGCAGTTCTGTTCGGTCTCCAACTCCCTCTCACACACAACCCTTTCAAATGATTCTGCATGCATGCATGAATCTGCACATGAGTATGCAACAAGAGGTTTTTGAGAAAACGAATACATTATTTGACCAAGTAGTGATTTTCCTAACTGTGTCATCTCCTCAAATAATTTTGCTTAAACATAGCAGGTCAGAATAAATCTTTTTTTTATTTATTTTCCGGATTATATTTTATATCAAATATTTACAGTTACTTTTTCTTTCATAGATTTTTTTCTTCAAACTTATTCTTGGTTTCGATGTTGTCCTCATACGCGTACTTATCATAAACTGGTAACGTTAGCCTCATTGTCAATCGAACTAGCCGCCAAAACATTTTATTACATTCTTCTCCGAAATCAGTTAAATATATTTACATAAAAAAATGTGAGTTACGTTTGGAAAATGTGGTTAACATTTCGGAAATCGTCGTTGAAAATTGAGTCAGCAAGCCGAGTTCAAATCTTAGACGAAGCTGACTGCATTTCACTTTGCACTGATGCCCTCGGGAAATGCATGGATACATCTGATGCTCTAATACATTGGTAAATAGTAGGGCAGTCTGTTCGGGAACCAGAAAAGGAAGAGAAAAATTACCTGGCCCTGCCATAGGGATAAGTCAAATGGATTATAATGTAAAGTATTTACTTCACAAAATCGAAAAGGTACTCTTGGTGTTATGTCTATCGTCGTATATAAATCCATCTTCAGATGACGGAGCCGCTAATCAATAGTTTCTGCTAAATTGTAAAAACTGACGGCTCCCCCCCCCATATTTAACGGGGGAGGCAGAAATAATCTCTGTGGGCGCTTAGAAAATATTAATATTTCTGTTTTATATTTGATTTTAGTTTAGTTTTGTTTTGTGTTTACGTTACGGCCCCAACTTCATTTTTTCTCAATCCAAAGGTAATTTTCTAAATTAGTCAAATTTCATGTGTCTACATTTACAAATATTTAGCGTTTCGAATGACGGAAGTGACCTTGATTGAGTAAAGTAATGACATTTCACTTTTCCTCCAAACATAATCAACAATTCTATTCTACATTCATTCTCCAGTTTTACACGTTATCATTCAATGGGAGGTGCCCGTGGTGTAATGGTTATCATCGCAGGATATGGACACGGCGACACGAGTTCAAATCCTGGACTGATTGCATTTCCCATAACACTAATACCCTTGGGAAAGGTATGAATCCAAATATTCTCCCTCCAACTATGGGTAAACAGTAGGGCAGATTAGGTTCTTCAGCCTTGGCTAGGCGACTAGTCTAGGAGAAGGAAAACTCTGAATTCTAACCTGTTAAACTCTGCTTAAAAACTGACCTTGTGTCATATCCTGCCATAGCGGAGGGGTTGGTAAATATGATCATTCAACGATGGAGGGGGGTTGTTAAATTTTTCTGTGTAATTCCACATACACCGACGACATCTCTTTAGAGGGCTGAGACGCCATCAACGATTATTCTGGGTATGACATTAAACAATCTGATGGTGAGGCCTTCAGTCTTGGAGCTATCAGAGACGTGGAGTCCCCTTTCATTATCATTGCTCCCAGGTCTATTCGGACCCTGAGTGGAGACACCTGATAGGGTCCAATCTATGGGTCAAATAAAACTGTTTAATCATTCAAACTTTGTGCAAAACAAATCTTATGTGAATTTATTACTGTTATAAAGCAATACTTAAAACCATTTTGTTTACACAGTTAAATCTCAAAATAGTTCTATAATAAACAATTCAGTTTAGTGTAAGTACAGGTTCAATATCAAACACACTTCCATTTTAAACAGTTCATTTTAGCATAAGTACGCAGTTTAAATATAAGTACACAGTTTGATTGTCAAAAACATTTCTATTTCAAGCTATTCAGTTTAGTCAACCAGTTCTAATTGAAACAATTCAGTTTAGCATAAGTATGCAGTTACTTCTATTTAACCTATGGATAGGGCCCTTTCAGATGCTACAATTCCGGGCCAGAGTGAACCTGGGAGCAATGGCAATGAATGGGTGCTCTGCATTCCCCAAAGCTCCAGCATCACTGGAACCTTATCCTCAGATTGTTTAGTGTCATATCTAGGACACTCGTCTTACCCCTCTGCAGAGAAGCAGTCGGTGTATTCTACAGCCCCAGCCAGCTTGGCAAGACACAGAGTTAATGTCAAAACATTTTATTTCAGATAATTCAGTTTAGCATAAGTACACAGTTTAGATGTCAAAACAGTTCTATTTCGAGTAATTCAGTTTAGCATAAGTACGCAGTTTAAATGTCGAAACAGTTCAATTTCAATCAATTCAATTTAGCATGAATACGCAGTTTAAATACCAAAGACTGTAAACTCAAACCACAATTTAATTCTAATTAATCCATAGATAGGACTTTAATCTAGTTCTATCACTCCGGGCCAGAGTGGATCCGGGAGCGATGGCAATAAAAAGGTTACTCCGCATTCCTCGAAGCTCCAGCATTACTGGAACCTCACCATCAGATTGTTTATTATTATATCAAGGACACTCGTAGTGAGGGGGTCTTACCCATCTGCAGAGAATCATTCGGTGTATTCTACAGCCCCAGCCGTGTGGACATGGAGGATAAGGGGGTTTATATCTTTCCCAAGGGTATTTGTCAAAAAGAGAACGTAATAGAACAACTTTGAATTTATATTATCCACGGTTATTCTGTAGATGTTATATTGGATTGGTCTAATTTTATGGCATATCAACCATTGTAGGTTATTTACTGCCCAATCCATTTATATATATATATATATATATATATATATATATATATATATATATATATATATGATTCTTAACGCATTTTCTTGATAACATTTTTAAAAAAGCCTGAGCTATCTTTTGGCACACAGTTAAATGGTCTTAATTATTTCTATGTATTATGAATAAATCTATTTACTATTAATTTATTTGTTTGCACACAGTTAAATGTTTTCAAGTTTTGGAAATAACCAATCAATTAAGCATAAATTAGCAAAGTTCAATGGTTCAGAGTCTTGCAATATGTTACTAAGAATTCAATCAAAAAGTTAATTTTCACCAACAAATAAATGATCGAACAATTCTATTTCAAGCAAATAAGTTTGCATAAGTTGTTTGTTTGCACTAAGTTTAGACGTCAAGCAGTTCTATTCGTCCCATAGGTAGAATCCTATCAGGTGCTACCACTCCAGGCCAGAGTGAACCTGGGAGCGATGTCAATGAAGAAGCTCTCTGCGTTTTCCAAAATTCCAGCCTTACTCGCATCTCACCATCAGATTGTTTAGTGTCATACACAGGAAACTCGTGGAAAGAGTCTTATCCCATTGCAGAGATGCGGTCGGTGTATTCTACAGCCAGCCCCAGTCGACTCGGCCACCAGGACGCTCGTTGGAGGAGTCTTATGCCTTTACAGAGGTGCAGTCGGTGTATTCTACAGTCTAAGTCGATTACGCCACCAGGACGCTTGTTGGAGGAGTCTTATCCCTTTACAGAGATGCATTCGGTGTATTCTGCTACTCCAACTGATTGGGCCATAGATGTTAAATAATTTATTGTGTAATTTTGCGATTGTAAATAACTGTTTCTTATTTACTTGTTCGTGTTAAATGACCCCTTTTGTGTTTATGAATATTATTGTTTGCCACCGATTTCTATAGGAAATCAGTGGAAAAAACCCTTCAACTATGAAATTTGCATCATGTTTTTGACCTTTGATCTTCTTAGGGCTATAAGCTTAATATCAATTCTATCTGCTAATTAAGAATAAGACATAAGATCAATTTGCCTAGAGTAATAAAACCTATCTAACAGAACGAAAGAAAGCAGCCAAAATATACCGAAAGGTCAGGTTACTCAGTAAAATATAATTTGAACATTGCTAAAACAAAAAAAATGCGCGTGCGTGAGAGAGAGAGAGAGAGAGAGAGAGAGAGAGAATTGGAGAGAAAGATTTCAGAGGTTGTACCCAAATGTTCCGGAAATCTACTGCACGTATTAACTTCCTGGACTTTTTTTTTAAATACTAAAACTGATGTTCGAAATTCCTGCGTTGAATAATTCAAAAACATTTGCCAAAATTCCATGTAAACAAAGGAAAACCGGGATAACGGTAATCTAAGTAATTTACTAAGCTTTTTACTTAAATGGGACACAGAGTCATATGAATGGGGGGGTACCTAATAAGACTCGAACTCTCTTGTATTAGTTAGCTCGTCGACCCTGCAAATCATTGCACCACCAGCCGCGCACACGGCAAGCAAATGAATGTATCTATTAAAATTTTAGAATTTTTTGATAGATTAAGCATTTTTGACAACCATTGTTTTTAATTTACCCTGAATATCATTGAAATAATGAATCTAGAATTTTATATTTTAACTTAATTAACATAAATCTAAGAATATTTACAAATAATACTGATTAAATATAAACTCCTGGATTTTTAGATAGTTCCTTCATTTTTTTTTAATATCATAAATCTATAAGAATTTGCTATAGATACTATCTAAATAAAACGTTCAGGACTTTTAGAGTCTCTTCGTTTTTTCCTTCCGTATATCTACGTAAATTTTCTATAAATATAATCTAAATACAAAGTTTTGGGTTTTTAGATAGTCTCTTCGTATTTTACCAACAAAAATTTATGAAAATTTCCCAAAAATATAATCTAAACGAAAAGTTCAGGATTTTTACATAGTCTCTTCGTTTTTTTATCGCAATTAATCTATAGAAATTATCCATATGATCTAAATAAAAAAAGTCCAGGATTTGGATATAGTCTGTTCATTTTTACTATCATAATTCTAAGTAAATTTGCTACGAATATAATCTAATAATGTGGATGCTTCTAATTATATATATATATATATATATATATATATATATATATATATATATATATATATATCGTCATCATCATGATGTCGTGCCACAGGTACGGATATCCCTGACCCTCTTTAGCCACTTCTCCCAATCGTTCATCACCTATGGGAGGTCTTCAGGGCTACATCCTGTATCCTCCCATAGCTGCTGTATGTTCGAGCTGGTCGTCCTGCTTTTGCCCGGCCATATGTGGGGGTCCATAGGAGTACATCACTTATGAGCTTGTCCCTGCTTCTCCAGCCAGCAGTGTCCTGCATGTCTGGTTCGTCTGACTTGGATAGTTTTCTTGATGGGAGGCAGGTAGCCGTATAGTTGGTGCCTTGTGGGATGTTGCTGTAAGGACTTGTTCAATATATATATATATATATATACACACGCATAAACACACACACACACACACACACACATATATATATATATATATATATATATATATATATATATATATATATATATGGTGGGGTTCGAGGTGTAATCGTTACAGATGGAAGAAATTGACGCAACAACCTAGATTCAAGTCATGAATAATACTCTTTGCATTTCCCATCAAGCTAATACTCTTTAGAAAAATGAATCCAATTGTTTTCCCTCCGTTATGAACCAATTGTGGGAAAAACTAGGTCCTTTAACCTTGCTATGTCAACCGGTGAAGGAGAACGAAAACTCAGAATCCATTTAAAATGTCACCCTGTCTCGGATCTTGCTCTTGTGGAATGGTTGGTAATTATATATCCATATATTTACCCATATATGCATGAGTGAATTGCGAATTGGTCATGGTAATTCAATTCACAATATAATTCCTCTACTTAAAAAAAAAGAAAATGTATATATATATATATATGCATGTGTGTGTATGTGTGGGATAAGTGGCGGGAAATATTAGTGCAATGTTCCGAATATGTGTTCTATTTCACTCGAGATTAAACGTACAGGCCAAATAGCAAACTTTACAAAATTATCTCATCCGTACCTGCAAAGATTATATATACATATATATATATATATATATATGCACACACACGCACAAATATATATATATATATATATATATATATATATATATATATATATATACATATATATATATATATATATATATATATATATATATATATATATATATATATAAAGTGCAAGAGACGGCTCCAGCGAGAATGAATGAAAGAAAAAGTGAAGAAATAATACGTTAAATTCCGAATTGTATATTATGCGATGAGAATTCAGTTTTGGTCGGGGTCTGAAGAGAACTTGCTATTTACGGCAAGAGATATGAAAGACTTGCATAGACGCGTACATACACACATGCCAACACACAATACCTACACACTGGTGTTGCCCGTGGTGTAATATTTATCGTTAATATCTCTGCAAATAATATCCTCAGCTACAAACCATTTTGTTTTTTTATTTCAATACATTTTTATACACACACACACACACACACATACACACACACACACACACACACATATATATATATATATATATATATATATATATATATGAATCGTGTTGACGATTCGGATCTCCTTGACTTTTCTCGCTCCAACCGTTTCTATTGTTCAGCGCTCTTGGCAGGTACTTTAGACATTATCCAGTGTCTGCATCGATAAGACTAATATGTCTTTGCTGGTTAGCCAACACTGGTGTGTCCGTTTGTCGTAGTCCATTGGAGAACTTCCTATGTCCGTATTTGCTCCTCAAGTGCAGATTGTTTTTTCTTTTACATTTTTTTTACTTCCTTATTTTCAAATAAATATTTCACGAGTAGGAATAATAAGTCCAAAAAGAAGATATAAAACAAGATAAAAATTCACGACTCAGATTTTTAGAGAAAAAAATAAGACATTTTGAATGTGGTTGTCGGAAGTGTGAAACTCAAGGCAGTGAATTTTTTTCCAGATTTATATCTTATTCTTTATACTTGAAATATATTGTGGCATCGCTCTTTTTCGTGCTGTAAAGATTTCACGGATCCGAAACGATTTTATATTTAAATTTCATTCATAATCACACACACACACACACACACACACACACACACACACACATATATATATATATATATATATATATATATATATATATATGTTAGAAGATTTACCCATATTTGGCTCGGTGTCAAATATATAGAATATGTTAAATAACTTTATTTATTTACGATTTTGACTGTAAATGTTGCTAATTTGGTGATTTTCGTTTTCTTAGGCAAAGGAAATAATATGTCCTTATTCGATAAATGCTATAAAAAGCATTTTTGTTGATTTGAACGGTACTAATACGAAATATATTTCGTCAGGGGACCTCAGAGACACCAAATAAGCTCGAAAGTTATTTTAAACGACTCCAAATTCTTTTAAATAAAATGTTGCTGACATTGATACTACTGGAGACGTCATAACAGCTCTTGATTCCTATCGAAGATAAGTTTTAAAAAAAAAAACTTACTTTTATTGTCTAAAACACTGCCTCAATTGTATTTTATGTCATTTTTTGTTTCATTAAAGTTCTTGCCTTTCAAAATTACAATATTTGAATTCCATGGATACAATGTTATTTTAACTTTCTATAATACATATTTACCCAACCCTTCCGCTCGGACAGTATATGACACAAGGTCAATTTTTAAGTGGAGTTTAACAGGTTTGAATTGAGAGTTTTCCTTCTCCTAGACTAGTTGCCTCGCCAAGGATGAAGAATCTAGTCTGCCCTACTATTTACCCATAGCTGGAAGGAGAATAATTGGATTCATACCTTTCCCAAGGGTACTAGTGCTATGTGAATTGCAATCAGTCACGTCCAGGATTTGAACTCGTGGCGCCGTGTTCATTTCCCACGACGATAACCATTACACTACGGGCATCTCTACACTAACACTTTATAAACTCAAGATTGTTACAAATCTATTTTATGTCTTCTAGAATCTCTTGAAAATATTAAAATATTATTTTTAAAAATTACATTCAGTTGAAACACTATTATTTCAACTGAGATTTTATAGTTTAATAATAAATATTTTCTCCATCATCAATTCCAAAATTCAATATTGCCAAAAATAATGTTGCTATTTCCTTGATTTTTTTTTAATTTTTAAAATTTCACTATGAAAACATTTCAATTAAATGAAAGCAATATCATTTCATCAAGGATTTTACAATTAAATAGAAATTGATTTCTGCAATGACAATTTCAAAGTTCAACATCACCAGGAAGTGTTTCATATTGTTTCGAGAGTTTTG
The DNA here is from genome assembly GCA_963585895.1 of Sepioteuthis lessoniana. Lineage (NCBI taxonomy): Eukaryota > Metazoa > Mollusca > Cephalopoda > Myopsida > Loliginidae > Sepioteuthis > Sepioteuthis lessoniana. Next base: position 16,075,856 of record OY757931.1, on the reverse strand, counting down.
AAAATGTTGAAATTTTACATTGAATATTAGATGTTATTTTTACTGATGTTTACAATTAAATAAGTCTTTTTTGCATCACCAAGTTTGAATTTAAATATTGTAAGTAAAGTGTTTAATATTTTATTAAGTTTCATGTTGAGATTTTAAAATCAAAATATTTCAATGAAAAAACTTATTTTGTGAAAGGTTCTAAAATTAGATTGTAGATACTTTAATAATGCCGATTTGAAAATTCAAAATTTCTAAAAATGTATTTGCAGTTATCATCACTTTCAGGAAAATCTTGGTTTGGTTTCTTTGCTTAATGGCATATTGACCTTTGAATTTTATTTAACGCTAAACGCTATTTAACGCATTCTTCTGGAAGAACAGTAGTGGTACTATTTAAACCATAGCTGAGAGGATAAGGGGGTTCATACCTTTCCCAAGGGTATTTGCTTGAAAGTGAACTTAATAGCGCGACTGGAGTACGAACTCGCGTTCTACGATTCCGCAGTCCATCGCTTTAATCATTACACCACGAGGACACCCGCAGGAAAATCTTGAAATTCTGCGATCACGATATTTAAATTCAATTCAAAGACTGTTATTCTAAATGTGATTTTACAATTTAATGACAAGTTTATTCTGAGTCAACATCGTTGAAGATTGTCAAAAAACGTAATTCATTCATTACTGATTTCTTGTTAATTGAAATTTTGCACTAATTTTTTTAGCATGACATACTTATTCTTTTCAGCACCACAGATTACAACAATGTATTGAGGATGTCCTCGTGGTGTAATGGTTAAAGCGATGGACTGCGGAATCGTAGTAAGCTATTTCGTACTCCAGGCGCGCTATTACGTTCACTTTCGGGCTTATACTCTTGGGAAAGGTATGAACGCCCTTATCCTCCCAGCTATGGGTTAAATAGTACAACTATTGTTCTTATAGGAGAATGGCTTTGGCATTAAATAACTTACAAAGTTTGATATGTCATTAAACAAAGAAACCAAACAATGTATTGTCTGATATTCTGAAAATAAGGTTCCTGTTTTCTTGAGTTTCAAAAAATTTGCAAATTTTAGTCCCAAAATATATTATAAATACTTTTATTTTAACAGCGATTTTAGAATTACATTTTAAGTCTATCCTACATCACCAAGTTCCTCATAGAATCACTATTTTTTTAATATTGGTTTTCAAATTAAATAATAAGTCAATTTTGTACTGATTATTTCGAATGTGTATAATCCATGTTACTTTCATTAAAAGATATTTTATGTTATCCTCAGTTTTATCGCAATTTTGGAATTTCACACTAAATATATTTGAATTTAATAAAAACAATGCGATCTAATCAGAGATTTTTAAATTCAATATTATATCATTTTTTTCATTGTCAACATTAAATGTTTAAAACAAGTAATTTCCAGAGAAGCACTACACTTCTTGAAATAAGAAACTTTATGAATCTCAGAACAAGAAAATTGTGCGGGCTGTCCTCGTGGTGTAACGGTTAAAGCGATGGACTGTGGGATCGTAGTAAGCGAGTTCGAACTCCAGTCGCGCTATTACGTTCACTATCGGGCAAATACCCTTGGGAAATATATGAACCCCCTTATCCTCCCAGCTATGGGTTAAATGATACCACTACTGTTCTTCTAGGAGAATAGCATTGGCATTAAATAACCTACGAAGGTTGATATGCAATTAAATCAACCAAACCAAACCATGAAAAGTATTGACTATTTAAAAATGACCAAAAGAAAAGGCTGCATAATTTGTGCATTTTTCTTAGATTTAAAATAATTAAAACACAAAGAGAAAAAGTATACTAAATTATCTTAATACTTCAATGTATATTATATTCCTTGTTTTTCCTGAAGTTGTATAAATAAAATAAAAATTATTATGACTTTCAACTCTGGTTCAACCTACATATAAATATCCATAAGAAAAAGAATTTTTCTAAATTCAATTCCACTACAGACAGTGTTTGACCTTATGGCTTAATAATAGACTTAGCATAGCAAATTCGAAATAAGAAACAACATTCTCATAAACTGAAACGGTATTACTGATGGTGTTAGGGGAATTCTTGGAATAAAAACATCTTCCCTCTTGTCATATCCTGTAATAATAATGGTTTCAAAAACATGTGACATCAGTTTCTTAGCCAAAATCTGGTAACATTGCAAAGTCGAGGCTGATCCAAAGTGTTGAGATAATTCGGCGAATACTCTGAATTTAGAAACAGTAGATAAAATGATAATCTCATCCTGTTCAACAACAGAGTCAATATATATCTGAATATGAGAATTTGTTTATGTAGCCTGTAGAAGATAATTCAGTTCATGTACAGTGGGATTTTTGGTTGCTATCACAACCCTTTCACATAACAACTTTTAGATTATTGAATAATGCAGAAAATTAAAAAATACCAATTATTCCAAATCTTTAATGATGGAACCTGTTGGAATTCGAGTAGCCATCTTGTTTTTGGTGGAGTGATACAAGATACTCCTTCTTAGTAACAAAGCTGCATTAAGTCGGTAATTGTCTTCCGTCCCACCAACCGGACTAGTATGGCACAAGGCCTTTTTTATGTGGGTCCAGGCACAGAGACGTAGCCCAGACATGCCCGGTGGCTCCAAAAATGCCTCAGGCCCCGTCAGCATTACCTTTAAAGGGGATGCCTCAGGCGCCAGGAGATAAACCTAACCCCCTCCGATGAGGGTTAAAACCTGGAGGCGCTGAGGCTCGAGGATACCAGTCAAGGCGCACCTCGACCGACTGCCAACCGAGCCAGAACACACCCGTTTATTTCCTCAAAATTTACATTCATAAATTTAAGGTGGGCACATAGCCCAAAAGGGCCAGAACACACCCGACCTGATCCGTGCACCGACCAACACGGCCGACTGAGGTGTGTCCTAGCCCAGGCTGCATTAATGTAATTTACAAAGCTTTTTGCTTCGATGTGACACAAGGCCGAATGAATGGGGCGCCCAATGAGACTCGAACTCACTCGTGTAGGTTTGCTAGTCTAGCTTGCTAACCGTTACACCACCAGAGGTGCCCAGGCTGCATTAATTCTGTACTCTGTTTATTTGCCATTGTGATATGTAATTTAGTTGCGTCTGCTTCTTCTTTAGACGCATTTCATTGGCCAATCTACTGATGGAAAAGTCTATAAATATTTGTGGACAATTTGTTGACGGCCGACTCCAACCCTACCCCAAACAATCCAAAATAACCAATATTCTTTCGTAGGCTCTATTAAATATAACTTTGATTACATTACATATCCTTCAGCAAGTTTGAACTGATTTTGTGCTAACTGGTGCGATAGATGGTCTCAAAAAATATATTCGTAGAAAGAGTCAAGGTTAAAACATAATGCCATCAGCGGAATCATTTGATGCAAGCATGAATTACCTCAGTTTTGGTGCTTTGTGGATAGGTCGTAAAAAAATTTCCCGATATAACGATTTAAAAAAAATGATATCATATTCACTATTTTTTTATTCGTAATGTTTTTATAGTTTGATGTCAAATGAATTAATAAATCTCAACATATGAATATTTTTATTTATGAAAAAGTCTAAAAGATAAATTCTGAAACTTTGTTTTTTAGAAGTTTTTCATGGAATTTCTGTTTCAATTATTTTTATTCACAATTAATGATATTAAAAACAAAATAAAATATTTTGTGTAAATATCTAAAATGAACATGAAATTTTTTAAAAGATATTTGTTAATAGTGTCTACCATATTTTAATTTTTAACTTGAGAAAAATAATAATAGGTACACGTGTACCATCAGACCAAATATCTCAAAACATTCTATTATAGTAAAATAAATTTGGCGACTGTAGTCTAGGGCGACCAGAAGGCTCCCTTTTCAATAGCTTCTACATCGAGGTGTAGAGGAGGGCGCTACTCCTTTCCCTGGATTGCTCCACATTACCCTTCATACGTACCTTTTATTGCTGAGTGTTAAGCAAGGAGGTATCAAGAACCATTTTTAAAGTCTTTGGTATGACGCAACCTGGGATTCAAACCAGGTCTTCCTGACCATTGGCGAACACGTATTCTTCAGTATTAGATCGATTACGAATCAAACTTTCATATTTTAAAAAAATTCTTGGGGAACTGTTGTCCGTTTGATTTTGAGAGTTAGCGTGGTGTCTTTCCTATATTATTTTTACGTGAAACAGAACACCCCTCGGACATTTTATTCAATTTTTGCCGAAGGTTTTAACCAAACATTCTACTTTGAAAATGACGACCATATCTACGAACTCTCCAAGAGGGAGGTGAGTGAAAAAGTTTAGCGATGACAATATTTTACAATATCTTCAAGGGCTGGTTGTAATGAGAAACCTTACGATGATATGAGTACTACGCGATTTTTTTTTACTGTTAAATGAAAAAAAAAGGGGAAGCTTGATCACCCCGGACCAAAAATCTGGAGTCTTGTACCGTTGGAACCCCGTAAAAAACTGAACTATCATGTTTTCGTCTAATTAATTTCAAAAATTAGTTATATATATATATATATATATATATATATATATATATATATATATATATATATATATATATATACACTGTTCATTAGATATATTTTAATGTAGAAATTAGTAAAATCAAGTTGGCGACCGTAGTCGAGGGTAACCCAAAGGCTCCCTTTTCGATAGCAACTACACCAACATGTAGGGGATGCTACACTTTACCCTTACCTTATAATATTGAGTGTTAAGCAAGGTAGCATCACATACCATTTTTTGAGTATGTGGTATGACTCGACCTGTGATTGAACCCATGTCTCCCCAACCATTCGGCGAATACTCAACCCATTCCGCCAATGTTGAAAGTAAATCGAGCAGTAATAATATTTCAAGTAGTAAGGAGTTACATTTTCGTAAATAATTGTAATTTAGAAAATAAAATTATTTAATAACGAAAACCAAGCATTTTGTTTGGGACTGGATTTGAAAATTTAAAGTCAATTCTTTTTCATTTAAATTCATTTTTATTAAAAAATCATTCTGAATATTTTATTTCAATAAATTCATGATATGTAATATTTAGCTTCGAATATTTGAAAAGAAATAAATATTTAGTTTGCCAAGTCGGCTGCGGCTGTAGAATACACCGACTGCTTCTCTGCAGAGTGGTAAGACCCACCCCCAACGAGTGTCCTGGATACGACACTAAACAATTTAGTTTTTATCGGGTTCTCACACAAAGTCCGATGAATTAATTTTACTGAAACCAGGTGAAAATTTACTCCAATTAATACGGATAGAGGAGTGTCCTCGTGGTGTAATGGTTAAAGCGATAGATTGCGGAATCGTAGTACGCGAGTTCGAACTCCAGTCGAACTATTATGTTCACTTTGGGGCAAATACCCTTGGGAAAGGTATGACCCCGTTATCCTCCCATCTATGGGTTAAATAGTACCACTGCTGTTCTTCTAGGAGAATGGCTTTGGCATTAAATAACCTACAAAGGTTGACATGTCATTAACCAAACCAAACGTGATAGTGATCGTCTATTTGCTATCAAATTCATTTTTCTAACATACAAACAAACATACCCTTATTATATATATATATATATAGTTTCTATTTCTAACTCGTTTTCTTTTATCTGTCTTATTTCTGTTTGTAGACTCCGCTTTTCTTTTTCTTCCTGCTCTCTCTCTCTCTCTCTCTCTCTCTCTCTCTTATCCATTCGTCTCTTCTCTTAGTATGCACATTATTTGAATTGTGTGTGAATTTTATCCATGTATTTAAATGTAAACGCATGTGTAAATCTAAATCTGATACATATATATATATATATATATATATATATATATATATATATATATATATATGTTCAATATGCTTTCACTGTATTTCACTTTCTGTTATTAATTTTTTGATTCTTCATTCAATGTCATTCTCTTTCCTTTTTGAACCTCTTTCTATCTCTTTTTTTTATTTACCTTCATTCATCCTTCAATTTTTCAACTCCTCTTTCTTTTCCAGTTTCCTTTTTCTGAAACAACCTTCCTCTCACTATTTCCTGCTTATTCCACGTCACCGATTTCTAATATCGCCAACTATCCCCGTCACTCTTAAGAAACTCCATAGTCCTCTATGGGACATTTTTTGAGAGCTGTCATCTGGATTATGCTTCCCATTTGCCGGTGGGTGTTAGCAGAAAAAAAAAAGACGGGAAAAGAAAAGCAGAAATATTTTTAAAAATTTCAAAAATTGGACATAAAACTGGAAAGTATGGGGTGAAGAGAAAAATGGCGGAAGGGAATAAAAAGAAAACTAAAGATAAAATCTAAAAAAAAAAAAGAATGAAGTTTCAAAAATATTCAGAAATATCGAATAAAAATTATTGAATGTATTCTTAATAAACATGATGATGATCAAGTTAAAGTGAATGATGATGATGATGAAAATGAGAAACAGGATTCAAAAATATGTAAACATACAACCCCATTTCATTAGAACGGTAGCAAATCCTCTGAGCAGTAAATTATTTTTAATATCATTTCAATATCAAATAAATGTTATCTAAACATAAACAGTTAGAACGCAAGCCAAACAAATAAATAAAAGGGAAACATTAATGCTAATATCATAAAAATAGTCTCTCTCTCTCTCTCTCTCTCAATATATATATATATATATGTGTGTGTGTGTGTGTGTGTGTGTGTGTGTGTGTAAGGAGTATAAGTAGAAAAGTGGATAAAACCGAACTCAGACAACAAATTAACGAATTCAATTGATATTTCCTCATTATCTTCCAAAATTCTTCATCAGAATGTTGGTAACTACATAACGGTAGGCAAGCGAGAAAATCTATAAAAAAGAGGGAAAAACAGAAAAACAGAAATGACACTAAACAATATAAATCCAGTCGGCTGGATCTCTGTAGATTGGAAAGACTCCCCCAACGAGTGTACTGGATATGATACTAAACCATATAAGTCCAGTCGGCTTCCGCTGCCGAATACATCGACTGGATCTCTGCTGAGGGGTAAGACTCCCCCAACGAGTGTCCTGGATATGATACTAAACCATATAAGTCCAGTCGGCTTCCGCTGCAGAATACATCGACTGCATCTCTGCTGAGGGGTAAGACTCCCCCAACGAGTGTCCTGGATATGATACTAAACCATATAAGTCCAGTCGGCTTCCGCTGCAGAATACATCGACTGCATCTCTGCTGAGGGGTAAGACTCCCCCAACGAGTGTCCTGGATATGATACTAAACCATATAAGTCCAGTCTGCTTCCGCTGCAGAATACATCGACTGGATCTCTGCTGAGGGGTAAAACTCCCCCAGCGAGTGTCCTGGATATGATACTAAACCATATAAGTCCAGTCGGCTTCCGCTGCAGAATACATCGACTGCATCTCTGCTGAGGGGTAAGACTCCCCCAACGAGTGTCCTGGATATGATACTAAACCATATAAGTCCAGTCGGCTTCCGCTGCAGAATACATCGACTGGATCTCTGCTGAGGGGTAAGACTCCCCCAACGAGTGTCCTGGATATGATACTAAACCATATAAGTCCAGTCGGCTTCCGCTGCAGAATACATCGACTGCATCTCTGCTGAGGGGTAAGACTCCCCCAACGAGTGTCCTGGATATGATACTAAACCATATAAGTCCAGTCGGCTTCCGCTGCAGAATACATCGACTGCATCTCTGCTGAGGGGTAAGACTCCCCCAACGAGTGTCCTGGATATGATACTAAACCATATAAGTCCAGTCAGCTTCCGCTGCAGAATACATCGACTGGATCTCTGCTGAGGGGTAAGACTCCCCCAACGAGTGTCCTGGATATGATACTCAACCATATAAGTCCAGTCGGCTTCCGCTGCAGAATACATCGACTGCATCTCTGCTGAGGGGTAAGACTCCCCCAACGAGTGTCCTGGATATGATACTAAACCATATAAGTCCAGTCGGCTTCCGCTGCAGAATACATCGACTGGATCTCTGCTGAGGGGTAAGACTCCCCCAACGAGTGTCCTGGATATGATACTAAACCATATAAGTCCAGTCGGCTTCCGCTGCAGAATACATCGACTGGATCTCTGCTGAGGGCTAAGACTCCCCCAACGAGGATATGACACTAAATAATCTGGTGGTGAGGCTCCAATAATGCTAGTGCTTTGAGAAATTCAGATTACCTCATCATTGACATATCTCCTTGGTCTACCCGGGCCCAGTTGATAGCACCTGAAAGGTTCAATCGATGGTTCGAATAGTACTATTTGACATTTAAACTGAGTACAAACAAATAACTTATGGTAAATTGAATTGTTTGATATAGAACTGTGTACACATTTAAGTGTGTATAAACAAAAGATTGATGTTTAATTGAATTGTTTGTGAAACATAGCAATGGTTGAAACTATTTAACTTTGTAGACTTATGTATACAAATCCTCAGTATTTAATATATATGAATAAACGGGATTTTGGTGTTAAATAACCTACAATCGTGTACATACCACAAAAACAAACCACACTTTTCTTTATTTCTTTATTCTTTTTTTGGAGACTTCATTGTGCAAGCTTTGTAAAAATCGAATAATCTACTGTATCGTTACGGTAAAAAAAAGAATCAAGATTTGATGCATTTAGTTATATGAACATTACACGAAATATTCAAAGACTCTTCCATTATTTACAGAGTACGGGTAAAATCTTAAAACTTGAATCATATATTTCAAAAAGATTGTTAAGCTATTTTATGGAGGTGCCCGTGGTGTAATGGTTATCATCGTAGGAAATGGACACGGCGACACGATTTCAAATCCTGGATGGGACTGATAGCATTTCACATAGCACTAATACCCTTGGGAAAGGAATGAATACAATTATTCTCCCTCCAGCTATGGGTAAATAGTAGGGCAGACTAGGTTCTTCAGCCTTGGTGCGGCAACTAGTCTAGGAGAAGGAAAACTCTGAATTCAAACCTGTTAAACTCCGCTTTAAAAAAATTGACCTTGTATCATATTCTGCTCGAGCGGAGGGGTTGGTAAATAGGGTTAAGCCATTTTTTTCGTTCTAATGGTGAGCTGAGGAATTGGTTTTTTTTTCTGTGAGAGTGACGGAGGGTTTTAGAATACGTAAGCTATATTTTGCAAAGGGATAAGCTCCTCCTCCAAATGAGTGTTCAGGGTATGACACTAAACTGCATATGATGCTGTAGCGCTATTTCCGAAGAGCTGGGGTGTATTACAGTCTTCTTTGTGGTTATTACTCCCAGGTCCACTCAGACCCGAGGTTGTTGTATTTGCTAGTATTTCATTTAATAGTTAAATAGACCTGTTGGAAAATTTTTAGTTTTAGATTGGACCGTGTGCATATACAGTAATCTACTGTATTGTTACGGTAAAAAATAGGAACAGTATTTAATGGATTTAGTTATATGAACATTACACGAAATATTCAAAGCCTCTTCCAAAATAGAGTACGATGATGTAATGATCTGCTATGGGTAAAATCTTAGAAATTGAATCATATATTTCAATAAGATTGTTGACCCATTTTTTCGTTCTAATGGTGAGCTGATAATTTGTTGGCTTTTTTTTTTTTTTTTTTTTTTTCTGAGAGTGATGGATTGTTTTAGAATACGTTGTCTATATTATGCAATGGAATAAGCTCCTCCACCAAATGAGTGTTCAGGGTACGACAGTAAACTGCATATGATCCTGTAGTAATTTACAAAGCTCTTTTGCTTCGATGTGGCACAAGGCCGAATGAATGGGGCGCCCAATGAGACTAACTCACTCGTTTAGGTTTGCTAGTCTAGCTTGCTAACCGTTACACCACCAGAGGTGCGCTGCATCTGATGCTGTAGCTCTATTTCCGAAGAGCTGGGGTGTTTTACAGTCTTCTTTGTGGTTATTACTCCCAGGTCAACTCAGACCGGCGATTGTTGTATTTGCTAGTATTTCATTTAATAGTCCAATAGATCTGTTGGAAAATGATTAGTATTAGATAGGACCGAGTGCATATATAATGATCTACTGTATTGTTACGGTAAAAAATAGGAACATTACACGAAATATTCAAAGACTCTTCGAAAATTTATAGAGGACGCAGATGTAATGATCTGCTATGGGTAAAATCTTAGAAATTGAATCATATATTTCATTAAGATTGTTAAGCCATTTTTTTCCGTTCTAATGGTGAGCTGAGGAATTGTTTTTTGTTTTTTTTTGGGGGGAGGGGTTCTGTGAGAGTGACGGATGGTTTTAGAATACGTTGACTATATTCTGCAAAGGGATAATTTCCTCCTCCAAATGAGTGTTCAGGGTATGACACTAAACTGCATCTGATGCTGTAGATCTATTTCCGAATTGCTGGAGTGTTTTACGGCCTTCTTCGTGGTTATTACACCCAGGTCCACTCAGACCCGAGGTTGTTGTTTTTGCTAATATTTCATTTAATAGTCAAATAGGCCTGTTGGAAAATGTTTAGTATTAGATAGGACCATGTGCATATATGAAACAATCCTTTTGTAAAAAAAAAAGGGAAAAAATGGATGTGCAATAAACGCAGTTCCCTGACTTCTTGGCATAAGACAACTAAAGATGGGTTGATACACCGTTGATAACAATCACTCACGTAATCAGTTAATCAATCTGTCAATCAGTCAATCAATCAGCCAAATAATCAATCAATCAATCAATCATTCTGTCCATCAATCAATAAAATCAGTGTAACCTATTATTCTGTCAATCAATCAATCAATCAATCAGTTACCCAATTATTCAATCAAGCAAGCAACTTGTCAGACAATCAATCAATTTGTGAATGAATCAATTAATAAATCTATCAATCAATCAGATATTCAATGAATCTGTCAATCAATCAATCAGTCAAAGTAAGCTGAGTTAAATTATTCGATACATTCTATTGGGAAAAAATCGAAGATACGTAAAATAGCTTGTTAAAATGCAGTATGTTTTTCATTTTCCATCATAAGATTTTTTTTTTATATAGCCTCTAGAGACAAAACTTTTTCAGATTTTATTTCAAACTTAAACAATTTAAATATGTAACTAACAAAATCAAAATCTTTTTGAATATTCAAAATGAATGAACACTCAATTTCTGAAAGTTTTTTCGATAAACATTTTCAAAAGAGATTCATCGCTGTAAATATCTATACTTTATAGTTAAGTATTTATTTTATTTTTTCAATGTAAAAAAATACCCACAAATTTAAATCTAATATTTCATACTTATATGAATTGTTATTTTACTTAAGCAAGAACTGTTTTTTTTCGGTTAGTCTTGTTTATTAAAGTTGTAATTTTTGTGATTTATAGAATATCCACCTTTTATGGGTTATTTAATGCTAAAGCTATCCTAGCTAGAAAAAAAAAACCAGTTGTGCTTCCATTCAACCTATTGCTGACCCTATTGACTGGGGCTGCAGAATACACCGACTGCATATGTGCAGAAGGGTAAGACTCCTCCAACGAGTGTCCTGGATATGACACTAAGCAATCTGATGGTGACGCTCCAGTAATGCTAGAGCTTTGAGTAATGTGGAGTACCCCCAACATTGCCATCCCAGGTCCACTCTAACCCGGTGTAGTAGCGCCTGATAAGGCCCTATCTATTGGTTAAATATTACTAAACGGTATATTTATGTTAAATCGAATGGTTTGAAATAGAACTGTTTATATGTATGAAATGGATTTGGCATTAATAACCAACAATGGTTGATATGCCATGAAAACAAAGAAAATAGCTCCTGGATTGGGGATCAGAGGGTTGATGACTTTTCTAAGGATATTAATCCGAAAATGAATGTAACAGCTTGACTGGATTTCTAACTCGCTTGCCACCATGTTACAGTCGGGTAACTTTACAATTACGCCATGGCAATTCACTCTTATAAAAAAAAGTTGGGTGGGAATTTTTAATTATTTACGATTAGTAGCAGTATCACACATAAACTACACCACTAATTTTATTTATTGTATAAAAAATATTTTTTATACAAAGGTATCATAATTTCATACGTTCTGACAGAACAAATCAAAACGGACTTTATTAGATATTATTTAATACCAAAATCTACAACATTGAAATTGTAACAAAAAACATCATCGCTCTGTCACCGAGGCGAGGAATACGCCGACTGTATCTTCTATAGAGGGGCAAGACTCCCACAAGCAAAAAAGAACGAAAAACAGAGAGGGTCCTGCATATGACTCTAAAGTTCTTATGATGTTGAGGTTCCAATCCTGAAGATCTGGACTATGTTGATGACGTCTTCATTGCCATTTCTTTCAGGTCCACTTTGATCTGATGTGATGGAATCTATTAACTACGGTTCAAATAGATTTGTTTAAAAAATATTCGTATTTCACAGGATCCTGTGCAATTGAAACTCGTTAATGTTTAGACCCCAAGGATCCAAACAGTTGCTACAATAAATTTTGATTTAAGCTGTGGGGTGCCATTTAAGTAAGGAGCGGGATAGAGTGTCAAGAAGTAGGGTCCAGAGAAATATCCATACGTGGGAACTTGAAAGAAAATAAAAGAGATGTCCAGTGCCAATATTATTTAACAGCATCACTATTCATCCATTTTACTGTGTATGTGTGTGTGTGTGTGTGTGAGTGTAAGTGAATGTATATAAGTGAATGTGTGTAAATATGTGTGAGTGTACTGTGTGTTTGTAAGTGTATGTATGTGTAAGTATGCGAATATATGTGTGTTTGTGAGCGTAAATTTGTGTATGAGTTTAAATGTGTGTGTGTTTTTGCATGTGCACTTGTGTGAGTGTAACATAGTATAAGCGTGAGTGTGTATTTGTGTTAGTGAAAGATAGTCTAAGTGTGTGTAGAAGTGTAAGTGCGTGTGCTAGTGTAAGAGTGCGTGAGTATAAGAGTGCATGTGTATGTGTAATTGTGTGCCTATGTGTGAATGTAAAAGTGAGTGTGTATATGAGTGTTGTGCGTATGTGTTCTTGTGTGTGCATGTGTATGTGTAAGTGTGTGTGTGTGTGTCAGTGTAAGTGTGTACTAGAATATGAGTGAATATTTGAAACTCTGTGAGTGTGTGTATGTGTGTGATTAATACATGTTAGCTGATTGCTGAACTTTTAGAGGACATCTTTTCAGAAAAGGATCAATGGAGTATGAATTTATGCTTCGTTTCCATTACTCTCAGCTCCACGTTCACCAGGTGTGAAAGTAATTGTCAGGGCATCATTTTTTTTGCTCAAATATGTCAGTTTAGAAATTATTTATGTTTCATAAGACAGTGAGTCGAAAAAAGAAATTTGATTTGGTTGGGTTTTATGCTTTTATGTCATATCAATCATTGTAAGTTATTTAATGCCAAATCCTCTTTATACATATATGTTAAATATATATGATTTGGTTGGGTTGGATTTTATATCATTTTAACCATTGCTGTTTATTCATTATCAAATCCTTCTTATACATATATTAAGTATATGTTTTACAAACCCTTTTTGTAGATAGCATCTTCAAAAGAGACAGAGTTCATCATTTTTTCCACTCAGTTAAATGGTTTCACTTATTTCTATCAAATATGAATAATTCTATTTACAATTTTTTTTTTACTTGGTTGAACACAATTCAATATTTCCAAGTATTGCTATTTATCACTAACGATTCAGTTGACCATCAGTCATTTGTTTACCAACAGTTAAATAATCTAACAGTTCTATTTCAAACAAATTAATTTAAGACAAGTCATTTGTTTACACACAGTTTAAATATGAACCATTTCTATTAGACCCATACATAGGGCCCTATCAGGTACTACCTCTCCGGGACAGAGAGGACCTTGGACCCATGGTAAAGAATGGGTACACCTCATTCCCACAAGCTCCAACATTACTGGAACCACACCATCAGATTGTTCAGTGTCATATCATGATACTCTTTGTGGGGTATTACCACTCTGAAGAGATTCAGTTGGTGTATGCTACAGCCCAGCTGACAGAGCTTTATAGTGTTTCAAGACAGTGAACTTTGGTAATTAATAGTACCTAATATCTTTTTTAGCATATTGTTATATGATTAAGGAATGATTTTTTTATATTAATCATTTTTCGTTAATTATCTTTTATCATTTAGTTTGGTAAGGCTTTGAACTATTCGAGTCTCTTAAGTCCACGTACTTAGTCATTTGGTGCAGTTACGCTCGCACGCAAAGGATATGACACACGATTTGTCATAATAAACCCCCAGAGAGGAAATGGGACTGGAGTGTTGATGATGTAATGACTGGAAGAGATGGTCCTGAGAATTTGAGGATTTTGAAAAGAGTCAGTTGAGATTGGATCACTGAGGCGCAGAGTTGAGTTTTCTAACATTGCGGTGGTGGTTAATTTTTTTGGGTCTCGACCGGCAGAGATGAATGGAGATTTTAAAACATCACAAGATGAGCTGCGCGTGGGGTTGCAGTCAGTATAGTATGGTTTGTATAGATTTTAAAACATCACAAGATGAGCTGCGCGTGGGGTTGCAGTCAGTATAGTATGGTTTGTATAGATTTTAAAACATCACAAGATGAGCTGCGCGTGGGGTTGCAGTCAGTATAGTATGGTTTGTATAGATTTTAAAACATCACAAGATGAGCTGCGCGTGGGGTTGCAGTCAGTATAGTATGGTTTGTACAGATTTTAAAACATCACAAGATGAGCTGCGTGTGGGGTTGCAGTCAGTATAGTATGGTTTGTATAGATTTTAAAACATCACAAGATGAGCTGCGCGTGGGGTTGCAGTCAGTATAGTATGGTTTGTACAGATTTTAAAACATCACAAGATGAGCTGCGCGTGGGGTTGCAGTCAGTATAGTATGGTTTGTATAGATTTTAAGACATCACAAGATGAGCTGCGCGTGAGGGTGCAGTCAGTATAGTATGGTTTGTATAGACTTTTAAGAATTGTGTCTCTCTCCTCGTGTCGCCATGAACCGAAGTCAGAAATTAATAAACAGTTCGTATTTGAAAGAACATAGTCCGCCAGTGTTTTGTGTTTGTGTATGTATTGTATTACTCTTGTGATTTATATTATTATCATTATGGCAATACAACAATAAAATTTTCTACTAAAATAAATAAAATATTTTTAAAAGAAAGACAAGGAATAAGTAAAAAAAATAGTTGAGGTGATTTAATGGTACTCTCAATTTTATCTTTCTGTCGAATAATGGGCTTAACCACCCGTTGCACCAGCAGAATGTGACACATGGTCAATTTTTAAGGGGTGTTTAACTGGTTCGGATTCTGAGTTCTCCGTCTGTTAGACCAGATGTCATACTACAGTTGTAGAGGCCAGTCTCCCCTACTATTTACCGATAATAAAAGTAAAGACGGCGATCGTAGTCAAGGGCGACCAGAAGGCTCCCTTTTCAATAGCTACCACACCAAGGTGTAGGGGAGGGCGCAACTCCTTTCCCTGAATTGCTCCACTTTACCCTTCATACGTACCTCATATTGCTGAGTGTTAAGAAGGATACATCAAGTACAATTTTTAAAGTCTTTTGGTATGACGCGACCTGGGATTGAACCCAGGTCTCCCAGACCATTGGCGAACACTTTGCCCATAATAATAAAGGGGAATAGTTGGATTCATGCCTTTCCCAAGAGTATTAGCTCTTTGTGAAATGCAAACAGCTTCGTGCTGGATACCCAACGACGATACCAATTACAGCAAGGACACCTACTGAATATTGTTTGTACTTAGTAAGATTTTCTCTCTCTCTCTCTCTCTCTCTCTCTCTCTCTCTCTCTCTCTCTCTCTTTTTTCTTTCTCTGTATCTCTGTCTCTGTCTATCTGTCTGTCTATCTCTCTCGTGTCTTTACTCATGAGGAACAATTTTATTTTTCCGTTAAAATCTTTTTGTAAAATAACTATACATTCTAAATTTTTTCGCTCAACATTTGGTGGGCTTCCTTACAGACGAAAAAAAAATCTTTATTCCAATTATTTATTTAGATACCAGTAGAAGTAAAAATATTTTTTCATGTTATTTTTTAATTTATTTTATATTCTTATTTATTTATTTATCTATTTATATTCCAGAGATACGTATACAACGCTAATCGAGGACATTATTATTTTTAATGATTTGTTGTGTTATTTAGTCGTTAGCATCGGATCTGACGTGGATGTCACCATGAACCCGTATTTTGCCCTGTTGAAAATGTATGTATAATTCCTCTAAAGTATTTCAATATTTTGAATACTCATCTAAGTGCTTGAGGTGCTTCACGGATGTGATATAGTTGAAAATCTAGTTAACGAACACAATTAGAATACGCTTTCGATGCTGAATTGGATCCGAACAACTTGCAGGCATCTAATCCCTGAGGTGATTCATTTTAGAGATTAAAAATATACTTATTTTTATAGCTTGTATGTCGGCGTGGAAGAAATCGTTCGTAACCGATTTCTTTTCTGCCCAGTCCACTCGTATATATATATATATATATATATATATATATATATATATATATATATATATATATATATATATATATTATTTACTTTTTAAATTTCTTTCATTCCTTTTTTTCGTTTTCCCTAAATCCCTTCTTTCTTTCATCAGTGCAGTTTTTCTCTTTCCGACTTTTTCATTTCTTTTTTCTTTCGTTTTTTTCCTTTCATTCATTCATTCTTTCTTTCTTTCTTAATTTTCCCGTTCTTTTCTTTTTTTATTTATTTAATTACTTAGTTATGTATTTATTTATTCTTTTCAGGACTTTCCTTTTAATCAAACTTTTTATTTTATTTCTTCTTTCTACTCTTCCATGTTATTTTTCTTTCTTTTTTGCCGATCCTATCGTTCTTTCTTTCTTTCTTTTCCAATCATTCTTTATTTTTCATCCTTCTTTCTTTCTTTCTTTCTTTCTTAATTTTCCCGTTCTTTTCTTTATTCATTAATTCATTTATTTACCTATTTATTTATTCCTTTCAGGAATTTCCTTTTACTCAAACTTTTTATTTTGTTTTTTCTTTCTTTCTTTCCACACTTCCCTGTTCCTTTTTTTCTTTCTTTTTCCCCGATCCTATCGTTCTTTCTTTCTATCTTTCTTCATTCTCCTCTTTCTTTCTTTCTTTCTTTCTTTCTTTCTTTTCCAATGATTCTTTATTTTTCATCTTTCTTTCTTTCTTTCTTTTCCAATCATTCTTTATTTTTCATCTTTCTTTCTTTCTTTCTTTCTTTCTTTCTTTCTTTCTTTCTTTCTTTCTGTCTTTGTTTCTTTCTTTCTTTCTTTCTTTTCCAATCATTCTTTCTTTTTCATCTTTCTTTCTTTCTGTCTTTCTTTCTTTCTTATTCGCAATGTTTAGTATGTTCTGTTTCGTTCTCTTATTCACCTACTCTTTACTTGATTTCTGCAGCTTTGAAATTTATTTCCCTCTCCTCTTTCAACTTTATCTTCTTCTTTCTTTGCCTCTCGTATCTTATAATTCATCTTCTTTCCCCTTTTTTATTCTGTTACTCTTCTTTTCCCTCTTTTCATCACCATTTCATTATTTCTTTTAATCTCTTTAGCACTCTCAAGTCAATGGATTCCTTCTATACTCTCATTTTTTTCCTTATTTAAGGGTCTTGTCAACAAACCACCCACATAAAATCTGTTCACAACATATCATATCTATTTACTTTATCATAACTAGTATCTTTGTCCGTTTGAATTAGTAAACACGGAGAGACTCTAAAAGAGACTAGACCGGAAGTTGCAGATAACAGCTTACAAACTTCCGTTTGGGGACAATCAGAGACATCTTTTACTTCCGGTAGGTTAAGTTCAAAACGTCCAGATTGAGTTATTCAATAAATAAATGGCGCCCGTATATTTACAAACGAGTAAAATCTATCGACTTTCACTTATGTCTGTTGAGTATCCTTTACTCAAAAAAAGAAACAGATACACACACAAACACACACACACGCACACATACATACATACATACATACATACATACATATAGAAAGTGAGAGAGAGATAGAGAGAGAGAGAAAGAGAGAGAGAGAGTCAGATGATAAAGACTGCACTTAAGGTTTAGGTGAAAAAATACTCGTGTGAGTCAAAAGTTTTGCAAGATTTTCTTAACCTGTGGCACAATTCAGGAGTTCTATATACTTTTGCTGAAGTTGTGATCGTGACAAACCACGTTGAAGTGTGAGACACCGAATTAGCCTGATACTCTCCGCGATCAACCCGCCTGATTTGACTCTTTGCCTTGGGGTACTGCCCCGAAATCCACGGATTCGCGTCAACCTGATCCTGGCTAATCATCGAAAATCTTATAATCCGAGCAAAACTTCTTAAACCATCCAGTTACTATATTATAATCAACCGCCTCTTCATCTTAGAAAAATATTTTAAGTAATTTATCTGA
Source organism: Sepioteuthis lessoniana (assembly GCA_963585895.1). Lineage (NCBI taxonomy): Eukaryota > Metazoa > Mollusca > Cephalopoda > Myopsida > Loliginidae > Sepioteuthis > Sepioteuthis lessoniana. The sequence continues at coordinate 16,057,431 of OY757931.1, read as the reverse complement.
TGTTATGACCAAGTTCAAACTAGTAAAGAATAAGTTCCCAAATTAAACTATGTTGCAAGTAGAGTTGTATAGTTTTCAATTCTCACAAAACAAAACAACGCTAAACTTTTCAGCCCACCAACTAACACGATACTATCAATCACAGCGTGTACCTTGAACTGCTTTGATTTCGTGATCTACGTGCCACGAACAAGCACGTGCGAAAATATTACAAGACTTTTAACGTTGCCAAGTGAATGATTTTCGCATAAAATCTCAGAACTTTAAGTGAAAAGAAATGATCGTGCCGAGATATCCTTCTATTCGCATGAATTTATTTTTCGACGACACAAAACAATTCAGGTAACACATTTCTATATGCATATAAAGTACAGTTACGAGGCTAGTTTGATTCTTGCTGAGAATTATGCGTTGCGTGTTCAAAGCGGAATGGTGGTCAATCTTCTACGAGTGGGAGTTTCTGGCTACTATGATACACATGTTTTTGCCGCAAGAAATTATGAATAAAAATATCTAACAGCAAAATAAACAACAGGATTTTGAGCTCCAACATATGTTATCTTTTATGTATAACTTTTGGTAATGATCAGTTGTTTACGGAAGATATCTAGTGTGACTATAAATATTTTTATGGGAACAATTGGTTGGATTTGGTATTAGCTAATGGCATATTAAATACTTTGGGTTATTTAATCCAAAATTCTGTTCAAACACACACACACATATATATATAGTCATCCACAGACAGATCTGTTTCGTCCTATCAAAACTCATCAGTGTGGCTAAACAGTATATTCCCATAACTGGGATCGAAACCCGGTTGACTCAAACGCCAAACCAAATCTTCTAACCATTCAGCCACGAGGAGATATTAGCTGCGAAGTAAATTATAAATGGTAATGAATCAAAATTACTATTGTTTATATATATATATATATATCTGTGTGTGTGTGTGCGTGTGTGTGTGTAAGTGTAACAAAGGGTTTGTTGGCAATATTGTTCTTAAACGAGTCGGAAATCTGTTGTTCAAAAAACAGTTGAATGGTTTCTAGAATTGTTTATCATCGGTGATTGGCATAATGGTTAGAGTGTGTACCAAAGGCCCGGGGGAACTGGGTTCAATCCCATGTCGAGTCGAACCAAAGATTTAAAAAATAGTACTTTATGCTACCTTGCTAAGCACTCAGCATTATAAGGTAGGGATCAAGGGTAAAGTGGAGCAATCCAGGAAAAGGAGTTACGCCTTTTCCTACACCTTGGAGTAGTAGCTTTCGAAAAGGAACCCTTCGGGTCACCCTCAAGTACGGTCCCCAACTTTACTTTACTAACACAAGTAAGACTGTTTAATATTAACCATTTGTTTCCATAGAGTTAGATAATTTCAAACATAGCTATTTATTGTTTGCACCCAGTTGAATGTTTTCATATATTGCTATTTATTGATTGCACAAAATTAAATGTTTCCAAGTTTACTAAACGATTAGAGAGTTTTATTTGACCAATTGTTAGGATCCTACTAAGTACTACCACTCCAGGCCCGAGTAGACCTGGGAATAATGGCAATGAGGAGATACTCCTCATTCTCCAAAGCTGTAGGACTAGAGTTTGGCTATCAGATGATTTCATTTTATATCTAGGACATTCCATGTCGGTGGATGTGTCTTAATCCTTTAAAGAAATGCAATTGGCGTTTTTCACAGCCCCAGGCGACTGTATTATATGTGTAAAATGTTCACAAATAATTTGGGGTTCTTTTTAAATGCTTACTTGTGTGTCAGATAAAATATTTCTTAGAGGATAAGACTTGAGTATAATCGTAAAATTTGCGCCCAAAACTTTTGGTTCATCTATCTTAAGAGAATTGTGGATTGCTTCTGATAGTTACTGTGGATTTGGTCAATACATACGCCTTGCTTGTGGCAGGAAAATAGGGAAAATTTGTTTCTGGAAATCATTGCATACGTGGGTCGTTTTATATTTTTATATCTGGTGACATTCTTGAATCAGGGAACTTTACATTTGACTGATCGTTGAAATAGCACTCACATATTATACACTACTTTTAGACAGAAAAGTCCATGATCGATATTTTGATTTTAAAAAAAAAGCCAAGTTAGTGTGCTCAGATCCTAGTTAGAAATGTCAAGGGGGATATATTGACACTAGAAAGAGGTCACATTTACTACACTCTACTCCAAGCTAAAATACCTACAAGTGACATGGTAAACTTTCAATGGCTATATTTTTATCATATCAGTAGATGCCACTCTTATAGATGAGTAGCAGTAGTTTCCAGAATAATCCATTTGATCCTGGTCGTTTACATGTGGAGTTCTTTCGCCTATCATCAGGTGAGGATCGCTGTTGACCTGACGTTGGGTTCATCCACGTCACTTCACATCACCCATGCTGCTTCCCATGGCTTCTGAAATTTTATGCGTGGTTTAAAAAGAAAAGAAAATTCCTTAATTACTAAGTACCCACGTCTTTATCACTATATTTCCCTCTCAGAATATCTTATACTAAACAGACACGTAAAATTCGAAGGGAAGAAAACCTACATACAGTTTTCTTCGATAAGAAAACGGAAAACTTAGCTTGTAAGAATATTTACAAACCGGTTATATTTTCCAGTATTTCGGCGAAATTAAACATCTTTATGAAAAAAGTTATTAATTATTAGCTTCTCCACAACTATTTATAGAATGATTTTATGATAATCAAATAGAAAACTTAAGTCTTTAAAAAAAAATAACAAACCGGTAATATTTTCCAGTATTTCGGCGAAGTTTTCTATGAAAATATTATTGTTGTAATCATTTTTTCTCCATAGAGAGTTTTTCAAGCCAGCGTTAGCTGATGGTTTTTCACTGGAGATTGAGTGACAGCAAGTCTCCTCAAGTCTCTAGGACTCTTCTCAGTCTTCTTGTTGATATCAACAATGCAGTATTTTGGATGGTCTCCATTCTCCCTCTTACTTCCAAATCCTCTAGTCCCTGTACCAGTTCTTTGGTGACTGTACCAAGAGCACCAATCACGATTGTAATCATTGTCACTTTCATATTCCACATTTTTTTCTATTTCCAATCAAGTTCAAGGTACTTATCTTTCTTTTCGCTTTCTTTCATTTTTACTCTCTGGTCAGCCGGGGTAAAGTCTATTATTATTATTATTATTATTATTATTATCATTTACTCCTTTAGAGTTTTTCACATCAGAGTTAGTTGATGGTTTTTCACTGGAGTTTGAGTGACAGCAAGTCTCCTCAAGTCTCCAAGACTCATGTCATGATTCTGGCGTTCTTAACAATGCTGTCGTTTGGATAGTCTCTACCCGTCCGCCAACTTCCAAGTCCTCCAGGCTTTTTAATAATCCTTTAGTAATTGTGCCTAACGCACCAATCACAATTGGCACAATTGTTACTTTTATGTTCCACAGCCTTTTCAATTCTCAAGCAAGGTCGAGGTACTTAGCCTTCTTTTCACTTTCCTCCAAATTTATTCTGTGGTCCGCCAGGACAGCAAAGTCGGCAATTGTGCAGATACTCTTTTTTTTTGTTGTTGATTATTATGAGGTCTGGTCTACTGGCCGGGATTAGGTGATCCGTTTGTATGTTAAAGTCCAATTATCGGTAAAAAAAAATGTCTATGTAGTCATTGATAATTATCAATGACTATATAGAAATTAATTAAACGATCTGAGTGCATAAAAATCTATTTAACTATCTAAAAACTGAAATAAAATGAAATAAATAAATGGATTTTTAAAGCATCTCTTATTTTCATTCTATTTGTTACTCTTTTCGAGTATTTCACATCAGCGTTAGTTGATGGTTTTTCACTGGAGTTGGAGTATAAGCAAGTCCCCTGAAGTCTCCAGGACTATTCTCAGTATGATGGCCGTTCTCAATAATGCAGTATTTTGAATGGTCTCCACTCTTCCGGCAACTTTCAAGTCCTCCAGGCCCTTTCATAATCCTTCATTTACTGTGCCAAAAGCACCAGTCGCAATTGGCATAATCGTCATTTTCGTGATTCATAGTTTTTTCAATTCCCTAGTAAGGTCGAGGTACCAATCCTTTTTTTCCCATTCTTTCAGCTTTATTCTGTGGTCAGCCGGGACAGCAAAGTGGACAATTTTACATATACTCTTTTTTGTTGATTATTAAAAGGTCTGCTTTTCTGGCCGAGATTAGGTGATCCGTGTTCATGTCAGAGTCCCATAGGAGTTTGTGTGTGTCATTTTCTAGTACAGGTGCTGGGTTGTGCATATACCACTTGTTCGTATGGTCAAATTTCAATTTCTTGCACATTTCCCAGTGGATAGCCTTGCCCACCCAGTCGGGTCCAGTCTTATACTCCTTCTGCGCTAATTTGCTGCATTTGCTTATGTGATTGATCGTTTTGTCTCTGTCCTCAGAGAGCCTATATTTGCTATTTTGTTGAGTCTTATCTCTCCTCGCTTTGATATGATTGGTTCTTTTGGCGTTGTTTTTTTTTTTTTTTTGCTGCTATTAAGAGTGATTTTCTTTCTCTCTTAAAGTTTCTTTTTCTTGGCCACGTCCAGCTTTTCTCGTGTGAGATATTTTATCAATCGTTTTAAACACTTATAGAGTTGTTTTTCTAACCATTTTTGTTTCCTCGTTATTGTCATTATGTTATCTATCGTGTTGTCAGTATTGTTTCTAATGGCGGCGATAAGTCCTCCTTTGCGTTTTTCTATGTAGTCTTCGTGTTGTTGTATCGATGAGTCAACGCTGTCTTTATTATTATTATTTACTCATTAGAGTTTTTCACATCAGCGCTAGCTGATGGTTTTTCACTGGAGTCTGAGTGACAGCATTTCTTCACAAGTCTCCATGACTCTTCTCAGTATGGAGTAGTTTGGATGGTCTCCACTCGTCCGCCAACTTCCAAGTTCTCCAGTCTCTTTTGCAATCCTTTAATTACTGTTCCAAAAGCACCAATTACAATTGGTATAATTGTCACCTGCATGTTCCATAGTTTTTTTTTAATTCCCTAGCAAGGTCAAGGTACTATTCCCTCTTTTCACATTCTTTTAGTTTTATTTTGTGGTCAGCCGGTACAGCAAAATCGAAACTTTTGCAATTTCTCTTCTTTTTGTTGATTATTATTAAGTCTGGTCTTCTGGCTGAGATTAATTAATCCGTGTGTATGTCAAAGGCCCATAGGCGTTTGTGTGTGTCATTTTCTAGGACAGGAGCTGGGTTGTGCATATACCATTTGTTTGTATGGTCAAATTTCAATTTCTTGCACTTTCTGTTGTTATTATTATTATTATTATCATTATTATTATTCACTCATTAGAACTTTTCACATCAGCGTAAGCCGATGGTTTTTCACTGGGGACTGAGTGACAGCAAGTCTCCTCAAGTTTCCAGGACTCTTCTTAGTATTCTGGCCGTTCTCAATAATGCAGTCGTTTGGATGGTCTCCATTCGGCCGCCAACTTCCAAGACCTCTAGTCCCTTTAGTAATCCTTTAGTTACTGTTCCAAACGCATCAATTACAATTGGTATAATTGTCACCTGCATGTTCCACAGTTTTTTTCAATTCCCTAGTAAGGTCAAGGTAATTATCCCACTTTTCACATTCTTTCAGTTTTATTCTGTGGTCAGCCGAGACAGCAAAGTCGACTATTTTGCAAGTTCTCTTCTTTTTGTTGATTATTATAAGGTCTGGTCTTCTGGCCAGGATTAGGGGATCCGTCTGTATGTCAAAGGCCCATAGGCGTTTGTATGTGTCATTTTCTAGGACAGGTGCTGGGTTGTGCATATACCACTTGTTTGTATGGTTAAATTCAAGTTTCTTGCACATTTCTCTTCTTCTTCTTCTTCTTCTTCTTCTTCTTCTTCTTCTTCTTCTTCTTCTTCTTCTTCTTATTATTATTATTATTATTATTATTATTATTATTATTATTATTAACAGCAGCAGTAGTAGTAATGATAGTAGCAGCAACAGCTGTAGTAATAGTAGTGCTATTATTACCTTTATCACCACCGCCAATACTCATCCACTTGATATACGAATTCGAAAAAAACAAAAATGAACGTTTGTATTCGAGATGCCTCAGTACAATTCATTACAGTAACTTTAAAAGAAAAAAGACAAGACAAGTAAAAAGAAAATATTCTTAAATTATAGTCTAATAAACAAAAATTATAGTTGGAATATATTTGAATATTGAAGATGAAATGAATTTAATTTTTTTTTCTACAGTAATCGCTAATCTATTTTCTACAATAATTGCTTATCTAAATGTTTTTTTAAAAAAAGCATAAAACTATTTAAAGTCTTGTTACCACTTTTCACATAATATAAAAAATTATATAGATGAATAAAGGTAAGTCATTTGCACTAAATGTATAATTAACTTAAATATGATAAAGTTAATTTTCATTTGATAAGTTGATGTAAGTTACATTTTTTTATATACAGCAATTTATGTATCAATTTTGTATCTTAAATAAAAATAATAATGATACATTTGTACATAATATATATATATATATATATATATGAATACAAAAACACACACACACATATGTATATATATATATATATATATATATATATATATATATATATATATATATATATGTGTGTGTGTGTGTGTGTGTGTGTGTGTGTGTGTGTATGTGTGTGTGTTATTCAGTCCAGTTAAACCGGAGTCGGGAATAAATCCGTCAGGAGAAAAAGTCATTCAACTATGAACATTTAAATTTTCCTGGTAAAGAGCTTAATGTAACTGACATCACAGAGCAAATGATATGAATCAATAACACCAAAAATAACAGGACTTCAGAACTAATGGATGAAATAATTACAGTCGGAATATACACAGGAAGGAAAGATGGGAGGCTGTTGAAGAGGGGTGAAGAGTTTCCTCCCCATTTATCCACTTCCGGTTTTTCTTTTTTTATTACCGGTTGGAATCACAATAATAACAATAAGTCCTCTTATCTCCTAAAATATGATGTAAACGTGACGTCTTCCTCGGGAGTGTATGAAAAATTCTCTATCGCACTGCAAATGGCGTTTTACGAAAAAGGAAGTTCGATGGGACAACGACAATTTGTTAGTTCTTAAACTTGCTTTTGGAATTCAATGTCTCTCTTGATTTTCCTTCTGAGTTAGCAAAAGTTTTTTTTTCTATTTTCTCCTGTTGAGAGATCAGTTGTTTTTGCCACTTCTCTCCCATTCTTTCTTGGACCTGCAATTGCTGTGTATTCTAGTACTTTACCTGAATTAATAAAGTACTTTGGAAATCTTCCATGATAAGTGTGTCTTTTAAGAAAGAAGACTCCAAAATATGCAATTTAACGTAAAGAAAAAGTGTATAGAAGAACTGAACATATATATACAATAAGAGTGTTTATACAACACGTTGAATAGTCTCTCCGAAAACTGTCAGGTTCGACTGCTGGGAGGAAGTCGGTATTTGTCTTACGTCCAACCAGACATATGAGTGTGGCACAAGACCTATTTTAGGTGTGCCTGGAAACAGGGCCGTAGCCCAGACATGCCTGGCGGCTCAGAAAATGCCTAAAAAGGGGCATCTCAAGTGCCAAGCGATACACCTAGTCCCTCCAAGGTGAGTTAGAGCCTGGGGCACACCCCGCCCTGAGGCTCGAAGGTGCCAGTTGAGGGGCACCTCGACCAGCTGCCACTGGATCTAGGACACACCAGACTAAATCCGTGTACCGACCAGTGCGGCCGACTGAAGTGAATCTCAGCCCAGCGCCTTCCAGAGAGTAGTGCAGGCGCTCCACTCTGCTTGGATGAAGTGAGATGGGATTTTGATGACCACACCGCTGTTTTTTGAAGAGTGTTCTTCCCAGATTTTTTTGAAAAACCGCACGTAACATTCTCGTGTAGTTCCAATCTATCTTTTTCTCTATGTAATCTATGAGAGTGCATTCATGTAGGAGAACTAACACAGCATGGAAGAAATCCAGTTCTTATATCCTTACCAGACACGGGGGAAGACGGTCACGTAAAAAAAAAATAATTAAGAAATAAGCAATAAACAAAAAGAAAACACATTCAACTTAAAATGAAAACTCCATTGTCATTTGGAATGTGTGTCTTACAATTCAATTTGATTAGTTTGCTTTGAGTTTTATGGCATATCAACCCTTGTAGGTTATTTAAAGCCAAATCCTCTTTTTATATATATATATATCAAATATATATATAATTTGTAAAAACATTTTTTATATACATACAGTTAAATGATCGAATGGTTCTATTTCTTACAACCCAATTTAGCATTAGTCTACAAAGTTAAATGGTTCCAAGTATTGCTATATATCTGTTATGATGTTGACCAAAGAAAGGCACGGGGGACACAAAAAGGTTTGATAGAAAAAAATATATATTCAAGTAACAGAAGCAAGATACAAGTGAACCTGGTTAAACAGTAGTTAGTTGGTAGAAAGCCCATTGGGGTAGTGTAATACCACTTCGCAAATAGTATTATACGTGATTGTGTCATGCTGATTGGTGCACTAGTATTTGTCATAAGCCCCGCCAAGCGTACGAGTGTGGCACACGGCTGTTTTTAGGCGGGTCCGGTCGCAAGGCCATAGCGCAGATACGTCAGGCAGTCCAAAAATGCCCTGGGCCCCGTCGGCATTCCCCTAAAGAGGACCGCCTCAGATCTCAGGCGATGCACTTAATACCTCCTGAGAGAGTTAAAGCCTGGGGGGACGCCCCCGGAGGCCAGATGTGTATCCAGTGATGAGGCACATCCGACCAAAACCGTCCAGTGCACAACACGGCCGGCCGAAGTGTAACCCCACAACTGGAGAGGCACACCAACACGCTGATTGGTGCCCTCCCCTGACGCTCTCGTTGACGTTTATTTAGGGAGGAGTGTGAGTCAGTTATGTAGGGAGTACAACAACATCATAAATAATTCAGTTAAACGTATGTCATTTGCTTACACAGAGTTAAATAATCAAACTATTCTATTTCAAACAATTCAATTTAGCATAATTCATTTGTTTGCATAAAGTTTAAATGTCAAATAATTTTACTTTAATCATAGAGAGGACCCTATCAGGTGCTTCCACCCAGGGAAAGAGTGGACCTTGGAACGACGACAATAAAGGGGTACACCGCATTCCTCAAAGTTCCAGCATTACTGGAGCCCCATCATCAGATTGTTAAGTATCATATCGAGGACATTTGTTGTGCGAGTCTTACTCCTCATCAGAGATGCAGTCAACAACCCCAGCCGACAAAGGCTGATTTGATTTCTTGTAGGTTATAGCAATAACCAGTTGGATGCCTTGTTGCTGCAAGATGTTACTCATCTTAATGAACTTAAATTTCAAAATCAAAATAAAGAACGATATTTTTGGTTTACTGAAATAATTATGAGCGTTTAATTAGAAATCTCTAATTAGGTTGATGGATATATCTTGAAGATGGTGATGTAAAATGCATTCAATAATTGCTCAGTTAGAACGAACAATCTGCACAACAAAATATAAAAATCGATAAACCACTTAACTGTCGTTGACTTAAATTTAATTTCTCTAAAAATAAATCTTCCATGACATATTTTAAGGAACAATAGAAGCCATAAGATAATATAGAAATACCAAATTATTATCATTCGTTTGTTTAAGTCCCTTCGCACATCTCTGCTTTTTAAAATTTTTCTCACATCAACCTTCAATAAAATAATGGCACAAAAAAATTACACAATTAATACAATATCTATATAAAGATAAAATTGCGTTAAATAAGTCATCACATAGTTCTCAAAAATGCCCATTTAAATTCTTTTTCTTACCATTTTTTTCTGAAAATGTTCAATTTGTTTTTGTTTTTTTTTGTATTATCACGGTAATGGAGTAATGGTTATCGTCGTAGGAAATGGACACGACAACACGAGTTCATATCCTGGACGAGACTGGTTGCATTTCACATAGCACTAATACCCTTGGGAAAAGTATGAATCCAATTATTCTCCCTCCAGTTATGGGTAAATAGTAGGGCAGACTAGGCTCTTCAGCCTTGGTGAGGCAACTAGTCTAGGAGAAGGAAAACTCTGAATTCAAACCTGTTAAACTCCGCTTAAAAAATTGACCTTGTGTCATATCCTGCTCGAGCGGAGGAGTTGGTAAATATCATTATCACAGTTATTTATATGATTATGCAATGTATTGCAAAAATATTATTCAATTGATTAGAAGATTACTGAAATCTATCGGAACAGCAGTTAATCCTAATTTCTTTAATCTTTCGCTGTAACAGTAATTTTTATTACTTTTAATATTTTTGTCACTCGTTTTTGGATGCACTCCAGTGTCAATATTACAGTCCAGTTTCCATGTCTCGACACTGAAGCCCCCACAGCTATCTTATTCGGTTTTGATGAGTACCCCAGCTCTTTCCATTTTCTGGTGATCGTATAAAAGAGCCTGTATGCTGCACTCATAAAAGATGATGGGTTGATTGTAACAGCATAGCAATCCTTCGAGAGTTATTTTTTGCTTAGAGGTGACGGAATCACGTACACTGTATGTTTACATCCACATTCTGTGCAGCCGTTTCTGCAGAGTTTTTCTGAACTTTGTTACATAATATAAATTATTACTACTTAAGTGAGAGAAGGGTAAAAAGTCGTAGCACACTTTCTGAAGCCAAGCCTGGGTCTCATTGGACTTGTGGGCCGGAACCGAGTCCTGCTGACACACCCAGGGTCTGCCACCAGCCACATGATGGCACTAGGGGATCACTACACTCTTCAGCACATCCAGGTACACTTTGGTGTTGACTTTCAAGCCGTTTTCGAAGATGTGAGGTGGCATGATGTGGCCCTCACTTGAAACCACGCCATAGACCAAAACCGTAGCTGGAAACTTTGTTTTCATCACACTGGGAACTTCCCTGTTATTCGTGGCACTTCAGATTCGTATTTTGAGGGTGCTGGCAATAGTCCTGTTGTCATAACTCGGTTCGGTAAAGAGCATGAGTTTTACAGCAGCGCATCTCCGATCTCGCTCTTTCAACATTTTGTCACTTTCAGACATGATGGAAGGCTCCTATCGCTATCGGCAAACTAGTAAATGGTCTGCCACAAAAAAAGAGAAAACCAGTTTTCATTAAACAGAAATGAAATCATGTCTTTTCTATGGTGACAATTTTATCGTTCAACCCTGTACTTAAACAAATCTATTTTTCCAATCATGAAAATCTAATTTGTACTATCATAATAGACTAAGGCCTCATATTGGTTATTTGTCAAAGCATAATCTGGCGTGAATTTGTCAATTTCCATGTGTTCCTGGTATTTTTTTTCCTGAAATTTTCCACTGAGTGCTCAACTAGCAGTAAGGAGTGATATATCGGTAATATCCAATCAGCGTCCAAAGACAGTGGGTGGGGATTATTTGCTTACAGAATATATGAGGAATATCCTGTTCCCAAGAAAAACACGAATTCATTCAATCCCTAACGGATAAGATCGTGGAGTTCATCAAGAGGATGCGATGGGAGTCTCGCTTCTATCTCAACTCCTCAGACTCACAACGGGAGCAGAGACCAGGCGGGAGGATGTTGAATTCGCAGAGGACACAACTCATCAACCGTTAACTAGATCCGTTTGAGAATGACCAATTCGTTTTAATACGGAAAATCAAATTCAGGAACATTAAAAATGGATTCCTCGCGGGGATGAAGGGGGACATCGAACGAATCAGGAAATCCAGAAAGGTTTTGGACAGAGGGAATAAATCTAATAACATATATCAGGTTAGCCCACATGAATATGAGCAAATACTTAATAATAAGATCACGGAATCCTGTAACATAGACCATACCGACACCCCCAAACTAAATAACAAAGATACGGCTAAATTCTCGAGCAAACTGCAAATTGTACACAGATTAGGGAAAATAGAAGAAAAATGTACTAACATTTCATTTAAAGACCATAAGCAGAACTTCCAAGATAAAAAAAGGGGTTAGACTAATGTTGTGGCCCCGGAAAGGGTCACAAATGAAAACACAAACACTGATATTAGATTACAGATTATATTACACAAGAAAGATAGTTATATATAAAAGGTAAGAAGTCTCGTACTGTTCGGATAACACCGATATTGATCTGGCTCTCTGGCAGCGAAATCTCTCAGTACTAATAACGGTGAGAAGAGTCCATTATGGTGAGATAGGTAAGGCTCCCACAACACCCCTCCCTCAAGCCTTTTACTTCGTAAAAGTACTGTTAATATTTTTTTTCTTTTTGGCTCGATCATCAACGGGTCGGTGAATTTCCTGTTTAATATTGGTAATAAAATCGTCGTTCATTGCTTCGCTTTTTATCTCGAGTAGCGTCACAGGCAGTTCTTTGATGGTGTTGGCTATCATGTTTTTAATTTCACAGTCTGTTCTTAAGGCTGCTATTATTGTGTCCTCGAAGGGTTCACTATACTTCGGTACCAACCTTGATAGTCCATCTGCGTGGCTAATCTGTTTTGATGGGAGGTATTCAATTTTAAAATTGTAGTTCAGTAAAATCGTTCCCCATCTTAGTAGCGTATTGGCAGTATAAATTGGTAGACCCTTTTTTGATCCGAAAATGGTTATTATTGGCTTGTGGTCTGTTTGTATAGTAAAGAATCTGCTATGCAATTATCGGCGAAATTTTGTCACTGCAAATATTATTCCCAAGGCCTCCTATTCAATCTGGGAATAATGCTTTTCGACCGGAAGAAGGGTTCTAGATGCGTGGGCAATTGTCTTTTTTGTCTCATTGAGCATTTTATGTAGGATACACGCACCACCCCCATATGAGCTGGCATCGCTTGCGACAATAATCTCCAGATTTGGGTTATAGTGCGTGAGAAAAAGATCAGATCTTAATGCATTTTAAATTTGGTCAAATGCTGTTTGACATTCGGGCGTTCATCTCCACTTTTTCTCTTTTTTTTAGTAGTTCGTTTAGCAGGGCGCGGAGATCGTGGAAAATTTTTTATGAAACTTTGGTATTAGTTTGCAAGTTCAAGGAAGCTCTGTATTGTCGTAACATTATCAGGGGCGGGTATATCCTTGATAGCTATAGCCCTTTCAGGGTCGTGACGTCTCCCGTCTTTGTCAATGATATGTCCTAGATATTTGATTTTGTTCATACAGAAACCGCATTTTGCTTCCTTTACCTTGAACGCAAATTCCCGTATTTGTGCATTTTGGAGCTGAATAATTCTGACAATAATTTAACTGTTTCTAAAAAGCAAAGTTCGCAAATTTTTTTTTTTTTTGGTAAGATATAATCTACGAACTTGTGTTCCCCAGTTCCAAGCTTTCGTTGAAGTAGCCGGACATTTTTGCATCAGTCCAATCAGCACAGTCGGTAATATTGATATCTTCATATCTTCTCTAATATGCCTCGAAGGTCTTATCCTCATCTGGTGAGTAGGAAAATGTTTCAAGTGCGTTCCACACTGCATTTTGAGCGAAAATAGTTGTACTATCTGTAGGCTGGTTATTACTTAGACTTTTAAAAAGTACTTCTTGTTGTTTTTGCAATTCTAGGAAGAACTGTTTTTGTTTTTCCTCGTTTTCTTGTTGAGACTCCATTTGGAACTTCATCATTTGTACAAACATTTCTTTAAGGTCTTCCTTTTTTTTAGACTTAAAAAAAATTCTATTCAAAAAGATATTTTTCTCTGGAGGTGGGTGCGGGGTTCTTCTTCAGAAAATATCCTCAGAAATCAAGAATAATTACTGTGTGTGTGTATTTTTGTACAACACAAAACTGTAAACGCCGAATTAATTTTTTCTCTCTGAAGTGGGGGGAAGAAAGAAAACTATGAAAATCACTTTTTGATTACTTATAGATTTTTTTATTAAATATCCGCTATCCGACACACTCTGTCGTTTGTACAATTTGATACCTTGTAGTTGTTTAACAAAGATCTTGTTCGGTTTGTTGTATGCTGGAATTTGTTGTAGATTCTTTAACAACTTGTAGTCGGGTATCTCTTTGTTGTTGCGATGTATCTTCACCAGTGCGTTGTGCGATTAACCCCTTTTGCTTGTTGGGGAGTCCGTTTTTCGTTCGAGTTCCTCGTCGCCAGTATGTTGTGGCCCCGGAAAGGGTCACTAATGAAAACACAAACACAGGTATTAGATAACAGATTATATAACACAAGAAAGATAAAGTTACATAGAAAAGGTAAGGAGTCTCGTACTGTTCGAAAAACACTGATATTGATCTGCCTCTCTGACAGCGAAATCTCTCAGTACTAATAACGGTGAGCAGAGTCCATTATGGTGAGATGGGTAAGGCTCCCACGACAACTAATTAACCCCACCAAGACCGATCTAAGCTTCGTATCTATGGAATTAAAACAGAGAATTACATCTAGGTTACTAAGTGGCCCTAAATATGACCTGTGGAAAAACTCTATGGATACTATCGATTGGTTTAAAAACATGAGGAATAAGGAGAGGTCCACATTCCGCCAATTCGATATTAAAGCGTTCAACCCATCCATTAATGGAGAATTGTTAATAAAAAGCCTGAACCATGCGATGGGAATATATGGACATCACTGACAAGGAAGTAGAAATTATTCTAGCATGTAGGATAATCGTAGATAATCGTAGAACTTTGGTGAAAACTCATATGGACAACTTCGACGTGTCTATGGGAGCTTACAACTGAACCCAGATAGCTGACTTAATAGGGATCTATATCTTGGACACGTTGGGTCGGTATTGTCAACTTAGAGCAGGTGGGACATTATGGAGATGACGGAATTATCTTCATCCCGGACAGTAACGGCCCCAAGACTTTTAATATACAGAAGTAGATTATTAGGGCATTTAAATTGCTAGGTCTACGATTTCAAATAGCCTCAAACTTGAAGATAGTTGACTTTCTTGACGTCACTCTCAATTTAAATAACGGTACATTCAGACATTTTAGTAAGAACGATTCCGCCCCCATCTACGTAAATATTGCCTCGAATCACCCAAGATCGGTACTGAGGCAGGTTCCTGATGCCCTGAACCAGAGGATTAACAGGCTCTCCTTATGTAAAAGCATTTTTGAGGAGAGCAAAAGTATATATTATGAAGCCCTCAAAAACAGCGGAGTCCAAGGTAGACTGGGGTATGTGATCCCAGTGGACTCCGGCTCTAATGAGTGAAGTAATATTAGAGGGACCCGCATATTCGTCAAGGTAGGTGACACCAATAATAATTACTCAAATAGACGAGGAAGAAATAGAAACGTAATCTGGTTTAACCAGCCTTTTTGTAAATTTACCAACATTATCATAAGTAAATACTTTCTTTGAAAAGCACTTTAATAGGGACAATCTATTAAGGATTTTTTTTTAAATAGGAAGACAGTAGAAATAAGTTACTCTCACACAAAGAATCTCCATAGTATTTGTTGAGTTCTGGTATGTGAACTCTTGTAATATTAAATAATGGACAAACCACGATATGAGAGAAAATAGAGATATATTCTCAGGAAAAATTATATACAATAGAGAGACTATTAGTAGACAAGAACAAAGGATTAGTGAATACAGAATAAAGATATAGTCCAACGATAGTATTAGCTTCCGTTATTACGGTAGCAAGTAAGGTGATCTAGTGCGATCTCCACTTTCCAACGCTCGAATACTATTCCTATAAGAAGCTGCTCTTCACCTTCTAGTCTGCCCTGGTATTAGTAGCTAGTGCTATATATGGCAGATGGACTAGTTTATTGTGTGGAAAAAGGTGGGTGATACTAAACAATTATTAAGCACTGCTGTGATTTTCGGGGCTGTATTCTTGTGATACTTCTGATGTGTTCTGGTTAGGGAATGCTTGTAATATTAAATAAAGGACAAACCACGATATGAGAGGAAATAGAGATATATTATCATGAAAAAGTATTTACAATAGAGAGACTATTAGTAGACAAGAACATAGTATTAGTGAATACAGAATAAAGATATAGTCCAACGATATTATTGGCTTCCGTTATTACGCTAGCAAGTAAGGTGATCTTGTACGATCTCCAGTCTCCAACGTTAGAATACTATTCCTATAAGAAGCTGCTTTTCACCTTCTAGTCTGCCCTGGTATTAGTAGCTACTGCTATATATGGTAGATGGACTAGTTCATTGTGTGGACAAAGGTGGGTGATACCCAACAGTATTTCAAATAACCATAACAAGAGGTTACTAGACGAATTAAATAGAAATAGTGGGAGGACTGAATGTGGGGTCTTGTAACTGTAGAAGTAATGGAGAATGCCTGTTGTGCGGACGATGCAACTTGAAGAATGTCGTATACCAGCCATGCATTTCCCCTTATGGAACATGATAATGATGGGGAGAGGATCTATATAGATATCTCCGCTGGGAATTGGAAACAAGGGCTGTAAAATCAGAGAAATATTTCTCCAATCAACGAATTAGAAAGCAAACCGCTCTATCTAAATATTTTGGAGCCTTAACGATTAGAGACCTGCCTCCCACCTAAGTAAAGTGGAAAATAGTCAGGCAGTCTTCAACAGCAAATAGCTTCAGTGGTAGATTAACCTGTGTATCGATGAAAAAAATAGTATGATTAATCTTAAATGTCACAGACGACTGTTAAATGAACGAAACGAGCTTGTGTTTAAATGTGGACATCAAGGAAAATTTAGATTATCCTGACTGGGGGCCACCGAAGTTCCTACTCTAGGCAATAGCAGGGATATTGATCCGGGTATCTTTTTTGGAATTAGTAACAACTAATTCAGTAGTTAATATTATTATGATGGGAAGGCTTATGTAGAGGAGGAGATTCTGGGAAATTTAGATATTAATTCAAAATTAGGGTTTTTCAGTAATGGAATAGTTAATTCCCCTTGACCATTTTTAGGGTTAATTAGGCAACTGGTGGCTGCCGAAAGGTTTATATTTTTTATTTTTATTCCCGTTTTTAAGGAGAAAGTCTAAGACCACATCAGCTGAGGGAATTAACATATGTATTAGAAGTAAACGAAGACTATATGAAAATTATCATTTAGTTTAAAAGCTTAGATTATTCAGAATATTCCACCTGCTATGAAATATCTAGCATGTGTTCAAATTTTCATGGGTCGATTTACAGGGTCACCCTGTTCTGGTTTCTTAATGTTTCTAACACCTTATTGTTTTGACCCTTTTTCTCTCGCCTGAGAATTTAGAATTTAGGTAGGTTTTTCCACTTTTTTTTCATACACGTATAGACTGTAATCCACATTTGCTGTTTTTCAACCTCAAGTCAAACATTTATAGTCATCTGATGAGACGGAGAGTATAATGATATTCTCCGGCGAAATAGATTTATAATGACAATTTAACCAGGTTTGACTTTCCTTCTAATTGCACTATATATATATATATATATATATATATATATATATATATATATATATATATATATATATTACAAACAATGGATGTGTTGGAACTACAGTATGGATGCGCATCCGGAACTCTAACGAAACGCATAGAGAAAGAGCAAGATGAGATCGTCACAAAGACGTTACGTGCTGTTTTGAGCAAATCCTGAAAGCAGCACACCAAAAAACAGCAGCTGTACGGCTATTTACCTGTCAAATCATTCAATTAATACCAGCAGGATATGCTGGGTATTGTTGGAGAAGTAAGAACGAAGTCATTAGTGATATTCTCTTATGGACTCCGAATCATGGAAATACCAGTGTTCGACGACCAGCAAATACTTACTTATTCTAGTTCTGAGCGGACACTGGATGCTGTCAAGAGTACCAACTAGGAATGATGGTAAGAGAGAGAGAGGGGGGAGAAGAAGATAGAGAAATGGATATAGAAAGAAAGGGGAGAAAAAGGAGAGAAAAGGAGTAAAAGGAGAGAGAGAAATGGAGAGAAGGAGAGAGAAAAAAAGGAGAATTTAGAAAGAAAAAGAGGGGAAAAGAGAATGAGAGAAAGGGGTAGAGAGAAGGAGAGAGAAACGGGTATAGATAAAGAGGGAGAAAAAGGAGAGAAAGGAGAAAAAGGAGAGAGAGAGAAAGAAAAAGAGGGCAAGAGAAAGAGAGAAAGAGAGAGAGAAAGGGTTAGAGACAAGGAGAGAGAAATGGAGATAGATAACGAAAGGAAAAGAAGGAGAGAAAGAAAAGGGAGACAAAGAAAGAAAAAGAGAGAAAAGAGAAAGAGAGAAAGGGAGAGAGAGAAAGGGTTAGAGAGAAGGAGAGAGAAGTAGAGACATATAAAGAAAGGGAGAAAAAGGAGAGAAAGGGAGAGAAGTAGAGAGAGAAAAAAGAATGAGATAAAGAAAAGGAG